>NTHP01000055.1:1245509-1321017 GCA_003416845.1 Oplegnathus fasciatus
AAAAAAAAAAAAACACTTTACACAGTGCTCCCAGCTTTTCAAAACCTCTCTCCTTCTCCCTCTCACACACACATAAACACATAGGCACAAACACATACACCTCGAAACAAAGGTGCCATTTTACTCAGGAAGGGTCAGCAGTTCTCTCCATCAGACAGGGGCTTGTTCTTGGTCAGAGGCTGCTGCCCAATCTCAGGCCACCCTCCCCTGGCTCCACCGGCCCCCTCTGGCCCCCCTCTGGCCCCCACCACCCCGGAGACAAGCTCCCCATTGTTCCTGCACTACTAATAAATGACAGTTCTCCTGTTCAGACAAACTTTAGAGCCCATTCTAGACACACACACACGCAAACTGAGTGTAAATGGTGCTCTATATGAAAGGATACACAACAGCTTTTTTCTTACAGCCTGATATTTCTCATGGAGCTCATTAAAAGGTTATCTGACACTAATGATGGAAGGATATTGTCCTGCGATTTGAGCTTGCTGCCCTGCAGACCTGATGAGGTAATGCTGAGGGCACACTGGCTACAAAAACAGGGTGTAATTAATGCGTAATAAACGCTTCCATTGCTTTCCATTTCCCTTCAGTGGTCGAAAACGGTCATGACATCGAGACACAGTTCACCAGGAGGTCACGCTGCTCAGTCAGTGTTGTCACCTGTGTGCAATGTCACATACACGCGCGCACACACACACACACACACACCAGATATTGAGCACGATCAAGGCCAGGGACATGAGGTGAGCCTTGAGTTTAGACATGATAAATCACCACTCAACTTAAGCTTATAAACACACCATTAACACACTCGACCACAGCAACTCGATCTGTTTACCTTAACCACTGTGCTGGGGACTATCGCTCTCTGGCAGGCCTGTATTAGCATGCCTGGGGGCCTGATGCACATGTCTATCACTGGGGCCAGCCAGCTCCAGCTCTGGGCCCCATAGTTGCTCAGTGGTGCTGCTTCAGCGTCGTCTCAACGCTGTTATGAGGTCATTTTCCAGCACTTTGGGCTCGCTTCCATACAGACTAGGTTTTGAACTTAAAGGAGCAGACTATACAGCTCTATAGAATCACTGCATAACACCGTTAGTGTGGAAAGAGTGTGTGTCTGTTTAGTCTGAAGTGTGCGTGTTACCTGACTTGTCCAGGTAACGCTTTAAGGTAATGGAAACTGGTGTTAATCATCTACCAAAAATCATCTGCCAACTTGTGAAAAATTGCCAAAACTGGAGGTGTGAGGAGCTCAGAAATTAGCTCATTATTTAACAAGTGTAAAACAGCTGAATCTGATCTCAAAGGATTGCAAATGATGAGAAAGTTCCTAGGAAATGTTGAGTGGAGTAAATACAGGGTTGTTAAGTGAGTCTGACCCTGGTGTGTATATGGCTCTCTACTGTGGTTCACCACAAGCATATCATATGACAGCTCAGCCAGCACACTCAGCCCTGTGAGAAAGAAAATTCCTGCTTTGCTATTCTCAGCTTCAGATCAAGACATAAACAAAAGTATCCAAAAAAGTACATCTATTGAAACACATTGAAACACGCTGCTTTGATGTCTAACGGATAGTCTGAGAGAGAGAAGTGGGTGTGTGAGAGTGGGTGTGCGTGTATCCGTGTTTATATGGTGGCCCACACAGCACAGGGGTGATGTTGGCAGTGTGCAGGACAGATGCTGGGCGAGCGGGGGTCACGTCAACAGACATGCTCCCGCTCCGCCGTTCAAACAACAAAAGGAGGAGGAGGAAGAAGAGGCAGAAGTTGTGAGAAGAGGAGTAAAAAAAAAAAAAAAAGCTCCAGTGTTTAGTCAAGGCCTGCTCACTGACACAAAGTCTGTCTTTGTCTGCCTCCCAGGGTGCCAGATAAAGGAATTCTTGTGTGTCGGGGGCTCTGACCGAGTTTATTTGACACTTCAGCTCCTTTTGTGAAGCAAGTGTCCCACCGTCAATGCTGGCCATGAGAGTCACTTGGCATTAGACAGAGGGTCCCTCTTCAGTGGAGAAAGGGGGTCTTGTTTGGAGAAGATTTTTAATGGAGGGGGTGTGTGGGGGGTGCTGAGTTGGAGCAGGGGTGGGGGGGTGGGGTGCTCGGTCTGTGCTCTGCGCTGTATACAGACATATAGTGGGGCTCTGTCCCTTGCCCCAACAATAGGTGGAATTCTACACTGCTAAGGAAGTGGATTGAGGAGTGAGAGCTGAAGGGTGGAGGAAGAGGAAGGTGCCCTGAGAAGGTGGAAGCTACATCAGATAACTTGCATGAACACACACCTACTATGAATGCAATGCCATTATGTCACGGTGTGCTCATCAAAGATGGAAATGCCAACAGGCAGAACAGGTACAAACACTTCTCTGATATGGTCCTTGCCATAAAAGGTTCCCCGATGATCACATGCACCTGTAGGTTCCACTCAACTCATCCAACTCTTTCTGTATTAACCGCAGCACAGAGTTGATCTCTTGTAGGCTACATGTCATGTGTCAGGTGACACTAATGACAGGACTTCACATGGCAGCCTCCGTGGAGACAGATTTACTCTCACCTGAATGGAGTCACTGTAGGAGAGGTGGGTGGACTACAGGTTGCTTTCTATGGCCACTGTATCCACACTGGTCATTTATTTAGCTGCACCTGGTCGTGGCCCTGTGAATGGTCTGTGGACACCTGGCACTGCAGGTGTATGGCGACGTCCGGGTAAGGACAAGTCATAAAGGTGTTCATTTTAAAATGTAGGGGGTCAGATTGCGGTTGTCAGGCAGTGACAGTGTTAAAGTCACGCGTCTGAAATACAACTAAATCAACTTGAGTTAGTTTTGAGGGTGAGAGATGCGCGCGTAATGAACCCAGAGGATAACGGAGCAGTGTTCCCACTCTGAACAGGTGAACCTAAATATGTGGAGCAGATCAGGGGTTTGACGAGGCTATTTTATATCAAACACGCCCCCCTCCACAGACACAGGTTAGACATGGACCCTAACTTGATAAGAGTTGTCCTGAGGAGTCCCATAGGAGAGGAGTTTGATTGTTAAGTGTAATTTGGTAGTGAAGATAGGCCAAATGGGTGTGTAGGGAGATAACGACAGAACCTTTGGTCAAAACAGCCATTGTTGAACGTTTTTTATATCGTTTGTGAAATAATAGCGGGTGACATTAAGTTATTCCTAATTTGGGACCCCCCCTGGAACCCCCCAGAACGCGCTGGCTATGCTGCAGGTTTTTACAACTCAAAAAAAGAAATGTCGGAAAGGTAGAAGACGTGGGTAATTGATTTTTCTCACATACCTGCTGGATGAGGAGATGCGTACTGTCATTATCCAAATTGCTGGACATCTGCTGAGCATCGCTTTCAAAATATATTCCAGGATATTCCTTTCCTTGTGCCAAAATCCACCATCCGACAAATATCGATTCCCAAAACCATACTGGCCGTCTATGACACTGGCCTCACTTGAACACGCGTGAAGTATCCCAAGAGACTCGTCTGTCCGACTTGTAACGGCTTGTCCAGCAGAAGCACTTGGGCAGCAGGAGTCATGGACACCACTCATCCCGTGCAAGAGACAGTATTTCCTTATATCCTACAGGACGGCTCACAGCTGGAGTGTTGAATCCATCAGCTGTTGCCATCATCACGTTTTACCAATAATAATAATAATAATGATAATAACTCCTCCACGTGTGCCAGTGCTGTAACGGCAGCTATAATCCTCTTAATGCGTCCAAAGAATCCGTGCGTAAACTGATTGGTGCCTTGGAAAATCAATCAGATCGATCAGTGTGATTATTTCCAATGAGGGATAAAAGAAGCTGGTCCCCCTTACGGTCCAGTGCAGTGATGGTCTCTGCTGGGGCTCCGACTAGAGTCTCTGTCGCTGGTACGATGCGCTCCCGTTAAGAGCCTGAGCCGCACTGAGCCATAGTTGGAGCAGACCAGCGCAGCACATGCTGCTCTCAGTCAACGTAGGCGCGCAAGGCATGGCGGTACTTGGAGTTTATTGTTGTTGCTGCCAAATACTTGAGAACAGGGGAATGATATCAGATTAAAACCTTTAAAAATAGTAAAAGAGAAAAAAAACATTGAACATGATATGGAATTATATTATAACATAACATTATATAGTGGCAGTAAAGTATAACTGAAAGCACTGTGTAATATATTTAGCTTTCTTTGCAAGGTAAAACATGTTTTTGCCTGTTAATGGAAAAAAAATACTTAGATTAACTCAGATCAAATCAACCCTATTAATATAAAAAGTGCTACTGGCATTATCAATCATCTGAGTTTTGGTGATAATGCCTATTATTAGTCGTATTATTATCAGTATTATTTGCATCGTTATTATCTGTAACAGTCAAGTAAGTTATTATGTCACAAATAGGCTGTTATAATCTTGTTGCAATCACTCATCATCCGTCAATTTGAGCTCAGGTTGCGTGTGAGCCCTGTGTGAGCAGCGTGAGTGAGTAATAATGATCATCTGTCGCTGTGCAGAGATACAGGGATGTCAGTGCCTTGAATCACCTTCCCATGAATGAATCTCTTGTCTTTCTTACTTCACTTTCATGTCCTAACCACCTCCAGGCTTGCTTGTATTTCTGGGATCATAGCTTCTCTTAAATGTCAAAACAAGGACTGGATTTCATGGAACACGGAGTGCAGCCTCGGAGACTAAAATTAGAACACAACTGAACTTACAGTACACTAAGACAGTTGAAGTTGAACTTAAAGTTTTACTCATTAAATGAGAGTCAGAACAAAACACCCGATGTGATATTTGCCATCATTTATGGGTTTGTCATGTGTTTTAAGAGATCATTTTAATTCCATGTGAATAATATCTTTAGAAAAAAGTGCTCTCATTATGTATGTCATTTATGATGAAACCATTGTGAATATACTGTATATGACTGTGTGAATTGCGGCTGAAAGTGATTAATAAGAAGACATAATATATGTTGACTTAAAACAAGTGATCCTCATCTAAGAAATCTAGCATATTTTTAGAAAAACTTTCCCCATAGAACTTAAAACAAATTACATTTTATCATCATATAATTCATATGTATGTGAGAATTTAGATCTTTTGAATTTCTGCCATAAAATAGTATGTGTAATGTAATGAATAAATAGAATCATTTGTCTTTACCCTCCACTACAGCACTATTACTGATCTCCTATCACAAAACTTTGAGCAGGTGAAGCTCCACTCCACCTTTTCCTTTACTCCCCATTTGGCCGTGCTCCAGTGCAATCCTGGAGTACCTGAATTGCACGCGATTCTGTCAATTGCAGGTACTTGATGGCTTTCTTGTGTGCCGGGGTTGAAAAGTTGCTGGAGGTTTGCGCACACAGCATTGCGTGACTAGAGCTGGGGATGAAAACACAAAGACATTGTTTTCAGTGATCAAACCCCCTTTATAGTAACTCAACAGCATTCCTGTCTCGCATTCCTAAGCCACCGCTGCTGTGTGAAGGGTTTTTTCTTTTTTCCTTTTGAGAAGAAAAAAACAGAAAGAAAGAAAAGGAAGGTTACACATTTTTATCTGGTTCACTGTGTTGACCTCGCTTCGTGCACAAAAGTCACTCTGCTCCTTTGGCTCATTAATCATTAATCAAGGCTGAATTAAAGCATTAGAGGCAATTATATTGTAGGGGTAATTAAGAGATAACCATCTCTTATCTGAAACAATGTGATGAATGTAAACAACAGAGCCAGCGGTCCCTCCTGCTTTCATGCTCGAGGATGAGTCAGCCTAACAACAGAGACAAATGAAAATGCATTATTTTTCAATGTGTGTATGTGCATAATGCATGCGTGTCTGCAGGCTTGCCCCTGTGTGTGCCCATGTTGTGCATCCTACTCCTCCGTGTCTCTACTCACACCAGTGTGTGTACGTAGGTATGCGCTAATGTGCACACAGATGTTTTCCAGATTGGTGTGACAAGGATAATCATATCCAGAGAGCACAAAACCATTCTGAACGCTGCTCACACAGACGGGAGGAACAGGAGGAATGCATCAGAGAATCCAGGGGAAACGAGGCTGACTGAGTGAAGAGGAGATTCAGATATTTTTTTTAACGCAGCATAAACAAATTGCTCAAGATGCACAACTGTAAAACGTGTGATGCAGGAATACAAAAATGCACATGTGGAAGTCTACTTTGTCCAAAGAGCCCAAACAAGTGGCACAGAGATCACCTGGTGGTGATGAAACAAATCTAATATTTACTGGAAGCGATGACCGCTACGACTTCTGCTTTCAACATACAAAACATAGAGAGGAGGACAATGGAGTCAGTCATATCTCCAGTGTGTGCTCTGAGAGTGATTAAGACTAAAGGACATTCATTACTGGCCCGGCTCAGACAGAGAGGGGCTTCAGAGCAGAGCTCTTGTGTTGGACTGTTTGGATGTCCTATCCCCTTGTATCTCTTTGACTACCTCCAACACAAGGCTCTATTCAACCAGACTGGGAACAAATGTTTCCTTATGTGGCTCTGAGTGCCCAAGCTCCAGTGACAGGATAAAGAGCAAGAGCCTATGAGACCGAAAGACAGAGAGGTTACAATAATGCAGGCCGTACTGTAGCTATTTAACTACTCAGCCCATCCTATAGTATGATGTGAGCTGCGTTATTAAGTAGTGGTGGTGGTGGTGGTGGGGGGGTGATGTCATGGAAACCAAGGGGTAGATGAGAAATGGCAAGTATTTCCCAATAACAGCATGCCCTTTCAGTGGCATGGCCCCCACCACAGGCTCACTCGCCTGCCACACTTGGTTTCCCCTCCTTGTTTTCCCAGTTTTCATGGGTGTTATTATTTCTACATCCGTCTGGGAATTAATTCAGTAAATATCAGCCAGGAAACCTGAGGTTGGATTCCATGTTGGCAGCTTGTGTAATTTCATGTACGGCCAATATGCCGACATCCGTCAGGTTTCTGGCCTCTCCGTGGGAACGGGCAAAGTGAAGCTGAACAGGGGTCACTGCGAGGTTTTGGAGTGACGTGGGTGATGATTACTCATGTGAAAACTAGTTTTTTAAAAAATGGCTTGTGCCTGCTCTATATAATAAGACATAATGTGGCGTGTACCTCTTTTCTATAGAATCACCCAGGATAAAGAGCTAATCCTCTTGTGCTATGAGACTGATAGGGCTGGACTCCTTCCAGCACCTCAGGGAGTCAGATCTGTGGAAGGGAGGCTCTTTCAAAGGAAACCATGTAATCAATGACCCCCCTTCCCACTATGTTATTCTTAACATTCAATTGGTGCTAACTGTAAAGATTTTGGTTAAATCCCTTCCTTTATTCTGAGCGCTCGTCATCTCCCTTTATGCCTCGGTCCCTTCGGGCCTTTTCCCTCTCACCCTGCATTAAGATGTCAAAACGCAACAGGGGTTCTCATGTTTACTCAAATATGTTTTCCCACTTTAGGGGAAATTAAAATGAACTTTTGGCCTGGACTGGCTGTACAATACCAGTGACATGTGCATGACTCATTCCTCGTTCCTCCCTAACACACTCTCTTGCGCTGGGCAAAGGGAGAATTTCTTTGGACAAACACACCCTTCCTGGAGCCTTACCATAGTGTGACCATGAGAATTTTTTAACCTGCAGGTGCTTCGGTTTATTTGGTTTCTCTGTTAAAGAGCACACCTTGTAAACACTGAATGTAAGGCACTAGTTATCAACAGAATTCACCTTCATTTCCTGCAGGAAAATACCATGCAGGGAGTGTACATCTGTACAAATTAGCATAAACTTAGAGTGTAATTTTTTAAAGATACATGTGTTTTGCGGGACATAAAGTTTGGCTTCGTAACTCCCCAAAGGACCCATATTATGGTTGGTTTAAGGTTAAAATTTCGATAAGGAAAAGGTGAATGGAAGGGTATGGGTTCAAATAAGGGATCTACTGTGAAAAATAAAACGAGTATCTGTAGTCTACACGCAGGACTTATGCTAGCATTTGTCTGTAGATGCTCTTCTAGGTGTGTGTGTGTGTGTGTGATCTCAGTGGCAGGCTGCGTGTAGGCAGCTGGGAGTGTGGCAGGGCTATGCGTGACTAGGAGAAATACACCTGTCTCTGTGCTCAGGTACGGAGGGGGAGCCGGCACGCAGGGGCCTGCCAGCCGAACAATGCTCCCTATTGTACCTGCGCTCTGACTGCAGACGCTCACAGGAGAGGAAGCCCTGAGCCCAGTGTGTAGCTCTCTCTCTCTCTCTCTCTCTCTCCCTGCTCTCACAATCACACGACATACGGAGTCAAATTATTTATAGTACACATATCGTGCTGACCGCAGGCGCCCCAGGCTAAATCCCAATAACTCTGCCTTTTTACACGCAAGCTGCCAATCAGAGCTGTGACTGACAGATTTTACTTCCAATCAAAGAGAAGAGACAGAGGACTGGCAAAAGGACAAAGGTTGTGTTTGGTTAAATGCACATCTGTCGTGGGGACATTTTACATGCACATCATTATTAAGTTAAATGCAACATATAATATTTCATACTCCTCATTAAACGGATGTTAAAACAAATGCTAAAATGTAGAAATACTCTTCTATGCAAGTCCGGTGTCCGCATTTAAAAGGTTATCATGATGTATAATATTACTCTCAACCTATACACACCTACACAGAGATAATTCAGAGGTGTTACTGTACAGGTCTATAATAAGAGAAAGCACAATATTTTCAATATAAACCCACGATGTGACTATTGTTAAGTAATCTATTATCAGTCCTACACCAGCCCAGGTTTTTCCAGGCTTTTTGTTCTCAGTACAGATAAGGCAACCTTGAGATGGAGAGCCAAGATACTGTAGATGTAGAGACAGCGGGAGACAGACAGTCAGACAGAAACCCAGAGAGAAAGCAAAAGAGAGGCCGCCTGTCAGTAAATCACTGGGGCTCTCTGTGGTCCCCACAACAAAGGCTGACTCTCATTCTGTCTTGATTTGTTGGCCAGTTATGATGAAAAATGAACAGGGCAACCACAGAGAGGACCGTGGACGAGAGGGAATGCTGAACATCTGCTTTCAGAGGTTTTGGTTCTGGGTTGAGCTTGGATGGACACAAGTACCCCTTCTGTCAAACAGGAACTCCAGCTGTTCCACAGATGGGGTCGGTTATTTGGTCCCATTTGGTGTATAATGTGTGGCCACAAAAGAGTC
The DNA here is from genome assembly GCA_003416845.1 of Oplegnathus fasciatus. Lineage (NCBI taxonomy): Eukaryota > Metazoa > Chordata > Actinopteri > Centrarchiformes > Oplegnathidae > Oplegnathus > Oplegnathus fasciatus. Next base: position 1,254,696 of record NTHP01000055.1, read on the forward strand.
AGAGTCCTCTTTGATCCCATTATCTGGAAGTCACGAAGGCTTTCTACACCTCTTTTACGTGGCTGTACACGGATGGCTGCAGTGTAAGTGCCATCATTTAGTCATCTATTCCTGTGAAATTCCTTGACGCGTGTGTGTATGTGTGTGTGTGTGTGTGCATGTACGTGTGTGTAACACCAGCGGTATCTTACATGAATATGTGTGTGTGTGTGTGTGTGTGTGTGTGTGTGTGTGTGTGTGTGTGCTTACTGACTAACGCAATACAGTCTTCATAAAGGTAGTATTGTTAAGTTGCGTGCGAAGCTCATGCTTTAGGCTTTGGGTCCCCGCCCACCCCTGTAAACCACGGCCTTTTTTTCTTCTCCTTTTTTTCCCTTCTACACCTTCCCCTTTCTTTTTGTTACAGGTAAACATTTGATGTCCGCACGCAATCCCCAGAGAGTCTCCTCCCCTTGTTCTCTCCTTGGCTCCCTGGCTTCCACTCAGCGTTACTCACACTCTCTCTCACACACTCACCACACACACACCTCTCTCTCTCGCCCGCCCATGCACACACAGACACGCTACCCTTCCCTCCCCATTCTTCTAGCATTCCTCTCCTCACTGACTCAGCACCTGTTTCCTATGGAGGTTATTAGGTTTGTCTCTCCTTCTTTCTATTGCTGAGTGACTAATCGAATTTCTGATTGACTTGGAACACTTGTCCACTATCAGGCTTTAATAGCACCTACTACCCTTTGAGCTTTTTCTCTGTCTTAGTGAACTTTTTCTGGGTCTTTGTTGCACTTCAAATTTTGGTAGGAACCATTTGTAATGTAGTTTTTCCTGCAAGAGCCTGGATCTCTGTGCAATTGTATGAAAACAAATGCCATTATTTTGTCATGTTTTATTTAATTAAAGAAGGTTAACCTATGACCAAAACCTTAACTTTATAATATAAGATAATAATATAAGATTTACACCAGACAGGAGACATCAGCATTAAGTGCTACTGAAGCATCGAGCCGTTCACTCCTGACCTCTGTTATGGCGTCACTGACCTCAGAACCAGATCTCCTGTCAGCATCAGAGCTCCTGAGGAGCTGAAGGGCCTGACAAATGAAATCAGAAATACAACAGTCAAAAAACCTTTCAAGTAGGCACCACAAGTATACAAAGTACACAGGTAGAAAGTGGCATTGTTTTTTTTATTTATCAGGTCATTTATTTTATTTCCTCTGCCCATGCTCCCTCAATGTGCCCATAATTGCATAATGAACGATGGCCTATAGAGATTATGCTTCACTAAGGGTGCCAAAAAGAAAAGATTTGTGTAAAAAATGCAGGGGGGTTGCGTCTCTCAAAGATGCAAAATGGAAACAATCTGTTCCGTGAAACAGAAGTCAGAAACGCTCCAACTTTCAACTCAAACACTTTTTCTGAGCTTTTGACCACATCTCACGTCCTCATGAACTCCAGGAAAACTTCAAAAAACGCTTGTGGTGTGTAAGTCTAACCAAAATAACTAACCAAACTAATTTAATCTAACCTTCCTCTCTAAAGAAAAAAATGAGAAAAAACAAAATCAGTCTGGTATTTGATAACAGTGGGAATTTGAAGTGCTGTAGTGTAGTCATAAACACTACAATCACTTTTTGTAAGATATGATCCAAATACACCACTGCTAAAAAGTTTGGCATCACCTTTTATATTGATGTTTCTCTTCTTTCCTTCAATAATGGCTATTTGAACATACAGTAGATAACAGTGTAGTAACAACTTTTGGCCCCAAAAGAAGAATAATTAAATTATTAAAATCTCCATTTAGTCGACATCCCCACGGTGTTGTATGACAGAGAAGAATACTGTTGTAACCATTTTCCTTCCAAATACCCTTCGATTTTTAATTTGTTTTCCAGTCCACAAAAGTGTGAGAGACTCAAGATCATTATTGCACAATGGTGCAGCTGGGCTCTAAATATTTTGGGAACCTGTTTTTCTTTGGGCCCTCTGCAGTCTACTCAGACTGTGATGGGTCAGTCCAGAGTATGTTCAGCTGATAACCCGAGACTAACCTTCTATTTCTATTTTAAAGTTTTAAGAATAGCTTTGCTAAAGCAACATGCCTGTTAAGCTTGTTATAGGCATTATTGTGCACTTGACACTGGAACAGAAACCTGTGCTAAGCTTCCAACTTCTTTTACCAATGACTGGTGATTTCTTATATTCTTATTTAAGGTGTCTTCATCTCTTTCTGCCCTTTCAGTTGTCAGTCTGGTTGAACCATTGCACAGCGTTTTGTTCTCCATGTACAACATGACTTTTTTTTTGCAAACCCTTCATACAAAATAGCATCTATTTGTAAAGAGGACTTTCTGCAACCTAAAAGCATGAAAGACCATTCAAAAATATAGAGTAGACCTCTCAGCCATCAAGCTTTTGTGGCAGGCGATTCCAAACTTTTGAACAGTAGTCTATATTATCTTTGTAGATTAAGTATGAATCCTAATTTATAATCATGGGAACATTCACTGATTCATATCATACAACAACAACATGTCTCAATCAGTTTAAACATCCGTAACCTTTAATTTGCCGTTTCATGTGTTATTGCTACATGGTTCTGGTACAGCTTATACAAAGACAATATGTGTGAATAACATCCAAAATATTTATTGGTGCGTGTGAATGATTGTGATCTAACAGATGTTGAACAATGAAGGAAGGTAATAAAACAAGTCCAAATCTGGTCTGCGAACTCCAGCTCTGTTACCAATGCCAACCTCAGTCACGCACATCCCTCAAGCTGCACTGCACAAACTCCGGGACTGAGGGAAGGTCTGACTGGTTCTGACATATCATGGGCGACCATCATGCCCAAGCAGAGAAAAACACGGACCTCTCTGCCAATGTTACCATCAAGCACATATGACTTCAATCAGCGCTAATGAATGTATGGGCAGAGGAGAATCTTTTTTACTGTAGCTTGTTAGCAATATCAAACACACACCCACACGTGGATGCATGTCTGCGCAAATACTCATGTGCTGCCTATTGACAAACCCAGACATGAGGGTTAAGTTAGTGCATGGAGATTTCACACAAATTCAGCATTGTTCCTGTATGCAATTTATTAAGATTCAGTCACAGACAAGCATAGATTTAGTGATTCCTCTAGTTTAAGATTATCTATTATACAGCTGAGTCCTGCCTGTTCTTTGATTTGGAAAAGTCAGACTGTCAGAGAGGAGAAGAGAGTCCCATGCAGGCATAAAAGAAATTATTTCAATCCCTATATTGTTGTGTCTCCTATGATAATTGTGGCCGCTGCTCTCTTTCATCAGGGGCTTTTGGCTCCCTCCAACCAGCCCAATTAGCAGCCCTGCTGAGGTGGAGTGTATTATGCAAATACAAACAGTTACTGTACCCGCATGAGCAGCCCCCATGGGTAGGCTGCAACAAGGCTATGTTAAATGAATATTAGATTTGTTGTGCCTACAACAAGTTACCTATTGTTGTGCTGGCCTTTCTGCTGCTCTGGAAAAGCCATTCAAACAAGATAATCTGTCTGCGTCTCGTCATTGCAGCGCACTGTTCCCCGTGCGCGGACAAAACACAGAGACAAAGGGGCCGTTTGATTGGGAATATGAAGCAATTGGTGTGGGAGAATAAAGGGATACTTCTTACAGTCTCTACTATTTGTCATCGGACGCCTAGACGCAGGCACAAACACTGATCCAAATGAAGACAACATAAACTCTCAGTTTCACCCAACTTTTCTGTAATTTCAACTGCCATATTTTTCATCTTTTTCCGCTTATTCTAAGCTTTCAACTCAGTCTTGCTGTGTCCTGTCTGTGCCTATTGTTTCATGCTTAGTTCATCTCTGTCGCTCTCTGCCCTCACTGGGAACAATTGCTTTTGTCCATGAAGCTAGTGGATGTCCTGGATATAAGGTGTGGCAGTTGGGTCAGGGCTGTGAAAGACTTGTATTGTCCTTCCTCACACCGCAAGGTGTGCTTCGAGACAAACCAACAGCGTGGCAACGTAATGATGAAATGTGTTTTCTCTGTAAATTCGTACCACATGGCTGCTAAAGGAACCATTGTTCCTTTTCATTACCCGGATTAGGTGGTTCACAAATATTTCAGTATGTATCCATAAAATACAGATGATGCCTTTTGGAAGTTGGAGGGCTGACGTAATGATGCCTTCATGCTTTACCATGGAGTCATGCAAATTATTAGGACTATTACAGATGTTATTTGTTACATTTTTACTACATTAGTAACCGTTATTTTATTTTTTTTTAGAAGCAGACATTACAGGTTTGCTCCAGCGCTCCCATGCAATTGCTTTGTTTTGACACTTAAACCGTAATCAGTGATCCATCAAAAAATGTCACGCAGGCAGAGACAGACAAGTTTGGGGTGTGTTGTAGTGCATCGCGTGTGTGTCACTTTCTCTCTGGTCATGTCAGGCAGCTGTTTGTAAACAGTACTCCCCACACCCCAGCCAGCTAATGACAGGGTTGAGCTGGAATACAATGGCTGCTTCCTGGCACGCTCTAGCAGAGAAAAGAACAGCACTGACAAAGAAATGAATGCAAGAGGTTCATCAGCAACAAAATTGTAATTTTTTTTTGTAATTTTGCATACTGATGAAAAATCGCAGACATACACACGTCATGCAGTTCTTTAGAGAAGTCAGAACGCTGCCTGTGAAGCATTTTGTAGATCAGTGTGGTATTGATTTACTTTATTTAAAAATTTTCCTTTTCATAAATTCAATGCTAGTGGTTACACTAAACCCCTTCTTCATGTATGGCTCATTTAATATGTTTATAGCAGCTCTCACAGCTGAGTGCAACATGTAAAATCCAAGAACTCAGTGACATTTCTGGAGGAACAAGTGCGTCATGATCGTCAACAAGAAATACTCTGAACCAAACATTCCCCAAAAAGTACAGAGTTCAGCCACAGAAGCCATTATTTAGCTTCACCTCTGAGCTGTTTTATCTCTGTCAGAAATCAGAAAGCTGTTCCACCCACCCACCAGGTCCGAGTGTTGGTTTTTGGTTTGCGGTTTGTTCATATGCAAGGCATACCATGCAGGTTGTTGTATGCATCACGGGCTAAGTTCTGACTGTACAGCTGTGTGACATCTGAATGGAGGATTACCATTTGTGTTGCCCTGTCTTCTTCCCTGCTATGAAGGAACACCCACAGGTAACACATCCAACAACCACTTCAAAGAAACGATTTTCTCTGACAGGCAAATCCAGTATGATTAGCATGAACTATTATATTGTCATTATTGCTCTTTTGGGTACCTAGCAACAGAGTGAGGTCACGCTTCACAATGTTTTGTTTGTACCAGGGACCAAAACAACTGGTCAGTGTTCAACATGTGAATACCACGCCATGGTGGCTCAGCGTATGGAGTCACTTTAGCCTGCCTTTGATGTGTGAGAATGGTATGCTGAGGTCCAACTTCTCTTGCTGACGCTGACTCACTCAACTGGGAGCTAGCGTGACAGCCGAGGCAGGTTAATGTGTTCCCCCCTCCAGACAAACACAGTGAAATACGACTGACTGACTGGTGCCTTAAGGCAGAGGACATGAAGCGCAGAGGAAATAAACTTCTCTGTTTGAACATTTTGGGGGTTTTATTAGCAGGTCCTTTGCTAAAAAAGTAATTACATGGGGTTTATCTCATCTTTGTATTTAAGAAGTCAGAGAATTAGTGTGATATAACACACTTACTGTATGCACATCAGTGCACACATTGGGAAAGAATCATCCCATTTGAATCCACAAGTGAATTTAAATCCATCCTGCCCCTGGGCAGATAGAGCGCACTCTGAGCTCTGTTTAAAAGCCTTATGAGTGTCTAACATTTATGTCACTCTATGATATAAGTATTCAGCTCCTGTAGATGGCAACTTTTAACGTGCCGAAGGTTGATTTTGTGCTGCAGAGTTGTTCATGAAAACAATAGCTTTGAGTGGACTCAAACAACATACTGATTTCCAAAGATAAAGCCGAAGGGTACAAGTGATTCTATTGTTAACTGATGATTGATTGTAAAAACAATAAAATAACAGCGTGTGACACATCTGGCTGTTAAGACAAACAGCAGCTGTCTAAATCAATCTTAGCACCGTTGTGGATCTGTACACACATATACACACAGCCTCCAAATTTGTGTGTTCATAAATCATTCACTTCTATTCTGTCTCTCAGATGGCTGTCAAAGCTATATGGAAAGTAACACGCCCTAAGAGAAATACTGTCTCAAGCCTACAGCAGTGCACTTTATGAAGCAAAAAAAAAAAATGTTGCACTTACAGCAACACCGTATTTGCACCATATTTCACACCATCTGTAAATACACCCACAGCACGTTACTGTGCACCCGTATAGCAAGACAATGTGGGTTTGAGCAAAAGCAAAGTGGAAAGCTTTTCAGAACCATATCAACATTATAATCACTTTATGTTTATTTAGTCAGAAGTGTAAACCATGCATAGTTCCTGCTGTTGGATCACTGAAGAGGTGGGGAACTCTTGGGGAAAAGCATGGTGGTCTGGCTAGATTGAAGTGAAGGAGCTATAAAGGATCTGAGGGCAAAGGGAAGTGGGTAAGTTAAGTAGTATGTGGTGGTGGTTTGTAGAGGTTGGATGATGTGTTCTAAGGGAGCAAAGTATGTGTGTTTTGGAGTGGTTGATGGGGGCTGAATGGGGCACTTGTTAAAAGGAGATATTGCAATACACCCACTGCTGGTGGCCCCTGTCTTTCTTTTTTATTGTGCAGATCACAGTATCTCTTCTCACAGGAAAGGAGAAACCAGGGGGACCAGGTTTAGAAAAAGGGTTGTGATAAGATAACAAAGAAAGATCCAGCCTATTCATAAGAAATGGCAAGCCCCTGAGACAACACGCTCATAGTGGAGCACACACACAACAGGTGTTGCTACACAGCTGAATTTCCACTCTGTCCTTCTCATCTCTTTCCAGTGACTGACATTTATAGCACCAACAATGGACTGTTAACCTCACAGTAGCTCTTTGTGATTGCGAAGGATCTGCATTTTTATTAGGGGCAACTGTTGAAATTACTACTCATTCTTCTCCCCAGTGCAGCGACGTGCGATTTCTGCCTGCGACACAAAGTCCAGAGTCTGCTGCCAACACACTGAGGATGACGCGGAGGATTGGTTCACCTACTGTACACCAGTCAGAGCAGATTACTGGGACAGCACGACAGTCAGGTGACCCACGGTTTCACTGGGTCAAAGAGTCATCCAGGCGACTGACAAATGCAAAATAACAAGCAGGCACACGGATTTTGATCTTAAATATTAATGTGAACACATACCAACATATCAAATATATAACTCAACACAAACAACATAAAACCAAATACATTTTTTTTTGTTAGCTGAAAAAAAGAAAAAACTCGAGCTGTTGCTTAAACATTAATGTGGAACTACGTGTGTCCTGAGAGAATTCCAGGTATTTTTGCTTTAGGTGTTCCTTCTTGTAAACACTATTATTATGCTACATAGGTGTGTATGGTTTGATAATATCACACTCAAATGTCAACAGAGGTTGACTGACTCATGTACTTGTAGTAACTATAATAATTTTTTTCCCCTCCCAGAAGCTGCTGCAGGTGCTGTTAAGGCTGCAGGTACTGAAGAGTGAAATTAAATAAGACATTGACAAAGTATCAGTGACAAAATACAGACCCCAAAACATTAAAGTCGGAGGGTTTGGAAAAAGAGACGCACTGATTATATGTAGCATGCATCCAAACAATACATGATGTGTGAGTGTTCGTAAGAGGCAAGACTGAGTCAGTGCGAGAAGGCGAAAAAAGAGATAGGCTTCATATGTGCCAACCTGCATGTGTATCTAAATGTATGGACATTAGCCTAGGTGTGATGCGCTCCTGTGTTGTGTGGAGCAGTGTTGCCCCGTGGGCTGCAGCAGCGTGAGTGTGAGCTACGTGGTGCTCTGGAAACAAGAAAAGCGGCTCTGTTTTTGGATGGCTGTCTTGGCTTTGTATGAGCGCTTGCTGGCACGCAGTCAAGATCCTGCCCCTAGAGAGGGAAGATTAATGACAGCTAGTCACGGAAAGGCTTTACAGCAGCAGAGAGCAAAAAAGAGGAATAGAGTGGGAGAGGGAGGATGGAGAGAAGGGAGGGAGAGGAGGTGGGGGGGACAGAGGTGAGGAGCCGCTGTGCTGAAGTGGGAGTGATAGAAATAGGTATGAGTAAAAGGTGTGTGAGTTTTTGTGTCTGTGTGTCTAAAAAAAGATTTACAAACACAGACTAAACAGATTAATACAATCCTCATAAACATTCGTAATAGTTGTAAAAACATAGTGAATACAATGGCTGGACGCATTCTTCCTTGAATTTCATCACACTAATCCAGCTAATGTCCACATGACAGCTCTGACAGCCACTTAACTCACAAAACCTCACCCTTCTTGTCCACCTGTGATCGTGCTCTATATGCTCAGCTCCTCTGCCAAATCTTGGAGAGGGTGAGAGATAGCTAATTACACAGCTTTTGTTTAGTTAAGGTCTAGACATCACATCTATTCCCTGTCCTGTAATGACACCAGAGCAAACAGTGCTGTGAATCCTCATCTAGCACATTGTTTTCCCTCATCACGTGTGATGTATGGTACTCAGGGTTCCTTGTATACACTACGAAGGGCGGCGATTTCTTGAAATGTCAGACTTCGTTTTAGCTACCATCGTTTACACTGCAAAAGAGGTCAAGCTTTGCAAGTGTTTTATCTTGTAGAGCAATGTTTCTTCAGTGGGAAAATGGAGATTGAGAGATAAGGCAAAGAGAACAAAGAAAAGCCTCAAGAGTTGTTCCTGAAGGTGAGTAAACTGGACCACGACTAGTATTCAACAAATGAGCCAAGAATTGACGAGAGTGTTGTGCTGCTAGTGCTGATCTCTCTTCTTGTCTGCCTTCCCAAACCCCAAACCAAAGCCCCGGGCTCCAGGGCAGGCCCAGGTCACGGTGAACTCACTCTCCTCATCTCCTCTTTCATTCCCTGACCACACAGCTGATGACCTCACTCCTTTTGGAGTCCCTAGCAAACTTTAGTCTTTGTATCACAGATGAAAAATGATCCTGAGCAAAGTTTGCCTGGTGGCACCACAGATTCCTCCAGTTGAGAGAGAGGACGAGAGCATGTGTGTGTGCTTTTCAAAGCTGTTTACTTCATTCTGGAGACATGCTGGATTCCTCCATCATAATGCATGGTAAAATGCTCCATTTCATGGTGCCAGGCAATTCTGACCACAAGAATGAAGGGAAAATTATTCTGTAAAACCATTTTTATCCAGAGAACATCTCTCTGAGCAGTGAAAATGACTTCATAAGACAGTGTGTTGAAATCTTAAACTAAGGGCTGTATTCAGCTCACACTTTCTGGGAATAATATTCATAGTGGACAATTATGCAGTACATAATTTACCTCCAATGCCAACGTTCAGTGGAAATGCGCTCCCTGCATTGAACTGAAAAGCAAAGATTTGGACGTGGTGGTAGATGGCCATGTAATGTAGTTGACTTTGACGCTGACTTTGCATCCTGTCTCAGACCAGCACTCTGTAAAACTGAGACAAGAGATGTCACTTGAAGTACCATCAGTTGGGACCGAAGACTACAAGTCTGAAAAGGAAAAAAAATCTGTGGTTAGAAAGAAGTGAGCTCACCAGACCTCTGCAGCCCACTGGAGGCTACATTAATTGCTATTAGCATAACACACCTGAATCTGAAGCTGTCTGCAGTCGAGTTGCATTGTGGGTATGTACAGTAGGGGCCAGGCTTTGACAAGGAAGACAGCGTGGAACAAAAAAAGGCAATATCTTTGGTTCTGCTGCATCGATTTTGATACATTTTTTCAACTGTCTATCGTGAGTCGTGTCCCACTTCCAGAGGCAAATCTTTGGCTCGTTAACTGCTTTATGTTTACCAGTTCATCACTAATGTGTTTGCCTGCTGTATGGTGTTGAGCAGGCAGTTTACAGTGGCTTTTTAGAACTTTTTTGCAGCGGGAAGAGCAGAGGAGAAATGTCAGAACATACAGGTCCATGTGGAAAAAAAACCCAACTCAATCTTTTTGGATTTTTCCAAAAGAGAAGGAAGGTGTGTGACTCCAAAACGAACTAAAACGGTAGAGAGATACAGACAGACAGACAGAAAGACAGACAGCAGATGATGGAGAGAGAGAAAGAAGAGAGAGAGACAGCAGCAGATGATGGGGAGGTGAACAGTGCACACACTACACTGCATGAACTCTATCTGAAAATTGTGTGCGTGTGAGTGAAAGAAAACCCTTTTAATATTACAATAAACTAATTTTAACATAAACACATTTAACTGTTTTTCCAACTCTAGTCAATAAATGTTTGATGATAGCAGTTGTAAAGTATTCTGTTTCTACTCAATACTAATACTAAATAGTAACAACTACTAATATTTTTAACATCACAATTCATGATTAATCCGGAAATTAATCCAGACAGTTTTTCAGGTACACATTTAAATGTTTCAATGATTAAGACATGCACTTTGAATGTAAATAAGGTGCCAGAGTGCATAAAAAGCATCAAAATAGAGCTTGTTTATCAAAGAAATTTTCACAGCAGGACCCAGGGACCCCCCTACAGAAGTCAGGGCTAAGCACCCAATGTCCTCAAATCCTAGAAACGCCCCTGGTGTGGACTGTTCAAATCATTTGTCAATAGACATCTTTTGGGGGTTTGCAGAATTTCAAATGTTTGGTGAGCGGGTTGCAGTATTTGCAAAATGTCAAAACGCTTTGCAGAGAGAACTTAATCCATTACTGCCATCACCACATTAGGAGTGCAGTTTAACAAAACTGAAAAAGAAAGAAATCTATTGGTACATCACTCACTGAATCCCTTCAGTATTTCCATTGGTGCACCTGGAGGAAATTAATTTAGCTAAGCAAAACAGTCAAACCCAGTGGTACCTTTCAGCACCATTTTATCTGGCAGACTATACAATACATACTCTCCACAGCTGTGATATCTCTGAATCAGTGCTTGGATATGTCTAACTATTGGTTATCTACAGAGGACAACATCTGTCTGCAAAGATGTTCCTAGCCAGGTATATCAGGACTTACAACTGACTTTACACCCTTTTGAGCCAATTCCTGTACATGCTTCCTACCCCTTTGACATTTTACCATGTAACCTGCCACCCATTCTACCGACATGACCAGGGAGAGAACAGAGTGGGCGGCAGGGAGGAAGGGAAGAAGGGAGGGGTGCTATTGTTGGCACGCTCCTGCAGTTCTGTAGGCTGGGGAATGTGTAGAGGTGGAGAGAAGGGGATTAAAGAGAATAAATATTATTCTTTCACAGAACTGCTTTGAATCAGCATTGAACAGCACATTTAAAGCTGTATGGATTGGATGAGATCATTCGGGGGAATATGCTGCTATGGTGACCCATACAAAAAAGAAAAGAAATGTTCAGTGGGCAAAGGAAAAGACAAAGTAAACAGGAGTGGAGACAAGGTGGATAGGGATTGGAGCTTAAATGAACTTCAATAAAAGTAGATTAATGGTGGGCAACTAAAAGGGTAACATGATACTGAGACAATTGCTTTGCCCTTTTTTAGGAGAGATACTGGGAGATGTTTTGACAGGTTAAGGTTCCTGTATTTCATGATCTGACTGGGGACATCTATGAGTGGAGCTGTCTTAAATAAACACAAGACATGTTAATTTTACAGAGATAAATTTTGAATAAGCTATATTATTTTCTGCTGATTTTGAGCTTTTGGGGCATTTGAGGTAAACAATGAGCCACAATGTCTTTGGTGACCAGCAGAATCAAAGATGCACTCCGTTACTGGGCAGTTCTGGCTCAAGTAATTTCTAAAAGATCAACCTGTAGTGGGACGTTTTGTTGTGTCTCACTTTGTGTTTAGGTTCAAGGTCTTCATTTGTCAACTGCACATTAATTACAGGCATGGCAGTCATTGCTGCCAATGAAATGCTTGGGATGTTTAGGACTTTGATCAAGGACTAAATCTATAGTTCTAGAGTAGGGACATATTCAATACCTGTATTGATTTTTGTATTCATCTATGACAAGGCCTGAAGGAATGCTCCACTGCTTTCAATATGGACACATGTTGAAAGCCATTTGCATCTATGGAATTATTCAAATACAACAAAGCAATGGCATTTTCTGCCTATATTCTTGACTTTGAAAAAATGTCAGAATACATTGTTTGTCCATGCCCTCTAGAACAACACATAGAAGCGTTTTCTGATCTGATGCCCCTATCGGCAGGATGATCATTTGTCTGTGATGTCATGATTAAAAGAAACCAACGTTGACTTTCGTTTGAGAACAGGAAACAAACAGCAGTCTCCCATGTTAACCCTTCCATCCACCCCGACCTCCTCCCCATGCAGACTTTGTCGCTCAATAACGTCGTCACCTTAGTTCCTCCTTTGCTACCACCATAATTACTACGGCTGCTACAGGGCTTTGTCACTTGAACATAAACAGATGCCGCTTTGGGGCACTTGCTGAAACGTCTGCTGTCACGTCTGCTGTCGTTCGTCTTGGGAGGACATTCTCTTGAATAAGCAGTTGAGACAACAATCTCACCAAAAGGTCTGTTTAGTAGAGCTTTGGATCATATAACATGGTCTTCATCAGTAGATAGAGTTTGCCCAGTTGTCATGGAATTGAAATAGGAAGAAAAAGGACTTCTCATCCATGTTGGCTGAAGATCAAAGTTCTTGCAATGGAGCCAAGGTGAACAAGATCATCTGATATGAACAAAAGCTCCAAAACAGCTGCTGTACTAAATGGACCTTGTAGTGAGAGTTTCTCAACAACATTTGTTTTAACCGTTCCAATATACCAAGTATTCATTATAACTGTTGTTTCTGGAGGTGCAACTGCCCCGATGTGCCACCCCTGGCTATGCCTGCCAAATTCATATTTTAGCAGTCTAACATTGGGATTGAAGTAGAGCTTATCTTTGTATCTTAGTGTTTCGAGACCCTTTGTGACAGCACGAACACACACACCAGCACTAAAGGGTGTGAGTGACAAAATTTGACAAAAAGTGATGCAAAATGACTAAAACTGTTTATTAAGGTTCCTGATTTTGGCTCCAAATGACAGATGTTATCATCTTGCCAAGATTAGTCCTCAAGATCTGCTTGTCTTGGTATAAACTCCACTCTGTTCTCAGCTGGCTACACAGTGAACATAACATACAGCCAGCAGTGGTGTTTAGGTATAGCACAGAGAGCAGTCTATTGTTCCAGCTACTGGTATTGATTGCTGGCCAGGTTAGCTGATGCTGCCAGGACAAAGACAAACCAAGAAAAAAAAACAATAATAACAAAAAAAACAGGAGAAGAGATCGGTTTCTCTGTATGTAACCTAAGTGGATGTATATTGCATAAAGTAGTCGCATGCTCACAAATTGGCCACTTCCAAGAGTTACCAGAACTGTCATTCAGCCCATAGCTTTGGAGATCACCAAAGAGTTCACGGACGGTCAAGGTGATGTAGGACGCTGTGCAGTCACACGCTGACTGGGATCTTCACCTAGTCTGTTTACCCAGCAGACAATCTAAAGGGAGTGCAGGGGATGTCCTTTAGGGGGGCAACACTAGTTCTGTGAAGGCCCTCATGAACACAGACATCGGGACAACAGATCATGTAATCATTTAGTCCGGTAATGCAGGTTATTTTCGGAGACTGTTAAAGATTTTTGTGGGACAGGAGCCAGTTGGTCAGCTTTTCTACTACTTTTCCTTTAACCTGTGTGTGTGTGTGTGTGTGTGTGTGTGTGTGTGTGTCTGTGTTAACCGAGAGTCTGAACATTTTTAATAGATGATCTGATGATAGATATTTCTGCATGAGCCCTACTACAATATGTGCAGGTCTTTTCAAACTCGCTGTATATATGTGGATGAAAGCAACAACAGGATTCAATGTGGTACAGTACTTGTTTGTATACAGTGTATACATTTATATGGGTGCATACATACAGACGGGTGGCAAATTAAAGGAAAAACCTGAATGCTTGACCCCTACAGTGAGGGGATCCAGTGGCTCTGTTATGCTGTGGGGGAGCATTTTGCTGGCATGGTTTGGGTCCACTTGACATCTTAGAGGGAAGGGTCACTGCAAATCAATACAAAGTTGTTCTGAGCGATGACCTTTATCCTATGATGAAACATTTCTATCCTGATGGGAGTGGTCTCTTCCAGGATGACAATGCTCCCATCCACAGGGCACGAGGGGTCACTGAATGGTTTGATGAGTATGAAAATGATGTGAATGCTATGGCCTTCGCAGTCCCCAGATCTCAACCCAATTGAACACCTATGGGACCCTCTCAGGTGAAGGTCTCTCAGTATCAGCCAATGCTGGCAACAGCGATGATAAGAATGCAAATGGAAGATGATGACAATAAGGAATGTCAGTCATGGTGTTATCTCCACTACCTTCTTCAGTGGTGCTGACAGACAGCGTTACGAGGAATAAAAGAAACAAAAAATTGAGGAAAAAAAGTCAAACAACAATGATCAGTGTCATTACAACCCTTTTACTGTTCATAAAATAAAATCATACCATTACATCAGTGACTGTAACTACACCACTACATCGCCAAATCTTCCCACGAGATTAGCCGTAATGTAGACAGAGGTGGGCAGTGAACCCGTTCAGATTTGGCTGAAGTGGTCGTGGGGGTGATGCACTCCACAGAGTCCCATAGCAAGTAAGAGAGGCGATAGTTGGTCCTGGGTTGCAGGGCACAGAGAGGGCAGTGTCTAGGGGAGAGAGGAACTCCGATAGACGGGCACAAAGGGACCATTGGTTTGGCCGAGACGCAGCGGGAATCCAGTTGGAGTTCCGTGGGAAGAGTTGAGCTCAATGAGACAGATCTCTCTCCCTCTCTCTCCGTCTCCTCTCAATGAGTTTGTGACAGAGAAGAGGAGATGGAGACATCAACAAAGCCCTCACAAGCCGAGCTCAATAATTCAGTGCAGGCATTATTTCAATCTAACATGAGATGGGCACCATTACAATGCCGCAAGCAGGGAAGTAAAACTAATGAAATACAAGGTAATGAACACATATCATTTAAAAGGAAAATGAACTGTACGTCTGGAATACATTATCTTTAATTATTAACATGCACTTTTAATAGAGTTTTGTTCATTATCTGTAATGTTGGACGGACATAACAGAAAAGGATAAAGCACCCCTGAAAATAATGAGACTTGTGTTATTGATCCTCTGTGCATCGATACCTGGAAACATTGTATTCTGCCAAATCCTAATTAAAGTAATTAGACTTATTCCTTATAGCCAAGTTCTCCTTTAATTTTATCTGTATCATGACTGCAGCCAACACATGTTGCAATCCAAAGCACACACCAATTCCCATGAAATAAAAGCATCAATCTGATCCAAAACTACTACAGAAATCCCATTGTTCTTCATCATGCAACACTGACCCTCCACAATCAAGCTCTATTGAGAAACTTTGCACTCCTGTTAATAACAGTATTGAAATATACACATGCATGCAGTTTCGGATGTTCCAAGCAGATGTAGGAAGGTGGAGGGCAATGGACAGTTAAGTCAAATTTTTACTACTCTACCCGCCTCTAAATGTTGTCACTAGCTTCTTTATCAGTCTCATCTGTCACTCCCTCTGTCTCTCAGGGATGTGTGGATGGTCCTTACACACTGTTTTGATCGTTATCACATGCCATGAAGGGCTTGTCTGTTGTGGATTGCATGATTGCATCGCTGCCTCCCACTTTACCTACTGGACTCGTACTGCCACCTGTGGCACCTGGCCCAAGGAACCTCATAGACCACAGGATCCAGAGGGAGCTATTCCAAACAGTACTAACACTTAATATACCCAAACCCCCACCACTGGGCATCGAACTATCCTGCACTGGAAACAGGCGGGAGGAATGTCACAAAGGTGTGATCACCCAGTTCCTGACTTGTTATACCTATGCTTGCTTTCTACTAACGTTTGCAGTGGTTGTTTTAACCGAAATTTACACTGATGGTGACCCCTAGCCTCCAAGTCGCTTCTCTATTCCCGGCCACTACCTATAAGTCAACTACTCTCCTTCTTGCCTATTGCCCCCTGCAGCCTTTTCGACCCTCTCCGCCGCTCTAATACCCCTGTGACCTCCCGGACTCTCCCCTGCCTCCTGCCCCCTGCACTTCCCCACCCTCTCGTGCCCTCCCTGGCACCTTTGCCCCACGGCCCGGCCTCATTCATCTAGCCACCCCTCTCCGGCCAGGGGAGCTGAAGGCCCTCTTTGTATGCGCTCCCTGGGAGATATTAACCCCCCGTCTCCGCGCTCCCACCAAACAAAGGAAGCACTTACTAACCGCTAAAGCCTTAACAAACAGCGCCTTTCAAATGAACCCTGCTCCATGCGGTGCAGAGGGAGGGGAGCGCCCAGGAGAGAAAAGCCCAAAACATTTGCTTGTTTTCGCAGATTACAGAAAACCTGGTGGTGCTGTACACGGATCTTGTCGAGTTGACTTGCTACACCACTAGGTTCCTACTTACTACTACTAGACTCAGATGGTTGCCACTGAAGTAATGAAGGAAAGCAAAGTCAGTATACACAAACACAGACACTCACACACACTACAGGTATCTGTTTGTATTAAGAGGACATCCTATTGACACCATAGTTCCAATCGTAACTGTAACCCTGATTTTCAGTCTTACCCTGACTTTAACCTACTTGCAATAAGAGCCATAACCCTGGTCCTTTGTTTGTTTGAATGGGCGTCCATTTTCTCTGCATCACAGCAGCTTTTTTTCCACCAAGAGTCTAATTGAGAATTTAACCCTGTGTTAAGTTTCCATCATTAGTAACAACTCACAACTTCATAACATAATGACAAGGGGTGGGAGATTTGGGTGATCTATTGCAGTATAAGTCATTTTATATTGTGACATTGATACATCCTGATATAGTGGAAATTGTAAAGTGTCTGTCAATTTTCTGGAAGTTCATTTGAGAAACTTTTTATAGATAAAACAAGTTGAGAATTTTAAGTAAATGCTTGAAAAAACAACATGCTTTATCACACTGATGCAAAATATTGCCATAAAGCAGTCCTGCTAAATGACTTAATACAAAAATAAATAATAAATAATAATAATAATAATAATAATAATAAATAAAAATATAGATGTTGCAATGTAAATGCTACAGAAAAATATTTTACTATTGACAAACTTCTATTGACTTACGGTATATATCTTCATTACGCCCAACCCTAAACGGCAATGATAATTACCATTAAGTTAACACCTTAGCATGACAAGACACACTGTATAACATTACATGTTAAAAATACAACACTGGAAAACACTAACACTTCCTCTTATTGACATATGAAAATGGATGTGTGTAACCGCTTTTGTTGGTTTTGTTCATCAGGACCTATCAAGACAGTAAAAACACATAGCCATGTCTTACACAAACAGGCACACGCACAAAAACTCACACACTCGAGTCTCATGAGTGAGTTTCTGGGCAAGTGTGTAATGTGGTTGAGGTTTGCAGCACGATCCAAAATCACCCAAGCTGCCTCCCAGGTCTGAAATAAATCTGCCAATGACCTTTTATCCCCTCAGAAATGTGCACTTAATATGATGGGGGAAATGACTTTATGATGACTTTGCCCTCAAACGCTTTGGCGAGCGGATTGCTCTCCGGTTCAGGGCAGGAGAGAGAGAAGGGGAGAGAAGAAGAAGAGAGAGACAGAGGGAAGGAGAAGGAGAGTCCAGATGCAGCGTTAACTATTGAGATCAGATTGTTTTGGAGTTTTTATGAGAGTGAAGACACTGCACACCTGTGAGGAACAAAGACAGAACAATTGCACACATTATTACCCATGACGTATTTCGCCAGCATGCAGTTGAACAAAAGGTCAACAACCTCTGAGCCTGCTGAATGTACTGCCAGTGTGTGCAAACTGTATTACACACATACAGTAGAATCATACTGTTCTGTGTAATTAGAAACAGAGAAATTAGAACAATATGATAGAACAAAAAGGAATTGTTTTGAAAAACTGTGTTAAATTTCAAGAGCAAAATCGTGACTAGCATTTAATATTAAGCAAGCATCAAGAGTTAAATAGGACACTATAAACCACGGGCAGTTGCAGTAAAGAGCTTTACAGCCATTGTTCTGCTGAGGTGATAACCGTTGTTTAAACTGCAGAATGTGACCTTTATTGGACTTCATTACACTGGGACGTGGTGTTGCATGTGACATCATTCTGTGTATTTGAGATGTGAGGGACAAAGACCGTACGTTTGGATCTACACGTACGCTTTTGGAGGGCAACGTTTGATTTTTTCGGCATGTTTGGAGTATTAGTCATATTTGGTGGAGCTCAAAGGTAAAGTTTCTCTCGAACGTTGGTCGTTGGCACTCGTCTTTTTTTTTTCTTTTTCCCCAAACAGTGAGTCACACAGAGCAGTTAAGAGAGCTCGTGGATAAGCAGTCATCAAAAGGTTGCCTGTCCTCTCAAGGTGTGCCATCACCTTTAGAGCAGTCAGGGATTTAAGAAGAGAGAAGTTTTCTTTGAAAAAATAAATAATATGTATCCTGAGTTTATCCGTCTCCCCATCCTATCTATGTACAGTGTACAGTATTAGCTGCAAAATATGTTGACTGTTGTCATACACAAGAGAAACAAGCTCTGTAGTAAATGTTTCTTAATGATTGCATCTGTAAAAGTATTACAGCCGCCCATGTTATTGTCATTTAATGCCTTTATTATATTGTAATCATCTGTTAATGTTAATCATATTCTGTACTGCTTTGGCACTATAGATTTCTGATCTGTCATGCCAATAAAGCTTATTTGAATTCGAATTTGATATATCTGCAGGCCACCGACTCCTGGCTTAAGGCAGGAACTTAGCAACTGGCTCGCCAAACACAACATTAGCAAACATGAAGAAGAATAAAAAAGGTTATTGGTATGCTGTAAGTGATCCAAAACACACACATCTGTTTGACATGCTAATAGAAAAGATTCAGTGCAAGTACAACAGCAGACATTGTAGGCAGCTAATTGTCCCTTTGAATATATGTTATTCATCTCTTTTGTCTTTTTCCACCTGGAAAATGTGTTCGAACTGAACTCACTTAAACTAAAAACCCTTGATAACCTTTTGATTCAGATCAAAAGTCAGATGAACTTTGGCTTCATTCTCAGCACTATCTAATGGAAACAACCCACTGTCCTCAGACAGGACTACAGTATACTGTGTAAATGTCCACCTTCCCACTGATCCAACATCCCTCTATCCATCCAAACACATGTGGTACAACCCCCCGTTCACAGGACAAGATGAGACCCAGAGGGAGTGGACCGGCTCAGGTCCAAGTCACAGAAATCGTCTTCCCACATCTTAGCTTTCTGCCAATGAATGAGGCTTTGTCTGCAGAGGAATGAGATCCATATCTCCCATTTGGCATCGCTCATGTCGTCACTAATCAGAAGCAGATGAGCAGACAAGTTGCACTCTGCGCTGACTATGTGTGTTAGCGACTGACTGTGTGCACGCATGAATGTGTGCATGTGTGTGTAGAGCTTAGATGGGTTTTACTGTTGAGCTATGCAACATGACTGGGGTTAAAAACATGGTTTATGTAGAGATCAGAACATGCTGATGTAAAACATGCACTCTCGTCTGTATCACATTTTATGACCACTGTCAGCAAATTATTCACAAACTCAGACATAAGTGGTTTCGGCATGTCTTCATTATTTGTATTCTGAATGACAAGAGTCAAAATTAGAACACTGTGATGCACAGAGTTTGAAAGGTATCTGTGTATGTGTTAACTGTGAATGAGTGAGTGAGTCTGAATAAGAGGTAAGGAACAGTTTGTGGTGTACTGTATAAGCAATGTAACAGTAACAGTGAAACACTTGTACCTTTTGTGTCTTGTTAATATTAGCAACACCCACAATGTCAATGGTTCCATTGAATTAAAAAAACAATAAAAGAACACTCAGCACATAAGGAAATAAAATAAAATCGAAGGAATATCCTGAAGAGCCAAAACAAAGAGAGATAGTTCCTCTTCTGTGTGCAATAGGACGTGTGAAAAATACAATTACATAAAACGAACAGAAAGTTGTAACAGTTAGTGTAAACTCATGACACGAGGGGTTTATATTCAGCAAGTCCAATAGTAATGTAAAAAAATCCAACAAAAGAAGTGCAATAAAATAGGTCCAGCAAAAGTGTTCAATGAAAAAGTCCATAAATAGGTCCAATGGGATACATGTACAAAAGTGCACATTGGCACAAGTGGTTGCAAAACACATAATGACTGGCAAGCAACCTGTTTGGAGCTCCAGCATTCAAGCTAAAAGTCAATCAGCTCCACCACAGTGTGCAATGAGCTGGTCAAAATTCATCGTTTTGCTCAAGGGCACTTCAGGAGGGCAGATGCATAGAGACACGGGGTTTGAACAACAGTCAAGCAAACACCTTACTACATCTGTCACAAACATATTTTGGATGAGAAAAATGACATTTATCATACAAAGTGCATTTTTTTGGTTGAGTTCCCACACTATGTACAGTAGTTGAGGTGTGGGGTGTCTGGCTCTGTCTGTCAAAGGCAACGTAACAGACATATGGCCAACCTCAAGCTATGTTGAAAGTAGATGGTTTCTTACCAATGGGGCTTTTTAAAAGCAACTTTGTGATGTTTCTCAAACCATGCCGTTCCCAAACTTCTCATGGCCACATTCATTCTGTACAAAGGATCTCTGTTCGCTCTGGCCTCTCTCAGTATCCCTTTGTGAACTTAGTCGGCAAGTCCTCTGCACTGGAATGCCTGTTCTCAGGGTTAGGAGGTAAAACGCACACAGAGGGACACACAAACACATACGCATGCACTTTCCCACATATTTTTCAAAGACACCCACATTTAGACACAACCGAAAGCCAAAGCCAGGTCACTGTGCTTCCCAAAGTGGAGAATACGTCTCCTCTAATTGAGACACGTGGCCCTCATTGTCATTCTGGTTTACCGCGGCTCATAATGTTTAATGATTATGTGAGTCTCATGGACCTGTATGGATGAACATTCAGTCCAATAAAGAGAGAGACGGGGACAGACAGAGTTTGAGAAGGGAGGGAATATCTGAGAGAGTGACAGGAGATGTCGAAGGAGAGAGAGGAGGCAGAAAAGAGTGAGAGCTTGGGAGCTTCAGACGACCTCTTCACCAGTAGAGACTGTATGAGGGGGATGAATGTAGTCCTTTGTGCTGGGCAGACTGTGGGCTCCGATGTATGTGTGTGTGTGTGTGCGAAAAAGAAAGAGAGAGCTAGGCGGCCCAGGCTCAGGGCCTACAGATGTCTGGAGCTGCGCCGCTCACCCCCGGCCTCCACAGGCAGCAAGCAGCTGTTGTCAGAGAGAGACAGGCCGCCCCGGAGAGACTGGGAGGGGGCCAATGGGCAGAAAACAAGAAAGAGCCTCTTTCACAGCCTGGTATGTCCTTCTGGATCCCCACACAATGTATCCTTTGAGGACCCAGAAGAATAACATTTAGATTTAAAGTTTTCTCATCCTGGGAAGTTTGGGTCAGCTCGCTCGGTCCTCCCGCTCTCTAAAGTGTTGAAGGGTTGGTGCTGAGGTTAAGGTTGGGGCTTAGAGGAGACTGTGGCTGGAGTTAGGACCAGAGCTGTGGCTGAAGTCTTCACTCCAGGAACTCTGGCAGATAAAGTGAGCACCCAGAGATACTTTCAGCACCCCTTGACTGATATAGACAAGGAAATGTCAAATATGTTATGAAAAAAATTCAAGAATCTTGATGACTCAGAGTGTTGATTTCCATTTCACTGGTCATGCCAAATGTTCTCACATATTATATCAAAGTCTTAACCTTGTAGTGACTTGACTGACTACCAGATGACAGTCCAGGCTGTCTATCACTGACTCTAACCCAGACAAACACAGTCCAGTGTCCATCAGCCAGAAATCAGAGTTCCACACTCGAAACTCCCAGCAGGTGTTTATGAGATGTGCACCCAGCACCTGCGGAGTCGAGTGAACTGAGCCACTCTGTGTTTCCACCGCTCTGAAGTCAAACAGGGCACAACACATTACTTGTTGTAGTACAGAATGTGCCTTGGCAGTTTTGGAGCCAGGTTTGTCGAGATGTTTCCACAGAAGAATTAAGGAAGTAATATACTAAGGGGTATCCAGGGAGGAATGGTTTTCTCTGTGGTCTCTGTGAACAAGCTTTGTCAGCTGGACGGGAAAGGAAGGAAGGAACTTTTCAGCTAAACTGCATTCATAAAAAGCCAGACCTGTCATATCATTGGAACTGCTTTACAGTACACAGATTTTACTCACCCGTCCTTGGCAAGGAACGTTACACCTGTGACAGAAAAAGTAAAATCTCGTACGGTAAGACAACAGATTGTGCATAGTAATGTGTGTATACATATTACAGCAGAAACACTCCAAATTAAGGAGCTTCTCTAGTTCAAATTTGATTTATATAGATTTTTAAAGGGTGATACTGTTACTTGCAATTCTCATTTGCAGCTGTTTATTTATAGTGTATATTTCATCGATTTGCTTGTTTTCATGTCAATCATACCCTAAACATCGATAATCACCATGTTCAGTTCTTAATCAAAAGCCAGTATCAGAGTTTGACCTCCAGTGCAACCCACTCCAACCATTCAAGTTGAGAAAAGCTCTAAAGAAGGAAATGGGAACCAACTAAAGGAGGTAATATCTCTGGTCAAACATATTCATTATGTTCTAAAGCAATATTATTATGCAGTCAGACCACTTTACTGTAATAACTGAATTACACACTCTGCAGAGAGGTAGTGCAGGTAGTGAAACAAAGAAGTTTTATCAAACAGAAAGGACGGCTCTGTCTTTATAGTCATCCATGGAGACACAAGCTAGTTTGCCAATTCCCTGATCTACATCTCCAAAGACATCTGAAATAATATTTTTTTGTTTAGAATTTAGGGCATGTGTGGGATGTAACGTTTGGGCAGCTGGATATGGCTGACGTGGTGCAATAGGAAAAGGCAGGGTGGCAAAATAGATCATACAGAGAGGGATACTCTGCCAAGACAAACACAAGGGAGAGTCGGGAGGTAACAAGGCTGACTGCTATATATGCCCAGGCCTGACCAAAACATTGGCATGTTGAGGCAAGAGTTAAACCCCCTAGATTAAGTTAAATCCACTGATCGGGTTTGGCTGTAAAGGAGACAAAACTAATTAAGACTATCAGACAGAATTCCAGAAAGTTGATGGTAAACTCAAATTGTTCACTAATAAAAATAATTTGATTAGATCAGGCCATTACAAACAGTATATGCTATGAGGGATAAATAACCATAGAACCCCTAGCAACCCTTCCACAAACCCATCTTGCACGCGATCTTGGATCTTCATGACAGCGCTGATCTCAGAGGCAGAAATCTCCTGAAGACAGTTACCCTTTAATAAATTGCACTGAAGTGATTCTGAATTCCAAAATGCAGAATGCATTGCATGCAGTTATGTATGTAAAGCATGCTCACCTACATAATGTTGTGAGTTAAACTCATATAATTATGCATACAATAGTCCCTAAAGACAAAAATGCCAAAAATGACACTGTGGAATACCACACTGCTTACGTGACAAATGCCACACACTGAACAATGAGGTCCATGAAGATGTATATCAGGGAAGATGAAAAACCAAAATAAGGGAAATTCTATTTGCAGGATGCATGTGAATAATACTCAAACATATTATGACTCAGCCTACTGGCACTGAGTCATTGTCTAGTCAAATTTCAGGGAATTCGACAGAGGTGGAAGAAGTGTTCAGATCATTATTCAAATAAAAATAGCAATACAAGAGCAGAAAACAATATTTTTTATGTAGTAAATTAAGTAAAAGTCCTGCTTTCAAATTTGTACTTAGTAAAAGTGTTAGCAGTATAATTTAGTATACTGTATAATCGCCCGCTCACAAGAAAAACATCCAACCAATCAAACAAAGATAGCATGGTAACAATGGTATCATAGTTGATTGTGCATGACTCAACAAACATGAGAATAAAGTACCAGTTGTGCACACCCAGTTTCATACTGACAACGACTGACACTGGATTCAGAAAGAGAAAAATCGAAAGCAAGACTTATTTAAGCAGTAAATTTGTATGGAATTATTTTAGGAGGTGAAGGCCAGGGATGTAAACTACTTCCATTGTCTATTTACTGGGACTTTGTACCTTGAAATGTTTAAACGTTTTTAACTCTACTTTCACTTTGCACTGAGGGGGTGCATTAAAATAACATTTAATGTAATTTAACTACATTCAAAGTCGAGTTTTTGTTCCATCCCAAATTTTTAAGTATATTATTTAAGTATACTTAAATATTTAAGTAAGACAGGCCCACCATCACCTTGGGGCTCTGGGTAGTCAGTACCCCTTCACTTCACCTATACGTTTCAGGTGAAGTCACCCGTACATAAACTGCGTTACACAGGCTGCATACATTCCACTCCAAGACAGATTTTAAGTTTTTAATTGAATAAATGTTGAAGGACATGTTCTCTACCCATACTATCATTGAGAATAGAGGAGTTGTGGAAAGAGACAAGAGGGCAAACACAAGTTAGGGAAGAGAATGAGAGAAGGAAGGAGGAGGAAGGACTGGAAAATGTTTGAGAGAGACAACAGGAGAGAGTGGAACATGGGAAACTAGAATAGCTCGACCGCAAATAGGCTCTTTCCCTGAAAGAATGTATAAACATACGGTTGAGTTTCTTGGGAAGTCTGGCCATCCCATGAATGGATTGTTTGTTTGTCAGCCACTAAAACGATGCAGGGAGCAACACACGAGACATTTACAGAGACAGTGAAAACACAGGGCTTGATGTGAATGAGAAACGAGCAACTGATTACCGAAAACCCACCAGTTTCACTGCTCCCTCTGGGCTTGTAGCACACTATGCAACACAACTTCTGACACCTTAGCGGTGACGTCAATATTGAATGTGTTACTTAATGTATAGTATCTATCCTACTGAAACAAAGGGAGAGAACTTAGAAAGAGAAAGACGGTAGGACAGTGAATAGCCAATCTGCCTGCAGAAAATGAGAGGAAACTCTCTGTCACCTCTTACTTCAAAACCCACTGACCAGGACTGGCAGCAGAGCCCAGGGCTCATTGAGGTAATCAAGACTGCTCGGAAAAGTAGCTGCCTATGGGGATAGTGTGTGTGTGTGTGTGTGTGTGTGTGTGTGTGTGTGTTTGTGTGCTCTCATACTTCAGTCTTTGCAAGGGCATTTTTGGAAAGTGAGGACAATCTGACTGGTCCGCACTTCTTCAAAAGACTAGGGATCTACACAAATACAAATCCATTATTTGAACATAGGTAACAAAAACATCAACATTTTTGCACTAATCCATGCAGTGCAAGATAAAGCTTGACTGATGTTTCATGAGTGTTAGCTTTACCTGGCACTTTGCTTGACTTGACAGGAACTGACGAGCTGAAGCTAGGGACCGTTTCAAAAGTGCGTGCACATGCACCAAGGGGGCTTTTCCATTTTTGTCAATAGCTTTTCTTTTTTTTTCATAGACACTTTAAACTAACTTTCTAACTGCATTTCATTAGATTATACAGTTGTACCCAATAAAGTGGACATTGAGTGCAGGTGTGAGGAGTATAAACTGTAGCAGAAAACACTGGTAAGAAAACACTAAGGAAGAAAGTAAAGAAGCAGACTAAACGATTAAACCACTTCCGATATAAACCAGTATAAATCTGACTAGTGATACGAATACAAATATTTTTGTGACATACTGTAAACAGATACAGTTCGTAGCTTTGCATTGCACTCCTACAAATAACAGTTTGAGGGTCCAGACTAGGTTTTAGGGTTACATTTACAGTTAGGGTTAAGGTTGAGGTTAGGCATGTAATTGTGCTGGGTTAAGTTAGGGGCTAGAGAATACATTGTATCAATGAGGTTCTTTAAAAGTACAAGTAGTATAGCAGTACAAACGTGTGTGTGTGCAACATGTATGAATGTAGGAGGAGATACAACACAGCATTCGAAGAAGTACTCGCATGTGTTTTGAGGTGTGTGCGTGTGTGTGTGTGTTTGTGTGTGGTATGTGAGACTAATGTTCCCATTAGGGCCCAAATGAAGATGGAATGAGGAATCCAGACGAGAGGAGGTGGAGGGAGGGAGGAGGAGAGAAGGGAAAAGGACCCCTATGGGCTTACCAAACAGCCCAGGAATGCGGTGGTAAAAATGAGTTGGGCTCTCTGGCACAAGATGGCCCGTGTGACTGGGTTTAGATGATGGCCGTGACAAAGACTCCTTTCTTACTGACTTTAATAACTACAATGCGCTGCGGAGCCACACACAAGCAACCACTTGTTATAGAAAATACGGATACACACAGACATGCACACACATACGGAACACACCCTTAGTGTTCAATGGAAATACGCTTACACCTTTTCTATGTGGAAAGCTGACACTGCCTTTAGGATGCAAGGTCACTACACGAGATGGTTTAATTTACATTTCTGTACCTATGACACCTTCCCTCTGAAGAACTTCTCTGAGCACAGACAGGGTACAGTATGCACCATTAAAGTAGACTGCTGTGGGCAAAACATTCAACTTTAAACAAGTCATCACAGCTACTTAAAAGCAGCCTATTGATGCTTTTTTCGCAGAAGACCGGAGTTGTGAGAGTGTCAATTAGTCAAATGGACTCCTGGGTGCACTGGTCCATAAAAACACTTTCCCTCCTCTCAACACGTTTCTCCCAGGGTCGTTTTAAAAGAGAAGCAGGTCCCTGGATGGAGAGAACGGTGGGACCTTAAGGCAGACATAATGGATCATGGATTGACAACAGGCCTGAAACCCAGTAAAAATAAAACCCACAATATACACTGAACAGTGGAGCCCCTGACTACTTGACAACATTTAGTCCTTCAAAGAGGCAACAATGGCATTTTAAGTAACTGCCAATTAGTGAGGACCCATCAAAAGTGCATTGGCTTAATACTGTGAACCTGTGAACGTGCAACACTGGCAAAGCATGCATCAAAATACCAAATGTCAAACTAGATGAATTCATTAAACCTTATGTAATCTGAATGGGAACTATAAATACAAAAACTCTAAATAAAGTAATACATATTAGCAAATGTTCATATATCATGTATAATTTAAGGTAAGCCATATGACAAGTGAGTGTCTTTAAGGTGGATGTTGGTCAAATAATAGAAAGATTACAAATCCCACATCATGCAAAAAGTGAATCAGGTACCAGACTTAACATGAGCAAGAATCAGGACCACAGAGTCTGCACACTAAAAGCTCATATTGCAAAATATTTTTTGGATGATTTCGTTGCACTGGAAGTTTTCAGTGTGGACTGTATTGTCCTGATTTTATTGGTGAAATATCCATCCCTTTTTGTTGTATCGCGGCTCAATACCCACATACCATAACATACCATTTCTTTATTGTACAAGTCCCCCACCCCTACCCCAGCCACTACCTCTACCACACCCACACCCCTATCCCATATCCCCCACCCTGTCTTGCCACTCCACATCTGGACAGTGGTTTCCGGTGCATTCCGCGGGGTCCCATGCCTCTCAATCGCTCTATTCACACCCCCTTACCGCCCTGCGTGACATGCACCTTACATATGTGTGAAAAAAATTCCCAGCCCTCCAAATGTTATTCCATGTTTTGTTTTAAAAAAGAAAGATCTGAAACTCTCAGCAGCTGGCCACCTAATGCACAGGGCACAAACCTGCTATAAGAAGGCTAAAATAGTTGGGTGTACTTGACCAGGCCTACTCCCTAATGTATCCCATCTGGACTGAAAATAAAGTAATACTATTCACTCTTCATAAAGTTACTACCTGGATCTGTTACAGCTGATTCTGGTGGAGCAGCTGCGAGAGCCTCGGGGCTTTCAGAAGTTTTAAAGAGTTTCTTATTTGAAAAATATGACTATGCGATGATCTTGAAAACAGTGCTCTGTTCAGGGAAGCTCTCAGATCTGAACATGTTGAAACTTCAGGCTCTCCATGAGAACTTTGTTCTACTGGCAATTTGTGAAGGTTTACAGCCAAAATATTTCACTAGTCTTTGAGTCTTGAAATATTTTCCTCAGGCAAAGTCTCAAACTTGAAAGAATTTGCATAAAAAGGCAGGAAAATGAGATTAAACTGTTACTGTCTTTACCTCAGATGGTACTGTGTACTCCTGTCTTCATCTGCATTTAACTGTAAAGAGAACACAGCTTGGCTCTTGTACAAAAGTTAAAACTCAGACCTTAATACTGAGTACATGCAACAATGAAGAAACACCTGTGTAAGTGATTCTTTTGTAGATTATTTGGCCTTAATGTGCCTAAAAATTACTATGACCTTCTGTAACTGTGGTATCGTCAGCTCTGGACATTTTTCTTCTGCTGCCCATTCCAGACAGTAAGATCACATGCTTATGGACTTTTGCCAGAATTGTTCCTTGGCCGGAGATGAGCCATTTCCCATCTCCTTCTGATCAGCTTTCACCTCTGCTACCAGTTCAGGTGTTACTCTCAACAATAGTCATCTTGTCCAAACTGTCACCCTTCACATTCCTCAACCTGTGTAATCCCAGCTCCACTACATCATAGTGTTACCACAGGTGACGAATATCTGCAGCAGACACAGTGTGCTCTTTGTTCCCACTATGTTTGGTTTTCCTTCTTAAAAACATGGGATAGCCAAGAATGGACACAGACACTGGTGAACCACACGGGTTGGGATTCATTAGGAATTTGAGTCAAAGACAGGTGTACAGCTTTGAGACCGATATTCAGCACCTGTTGAGCGTAGACTTATCAGCTCATCAGGCCTTGAGATGAAATCCATTTTGTGTGCAAGCAAATTCATACTTTAGTCATATAAAAAGAATAATCCATACACCAAAGACGGAGATATATGACTGAATCATATTCTACAGGGTGTGGTTTAGAAATCTGCAGATTGTTGTGTCTTTATCTTGAGTCCACAGAGGCAGCTACAGAAGGGAAAGTGCTGTAAATCACTCCAACAAAGGAATGCTTTGTCCAGTGCATAAGAGACAACCCATCTTGAGCAAATACACCGCAGACCTCTGAGGCTGAACAACCGAAGACGTGCATGATTTAGGAGCCTTATTTCACATTTTAGAGTCATGCTGATAAGATACACGCGCACCATTGAGTTTCATATTCTGATCAGAAAATAGTGCATGAGCAACCTTTGACCAGTAGGTGGCATCACCACACAGCAGAGGGGGGCTTACACTTGCTTACCACCAACACACACTCACACACAGAGAGAAGGATTTTTCAAATGAGTAGCCATATAGAAATGATGCGTCTTGAGTGTTTGGAGCTTTACTGATGGGTTACATTTGAAGGATTCCCTGTGTTTCTTACATACAGCATTTAAGAATCAGAGGAACTGTCTTTATCTGGGATTACATTAAGATTTGACTATTTTTATTGGTTGTATGGAGCAGGAATTCAAGTAATTTAGGGCCATAATACTACCCGTAATTTGCATCACTTTGCAAGGTAATTGAGTCTTTGGTACTGCCATCAAATGTTTCAGCTGCCAGATTGCAGACCAGGAAAATATGTAATACTGTAGCCCTAACACTGTGGCACTCAATCTATTCGTCTTCCATAATGCAACTTTGATCTTTCTTTAGAGCCTTCCATCTCTCTCTCTTGGATCCTGCTCTGGTGATTTCTTCAGTTCTGTGTCATCAGAGTCACTGTGCCATTGTACTCTGATAAATCACCCCTGGCTGTGTGAGCTCTGAAGCCCCCTGCCAGCATCCTGCTTCATTCATGAGCAATTACTGCTCCCAGACCATTCCTCATAACAACACGGCCATGGTTCCTCGGGAAGAAGCAGTAACCGTTTATGAGAAACGCCACTGCTTATATCTGCAGGTTGGAGAGGCTTCAAAGATAGAGGCTTTGTTCTCAATGCTACACATATATAGTTTAGACAATGCATTTGTTTTTTTTACATTTCTATTACACTTCTAAAGGTGATCTCAACACAGTGTACATACTGACTATAGTGTCCCCTGCTGTAATCTTCTATTGAAAATTTATTTCTTGCTACACCAGTTCACACTTATTTTCGCATTTGCTATTCTTGTTGTCATTTCATTGTATTTCCCATACAAAGGTGATTGTACTGGATATGAATATCAACGTTACGTCATCCTACTTTAGCCATGGCCAGCTACTTGTTCCATCATAACCTCACCTTGTTCTGACACTCCACCCCTGCACTAACTGCAAAGACGCCTGGTAAAACAGCATCACCACCGCAAAGGGCCATCTGTGCCTTTCTGCTTCAGACTTGCCTGCCAAGCCCCAAATCACCAAATTGCTCTGTAATTTTCTCACTGCATATTTGTCCTAGTCCCTGCTCAGAGACAGAATGTGACTTCAGAACAAATGTGGGGAGGGTGTCTAAATCATTCAACCTAAAATCTCCTTTTGGCTGCATGAAAAGCGGTTTAGACCGAGATCCCCTGCAAGGCTGCAGACTGAGGTAGGTGTGTGAGGGATCATCCCACATTCATAGGGGCTTCACCAGATCAGTAGGAGTTCACAGGCATCCATCTAGTCTTGCAAAAACATCCCACCACTCTCCTTTCATGCAGTACCAGAGCTGTAAAAAAAAAACTGTGGGAGACCAGTTTGTTTATAATCTCGTAAATCTTTCAGAATGAACTGTGAGCTCTGCTCCCCCAGATTGAACAAATCTCCTAGATAGATCTACAGGCCTCTCGCAGCCGTCTGCTAGAAGAAAAGATCACTGCTGAAAATGGACTGAAAAGTGTTACTTGTAAATCTTTTATTCCTGAAATCAATACCGCCATATCTAGACATCACTAGAGGATATTGCTGTGCTTATCATGAGTTACTCCAGCTGATAGAGGTAGTAGGGAATGTTTGTTGCGTCATAACCATTTATTAGCTGGTTTATCGACAGACACAACTCGAGCACCAGATGGTTGATGGTAGAGTAAATGCAGATAGTGGCATTTTGATGGAAGTGTTGTTGTTGTGTGGGCGCTGATCACACATCTCTGCATGTGCAGCCAAACCACATCGATGGCCCATCCTTTCTGACATCACCAAAGTGCATGCCACAACGCAAGTGTGACATTTCTGGAAAAGAAAACTGATGAACACCTCTTACATATGAGGAGGGTTGCAGGGAGGTCACCTGTCACATACAGTGCTTCTGATCGCACATGACAATCTATGTGAGAGAAAGCTGCATTTGTAAAGTGATACTTTCCATGTTCCTTTATGATCCACACTGAATTCACAAAAATGAAAAAAAGGAAACAACTTCAGAAGGAGCATTCTTCAAGATGTGATTGATGCAGGCTTGTGTCATTACAGCCTTTGCAGTCCTCTGAGGATTGATCCGAGTAAGTATCCTGAAGCCAAAACCACCATCTGCCTTTCCCCTTCCAATTCCTGCCTCCTATTTGTTTCATTGATCTTAACAATAAAGCCTGGAACACCAAATGAGCTATGTTGGTTTTCTAGCAGTCAATTCTTTCAAATTACTCCACAGTTCTGTTCATTTTGCAGCCTTCATTTTTCACAAAAGCTGAAGACTGGATTTCATAAAAAAGCAAGGCACCCACAAAACTTTACTGTAACTTGACAGGAGGAGGTCTCTTCTGCACGGGGTGTTCCTACATGGAGTTTGTATGTTTAAGCAAGTCTGGGAAAGGGCCTCCATTACTCAGATGTGAATGTAAGTGTGAACTTGGTTGTATGTGTACGTGTGTTGGCACTTTGATAGCCTGGTGACCTGTCCAAGGTGTAACCAGCCTCTCACCCAATGTAGGCAATATAGGCTCAACCGCTACTCGACCCTGGGCACGATAACCAAGTACAGAAAATGGATGGATCAAGCTGCAAGTTTTCATTGTTTTTTTAATCCATGTTAGTGGCACGGCTGTAAGGGTGGCAGTGTTGGTCTGTCTGTCCATCGTTCCATCCACCACTTTGGTCCAGACTGAAATGTCTCAACAGATGGATTGCCCTGAAATTGTGTACAGATATTCATGGTGCCCAGACGATGAATCCAATTGATTTTGGAGCTCTACTGACTCACTGAAGGGGCCATCTTAAAAAAATAATGAATTTGCAGGCCAGACAAACCAGCCACAGCCACAACTTTTCTACTGGGGTAACCAGGTTAGACCCAGTGATTCTATTGGGGTTTCATCGCAACATCTTGCACAGAGCCAGCTCGTTCTGCTGTTTTGTAACACTGTTACATTTTCAGGAGACCGGGTTGGTTTAGAACACAGAATATTGCTGGGGATTGTAGTGCAGTGCGTTGCGGACAATATGGAAATGGAATAGAAAATCCAAATCATCTCGCAGGCCAGAAAGAAATGTGCCGTGGGGCTTGAGTTTCACACGTGATCCAGTGCCACAGTGAGGTTGACATTTCTGGCATTTAGTGAAATGTCTCAAAAACTATTGGATGGATTATCTTGAAATATTTCTGTTTAAATAATTGTAAAAACTAATTGCACTCCCATCAGCCGCAGCTGTACTTTGTGTTTAGGGCTAATTTGCAAATGTTAGCATGTTAACACACTAAACAAAGATGGTGAACATGGTGAACATTACACCTGCTAAATATCAGCATGTTAGCATTGTCATTGTGAACATTTTATCATGCTGATGTTAGCATTTAGCTCAAATCACTGCTGTGCCTCAGTACAGCCTCACAGAGCCACTAGCATGGCTGTAGACACTTAGACTTGTTTATCATTCACAGGAAGAATAAAGAGCAACAGGTCAGACCTGTGGTATTCAACAGAAGTTAATGAGCAGTGTTTCGTTTTAATGACCCGCCTTTATATAGCCTCCCTTCTTGCCTGGCATTTCAGTTTATAGCTAGCCAGGTAATTGCAAAGCTGACACATACCCACAGGTACAGCACACATTGCCATAAGCATAGCTGGTAGTTACAGTCTTTCCTTTTGTCTTTTATAATGGAATACTTACAATGTATTAAAAAACCATCTGGATGAGAATAAAGGTTAAGTCCCACAGGAATGTATCCGAAGGGAATTAATTTGTTCCGCGAGAGACTCGCAGTAAAACTAAATGTGATAAGCATGATCCCCAAAACAATGTTCCTTCAATTGAGGCAATATAATTAAGAGGTCACCCATTTGCACATGGCACACATTGATAATATTTAACTGCAGCTCAGCGTAGAAGAACTATCTCCCCTCATTTAGTGCTTAAACAGCTTGGCTTCAGTGACAGTTTGGGAAGTGCATGTTTGAAAAAGTTTGAAAAACTCATTTAAAAGTCACTATCAGCCAAGAATATGGAGAGGACAGTGTCTAGTGCCTATCTGACGGATTCTTCAACCTCTGGAAGAAGGTTTTAAGTCATTAGCTTCCCATACCCTAACACTGCAAAAACAGGTGCTACATCTCACTTACTTCTAAATAGCACCGAAACACAGATCACTGTTTGACTTCTTTGAGTAGCTAAGTACAGAGGGAAAATGCTAAACTGTATCCAAAGTCAGGGGTATGTGATGCCGTGCCCCTTAGACACATGGAGGTAAACACAACTGACATTGAATCCTCACACTTGGATTGGTATGGCAGAAATATGCAGCATCTGTGACAGTTTCCTTTTATATTTCATTCACCTTGGAGAAAAATAACTGTACTGTTCTGTTCTGTTATTCCTATTTGTGATTTTTTTCTATCACAAAAAAGAAGTTTGCTCAACCAGTTAAATGACTGCTGTTGTAAAAAGAACTGAATTTTCCTTTTACCCCCATCACAGTTGGCTTTTCTGTGTTTTCTTAGTGATGTTGAAAGACAGTTTTTTATTATAAAAACCTCAGTTTTGTTCAAGTCGTGCACTTACTAAGTAAAGAGCAAGTGGTTCAATAAAGAAAGTGTCCAAAAGCTTAAAAGTTGGAGCAATATAATGAAATAAAATGGAACATACTTGTAAGGTGGCAAAAGAACAGGAAATGCATTATTAAATCAAATACCAAAATATAAAGATGAAATGGTATTCAATGTTTTTGACAATCAGTATTTTAACAGTTTAATAATATTGTCATTTTAGCTCCTTTGAAATATTGAATTGATCACTGTATTTATTAACTGATTCATAATAGTAAATTACTTAATAATTACGCTGGCAAACTCAATACTCTATATAGGTGCTGTAATGGGCTGAATAAAAAAACATTTTACATTGTTTATAACCGATTACTTCTAGACATATAAACAGGGCACAGAATATTGGCAAGAAATTACCTCAACACACACAGATACATCACAGGAAACAAACTCAGCTCCACTTCACCTCCTCCATCTCCTGCCCACGTGCTTCATCACCAAGTAATTATCAGGAAAGGTGGCAAACAAACATTTTACCATGAGTAGGTGAGGATATCATTGGCTGGCTGCTACGGAGATCCATGGGCCAGACGAAGATGTGATGAGGTTCATCTAAGGACAATTCTGGATTTTGGAAGGTGACTTCCTGGTTCAACTTTCACTTGTTTCATACTATATTTGTGCCTCCATTGAAACTATTACACATGATCCTCCTTGTTAAGATCTACAGTCATCGTACAGAGAGCAGAAAGGATTTCAGTGAGCTAGAGCCTTATAAAATATCTTCTGCTATTGCTCTCTACACTGAATGAGAGAAGAATCTGATAAATCATAATCATAGTCATTGTGAATCTGCCACTGAGCAGGAGGAAGTAAAATGTAGAGGAGCTGCTATGACTCTAATTATGACAAACCGGGGCAGTAAATCAGGATGTTGTGCCTTGGCATATACCTCCTGACACCAGAAAAAACCTATAAGCTTTTTCTGAAGGCAATTTTATCTACAATATGCAGGTTTCAAATTCAGTAAATTAAAGGCAAACAACATTTGTCATATTCGAATCTGTGCCCCGAGTGGCACTGTGGTTGTCAAATATGATGAATTCATCAGGTCGATTAGATTTTCCTCCAGTATTGTTTTAGCTGTTGTTCGCCAATACAGTGTCACCTCTCTGTTGATCATTTCGACTCTACTTCAGGCAATAAAACTCAATCAAGATTCATTGGGTTGTGGAAGTAGAAGATAAGACTCGCTCAGGAGATAGAGGGGAAACGTCGTTTGAAAGCACCCAAACAGGTCAACAAGCACAGTGGCAAGCTGTCTGTTTGGATGCTCCTCTGCTGATTGTAATAATCTCATATTTACACCTGTCATCCACCTGCGGCCTATTTCACACCAGGCTGGTTTCTTTCCTAAAATGACTAAAATAATGAAAGAAAAGAAAATGTAACAAAACAGCAGGTTGCGCCTACATCTGATCGGAAACTAAATTTTATATAGAAAAAGGCTGCAAAAACGACCTTTGTGTACCATCATAATACCTTCTGATATGTGAGGATGACCCGATTAAAGTGAGTAAAGCAAAAGCAAGACTCACAAAACTGCCATGCTGGCGGCTCTGTGAGACTGTACAGTGGTGCTTTGAGCTAAATGCTAATATCATGATAAACATTCTCACAATGGCTGTGCTAACATGCTGATGTTTTGCAGGTAATGTTAACCATGGTAAAACGGTAAAATGTAAAAATGGATCCAAAATCCAAAACCACAAAAGTCAACCTCACGGTGGCGCTGGATGAAAAGTGGCAAAAAGCAATATGTCAAGAGATGTCAGGAGAGAGCAAGACTGTTCACCATGCATCAACACTGGTAGCATGGGGAACCTTCTTCTATGCAATTTCCATTAAGTCAGCAAGCATTTCTTTTTTCTGTTTGGATATCGGAATCGTATGATTGCTTAGAGCTTAAATAAAACAAAAAAGGCTAATTACTCAAACACTGGTAGGGGCAGCCTGATGGGAAAGTGAGGTACCAAAGCAGAGCTAAACATCCATTAAGCAACACCTGAGCATCCATATAGCT
Source organism: Oplegnathus fasciatus (assembly GCA_003416845.1). Lineage (NCBI taxonomy): Eukaryota > Metazoa > Chordata > Actinopteri > Centrarchiformes > Oplegnathidae > Oplegnathus > Oplegnathus fasciatus. The sequence goes on from NTHP01000055.1 coordinate 1,290,898, forward strand.
GCTCTCAAGGTAGCAGTCTAAGCAGAAAGCCAGAACTGTGTGTGAGAGAGTGTTCGTGCTGAAATGTGAGTCATTGTTTACTCTTGGAAAAAGTGAGCCAGTATCATCAAACACATCAAACATACAAAACACCCTTGGTCCATTTTTCTCAAATGGAGATCAATAAGAACAGAAAATGGAGACAAGCTGGGGTGAGAAGACAGAACACCAGTAACCGAGAAAAGCCTTTTGATTGTTGTGTTTTTGTTGTTTTCTTTTGAAAAAAGAGCAAACATTTCAGCCTTATTACTCAACATGGAGACATAGCTGGCTGAAATACTGCTTTGTCATTGTTTCTATCATTTTTTAAATATATATTTGTAGTGCAGACTCTCCACATTCACATTAGTTAATAGGCAAATGACTCATATAGCATAAATGCTCAAGTCATTATGGACCCAAAATAAAATTTAAAAAGTATTTGAATCACCTATTGGAGAAGCCAGTCAACAGGAATCCTATAAAGATTTCAAAAATTAGATGCCATTAAAAAACAGTTTGACTAATTTCTACAACTTTATGCAAATTTAGAATAAAGACTTAGTACGGTTATACACATTTACACACACTGACTGCATTGCTTCATGCTATGTGGCAGCTTGTGCAGCTTCGTTGCTCTATGACTGACTTAGAGTCAGAGTACAGTGCAGTATGTCTACCCCGAGAGGCAGCTGGCTCGACAAGGAGAGAGGGAGGTGAGAAGTTACTGTCGCTCGCCAACTGGTCCGATGTTCTTGTAAAAGAAACCAAGTAAGATTGAGTTCCTGAATGTCATGGATGTCATGGAGTAACCATGGCGATGACCCTGTGATGCCAGGAGACTGCTGAAAGTATTTTGGCACACTTTTGATAACAGCAGGAATCTGCAGTGAAGCTAACAGTGAAAGCGGAGGAATACAATGGTGCATCCTGGTGGCTTAGTTGGTTAAGACACAAACTCTGATGTTTTTTATGATATCACCTGCTCTGTTTCTGCTACCTGCCCTGTGCTTTACAACACAACCATCCAAAAAAAAAGTACTCTAATCATTCATTCCTAGTGCTAGAGATTGTGTCACTTTGTGTACCTTGACCTTGTGAAACTCAAGCTTTCATTTGTTTTTATGGTAATCAAGTGGAGAAAAGCAGAATTTGTTCCATCATGAAGCTGACTGACTCCAAATGAAGAAATGTGACTCACTCTTTGAAAATATTGATTTTTCTCTGCTCTCTGATGGGATGGCTCACTTGCCGTCAAGCTGTCTTTCAGTCAGGGTGAGTGCTGAGAAATGCAGCGTGAGGACTGTGGCTGAGGATTTATTGGCCCCATGGGGAGACTGACAGATGGGTCACTGAGACTGGTTATGAAACCTAAATGGGGTGGCAACACGAGCAGCTCAGTGTGAGCCACCACACCTGAGGGAAAATCTCTGGTGTGAACACAATTTGGATGAAATTACTGGTTTCCTTTAGCAAAGCATGAGGTTAACAAACATGTACGTTCCACCCGTGAACTTTTGTATAATTACATTACCTTGAACTTAGCTAATCATTCTTAGATAGGCACAAAATGTAAAATGGCAATTTATCCAATATAGTTTAGCTTTGACTCTCTCCCTTGATTATTTAAACAACCATTTTTAGATTTTATCATCAGCCTACATTAGGAACAAGAGCCATATCTTTATTATAAGTGCAAGTTTAAGAATTTCACTATTTAGTCTGTAAACACATTATGTCCTATGATGGGAGCAAAGTGGGTAAAACTTGTCATGATTTTTTATTCTTGTTAGCACACAGATCTACTGTATGTACAGTACTGCCATCTACTGTATAGTATGCGGACTGATTACAGTAATTACAGCTGTAAAACTACACTTATGCACAACATTTATGAGGCAATACTGTGTAAACTCAACTATGTTGTGAGGAGAAAAAACACTTGAATGGTGCCATTCATATGCACATCAACCTGCCTGAGTGCAAAGCAGATATCACAGGATATTACCAGGAAATTGCAGACCAATATCAAGCCTGCATCTGATATTCTCTGCATAAATCTTTTTAATCTTCCGTTTAGCTGATCCGAAACACAACCGAGGTGCATTCATTGTGCGATCTTTGCATTTGTAAGGGGCAACAGATATCAGGACTGACTAATGCTGCAAACTGCCAAAATGGATTTGTAAGAATCGTTCCAAAGTGATAATTGCATTCCCACAAGCAATATGTGGTTTCGCTGAAGAGGAGATGCCCCCCAGCTATGATCTAGCAGTCAGTGTCAGCCTATCGTACAATATGTGTGAAATAGAGCGGGGGAAGGTGCAACATCTGCTGAGAGGACACGGCAATGTATACAACATTGGTGTGTGTGCCTGTGCATGCCTGTGAGTGCATGTACAAAATAACTAAATAATATTTTTTCTGGATAATCGTACTTGGCTTAAATGATGGCACAAACGTCTCTCACCAGGTTCTGGCTTTTAATGCGACACCTCCTGACGTGCAAATGGAATTGGAGACCTATTAGCGTCAATCTACTGATAATCAGTTGCTAAAAGTAGCACTGTTAAAATGATGACACCTTCAGTATGAGAAGCATGTTTGATGTTTGTTTAGTTTGCTTAGAGTTCGACTTTTAACTCTTTAGAACTGGGTCTTTTTCTCATTTGTGTAAGCTGATCTGTGTTTTTAAACAGAACTGAATCAAGAGCTTATTTCAAGACGCTGATTTGTGTGTAATAACAAGTGTGTAGAGCTCCCCTACTACCTGATTTTAATCACTATCCTGCACCTGTAGCCTGATGCTCCAGGCTCCTAACGCTGATGCCAACATCCAGTCACCACCTGTCCCGCCACGAGCAGTATTGAGAACCAGCATCTGGAGCCTCTGTTGCCCAGCTTATCCCTAACATGACCCCAAATGAATTCAGCACCACAAAAACAATGCTTTAAATCAATCCAAGCTCTATGTCCTATTCAAAACATGTATTTACTGTAAAAGAAAGTAATGCCTAATCACGCAACACTGTCAGATCAGTACATGTTCTGCAACTGAAGGTAAGGCTCACCAACTCACAGGAGTACAATCATTTGGCACCTAGGAGACAGTTTGTAATTCATGTGATCTCAAGATGATTCTTCCTACATTACTGGGCCGCGAACAGTAGATCATCGTTAAAGTCAAGAGTGCTGACATGGGCGCAGCTAATGTGGTCTGTTTATCAGCAGCTTTGTGATGTGCCAGACTAGGAATCATCCTGCCACCAAAGCAAATAGGCTGGCTGAGTGACAGTGCATGTAGGGGAGATAACATGCAGATGATCTGAACATAAGTGCTTTTCACATCCACGGCAGTAGAACCTCCCAATGGCTGATAAACAAAAAATGTTCTAATAGGTGCAATTATATGAAAATCATAATGAAAATAAAGGGTGCTTGAATTTTAAGTGATTAAGAGCACTTAAAACCTCATGAGAGGAGATAACTGATTTAATAAAATAAAGACAGTGAATAAATAAAATGAAGCAGCGGGTCTGTTGTATCCAATATTAATAATTTGGTTGCAGTTGCTAACCAATTAGTACATCCATTAGAATTACACTAGATCCTTGGACATGCATGCACCTTTTGTCTGAGACTAGGTAGTCGTGATTATAGCACTGTGGATAAAGTGTGAGCTGAATATCTCCAAGTAGCGGAAAGCCTGCCTGTCTTCAATCTGCCTAGTAACAACTGCATCCATGATACAGACAAGAGTGTCTTTATATACATCTTCTAAATAAGCAGGTATTTAAATTAAAAGTACTCCTATTGCACCTGACAAAATCTAATTGCTATGCTGCTGACACACCATTAATCAATTTGAAAGAGAAAATAATTACAGATAAAAAAAAATTAAAAAAAATAAAAATGGTACAATGCTATCACTGCCACTTTCAGAATCCCTTATCTTTGGCAGTCTGCAAATCAAGGCCCATTGTTATACTGTTGGCCATGAACATGTTTCTGTATTTCTGAGATTGGCTGCTCATATACTGATTGCGGGGGACACAGCTGACTGCAAGCTCTAATGAAAGTGATTCTCATCAAGCCTTCTATCTGCTCTCATAATGTCAAGAAACATACCGTTAACCCTTAACCTTTCAGACAGAGAGAAAGGAAGCTGTCGCAATTTCTCTTGCAAACAAAGCCCCTCTTTGTGAGTCTGGGGCCCATTCAGCACCCGTGTTAGACAGAGGATGACTGCTACTTAGGTTCGGGCAATATCCTTCCCTTATGTTCTATGATCTTTGATGTGTGATAACACATCAGGTGCCGGTGCTTTCCAATGCTCTGGTGTTGCTGTAGCTCAGCCAAACACAGATGATAATCGCTGACAAGCATGAAGGCAAGAGGAGAGAACAGCGTGTCTCTGCTGATATCAACGTATCGCCAAAGATAAATCAACAGCGTAGAACTTTAATATTGGATGCTACTTACTCTATATACCACTAACATAATGCAAACCAATATAAGATTATACTGCATGTTATAGATGTTGTCTTACATGTTGTAGCAGATTAGACTGATTGATTGAATATAGAGCTTTTATAAGAGGAAGGAAGGATTTATTAGTTTATGATTTCATTCAGTCTCAATATATTCCAGTATGTGCTGGGTGGATATGACAAGTTAACTATTTTTGTGACAAGCTGAGACTCTGGAGATGTGTGAAGGCTTCAAAAGTTTAAAATAAAAAGCAAAAACAAAGAAAAACTCACTGATAGAATCACATAAAACCAATTACTCTTTGAGCTGTGTTTGAGCTGCCAGCATAAAGCACATACCTATTAAGGAGCTCTCCTTTTATATCTCAGTTCAATGTGAAAGTATTATTGCTAATCCCCCAAAGCTTCATAGATTGAAAAGCACCACAAAACCATTAAGAGGAGCAAAGAAAACTCATTTTGCTGTCCCCAACTTATCAGACTGACATACTGAGCAACACCCTTTGCCGTTAATACCTCAAAGTGTGGTGGGGAATGCTTTCATCAACAACCTGTTTTTCCTCTCTAAAGTTATATTCTTTTTTTTAACCTCATGCTGGCTTCTCTGTTGACTATGAATGGGAACATGAGAAACAAGTGTGTTGTTTTCTAAGAAGTTCATTTCCTCCATCTATCAAGTAAATCATATCCTGTGGTGATGAATAATTGGTTTGTATATGGCTGGTTACACCCAGAAGAAAAGACAAAATGGAAAAGTAAAGGCAAGATGGGGGAGAAGGGGGAAATGGCACTTAACCTGTAAACACAAAACCAGTAATGGTCAAGGTTTCATGTCTTTCTATATGATTGCCACCTGATATATCAATGAACCTCCATATGTGCATATTAGCAGGTACAAAAATAATTTTTTTTGTTAATTATTGTTTAGTATATTTTGTTTTGTTTCTGTATATTTATGGTTATAGTTCATAATATTTAATTTCCACTGTTTACTATTATCTTATATTTACAGTTACTATCCTGATTGTGCTTTTTCTATTGTTTTATATAATGTTTATATAATAAAATCATCGTTATTAGTAAAATATCCCAATATATACCTTATTTTTCTCACATCTCTTAACAGACCAAATTTGAAAAATCCTAGCCAAAAAACTTTTAAAAAGTATTTATGTAAAAATATAGTAAAGTATATAAATATAATATATATATGTCAGCCAATATACTGTAATGTTAAGACTTTTTTTACACTCAAATATTGTTTGTTTTGGTGTCATCCTGGCTCTAGCTACCATTTTAACCATGAGTACATTATTTAGGTTAGACAGCACGTACTCTGCATACATTTCCAATGTCAACCGTGAAATCCCCCCAGACACCTACAGTACTGAGTCAGCCTTTGGACTTATGGACGCATTGTGACAGACCCTTCACATATCCATCTGGCTGCACCACACACTCAGCAGCCCAGAGTGCAGTAAGAACATGCAGTTAGCAATATGCAACCCCTCCCAGAACAAGCCTACTATACAATTGTCCCATTTGGGATCTGATGATTTCAATCTTTCTCAACAGGTATGCTCTGGATAAGCCCTCTGGCTCTTATTTTCAATTAAATCATGCCTGGGGCACCCAGAGATATTGAGTTTGGTCACACAGAGCACTGCATGAAAAATATCTGCATGAAATATATCATTTATCAGGCCATTAGAAAGATGGTAATGGGAATTATAATGGACTCTGGTGTGGAACTGCACTCGAACTGGGTTTAATTTTAGTGAGTTTTATGGCACTACACTTCACATGAATTAAGAGCTTCACATCAAATATACTTTTCAAAAAAGACCAAAACGTTATTCTAGTTAAAGTACAGTGTTGTCAGTGAGTTGTTAAAGTTATAGAATTTGTTTTACTTTTCAATGGTATATTGTATATTAATAACCAACAACCACCCACCCCCCTAACCCCCAAACACCTTCCTCTGACTTAACTTTTTCTTCCCCTTCGTTGCTTTTTGCACTTCTGGTTGGATGCTAAACTGCATTCCGTTGCCTCAGTACCTGCACTCTGTGCAATGACAATAAAGCTAATCGAATCGAATAAAAAGGTAGAAATGTTGCATAAAAATAGGCGGAGAAAAGAGGACTGCAAGGTGATATATACAGTTTGGTACAGTGATCATAGGGATGATGGATTAACAAATAATGCAGTCTCCCAGTCCTTTCTTCTTTTAAGAGGACCTCGCCAAGGATGTCTCTTTCCACCTTTATTATTTGCCACATAAATCAATCCTGTGGCCTCTGCCATCAGGAATCACCATTTAATTTGCGGAATATCCTCTGAGATACAAAGTGTCTGACTTTAGGTATGAGGATTTGTTGGACTGCACACAATGTGTTTTGATGAAAAAATGTTATAAGTAAAACTTTGTTTACAATGAAAACTCCACAGAATACCTTTAATATTTCAAGATGATTCATGAAGGTATGTACTCTCAAAATGGACTATCTATCTTTTCTACCAAACCAGCCCACTTCTTTAGGAATTATGTTCTGGTCTGGCCTTTTGACACTCCATCGGCTGGACATTTGATTGATGATGGCAAACATAGGTTTCTCTCCCCTGAGCCGGAGCCTGTTTCTTCTGACACCTTAATAAACCTTAACACACAAACAAGGACACAAGCACATATAAATAGGAAGCCACAGTGAGATTTTTCTCCCAGCAGGGGCAACCTAATTGGTAATAACATGTTTGAGAGTTGTCAAGACATGCCACCAAAGAGATCACTCACAGAATTTCTTATTCTGCATGGACAGGGGAAAGTAGAGCGTCCGCGTGGAGTCTCTTTAACTCTCAAAGTACATAACAGGTTATGGGCGAGTGTGAAGTCCTCAATGATTTTATCGTGATTTTAGTTCACAATCTGCAGAATAATCCTTAATCTCATGCACATCTCTTTTCATGCCTAACAGCACAAAAAAAGCAAAACGAAAATGCCTATTGACATTCAAAGAACTACTTAACTGTGGCTTTTTGCACCCCAGTCCTTGTATGTAGATCTGAGATTGTTTTAGTATTCTGTTTGCAAAGAGAGGTGGAAGGACATCTCTTTTCTTTTCAGCTGCATCTGAATGGGTCATTGGGTTAATATGAAAACCTCAAAGTGTTTGGATCAATGTTGAAAAGATGGACAACTTCACATGAATCCTGGACCTAGAGGGGGCAGACCCATTTTGAATGCTACAATCGACTGGCAGCACAATTCCTGCGGAATGGATAAACGCATAAATGGAGTCGTTACTGTTGCTATTGAGAGGTAATTGGGATCAGAGGCGATGTACGGTCATATGATGAGAGGTTTCATGGAGGCGAGCTTGATTACAAGAACACACAGCAGTGGGAAACCAAGTGAAACTGGTTTCAAGAGCCGGAAGGATCGTCTGAATGGGTCATGCATATGTGCTTGTTGTGCTGGCTGCATCTTCCTGTGATATTTGTTGGCACATTAGCCGTATGCTTTAAAGAATGGCACAGTGCATGTATTATCTATTTATAGTAAATACTGTATCCAAGCATATCTATTTTCACACAAAGAGCAGTAGCTGAGATAGCTGACATTCCAATAGGACACCCTTCAAAAAGGGCTTAGTTAGAGGCTTTATTAATGGTTAATAAATAATTTACTAAAGCTAATTAGCTCACTTATAAACCATTAATAAGAACAACTAACAACACTGAATTACTAACAATAAATGTTAGTAATTCATTAATAAAGGTTCACCTGTTTCTCACTTTTCTCACTTTCTAATAAGCCATCAAGTCTACATGTTATAAATGCAGCCTTTTTCTAGAAATAAGTGGCAACCCAAGTGTTGTTCTTATTAATGTCTTATAACTGATATATAAAGCATTAGCATTAAATTATTTATTAACCATTATTAAAGCGATTAGTTACAACAAACTTAAAAAGAAACCTTTTTTTAAGTTTCAGTCAATGAAAAAAAAAGGAAGAGCAAGTAGCTCTTTAAGAAAGACAACAGCGAGTCACAGAAGCAGTGCATTTAGCCAGATTTTGGTGAAATTTGATCGGAGCCTAGCGAACATATGGAGCATATTTGAAAATTTTGTAAATCTGAATCCACTATAAGTGACAAGACCTCCTGTTCTTTGTGAAAAAGCACACTACAACTGTTTTCCAGCCACTTTTCAAGTACAATCGGAAACAAAGTTATTTGGGCTGGTGTATCACTTGGTGCAAGCACAGCCATTCATGCCCCTGGCTATATTTGATTGCACTTCTGACCTTAATGGTTAGCCATCTGTGCCAATTATCACCAACAATTCATCAACCCCCCTCAGCGCTGAGCTTTTTGCAAACTCATAACACTGCCTCCGGTCAGGCCTAACCAATGACTTGCAGAGAGACATTGTGTTGAAAAATTATTATTAAAGAATATAAGTAATGAAATCTAATTGGCATTGTGTTTTCCCCAAAACATATTTGCTAATGAGAAATAGTTGCAAAAAGTATGAAATTAATTTGTTGGAGATACGGTTTATCACAACAGTGACTGCTTTTTCACCAAAACAGTGGCAAAATCATTTTAAACAATGATACCAGTGGAGTGTGTAACTACATTAATTACACTAATTACACAAAGTAAAATTAATTGTTTCACTGGTGTTGGGCATGGAAGAAGGATTTCATCATGTTCCAATTTGAGAATAAATCTGCCTGCCAAAAAAAAGAAAAAAAAAGAAAGAAAGTCATAAGTCACGTTTTTTGTATCAGGAGCCCTTCATCTCATCGCACCATCCCTGGTCTCTCTGAGCCTTTAGCAGAGTCCATCTAAACCCCCTACTAAAGCCACAGATGCTCACTAAACCTTGCAAACCTTCACCACAGCAGCTCTCTTGGCAATAAAGCAATTTCAATTCCACTTTGAAATGGTGGGGACGAAGCTATGCCTGCTGTGATATCTACAACCCATCAGAACACCAATATATGTTTTCTCCTCTGCAGATTTATCTGTCTCACTTTGTCCTCTACACAGCTTGCACTCTCATTTTTGCTGGTAAAATACAAATCCCAGTGATTTTGTCAGTTTTGGTTTTGTTTTACACAGCCATATGGCTTCGTGATGGCTGCAGTCACTCATCTTCATGTCGCAGCTTTATGTGTCTCATTTAAATAGAATTCACCCCTCCGCTCAGCAGCTTCAGAACTGCTTCGATCCGTTTATCATCATACGCGCTCCGTTACTTTGCTGAAAGTCATGGATCCTTGGAGAAATGTCAAGGATGTGTGTGTGTGTGCTTGGTACACTAAGTCCTAAATTACTCTTGACACCTGCTATGATTGGCTAGGTCACAGCACAGTAGTTATCTGCACTGATGTCAAGTTCACACTGACACAGTTAAATGTTTCAGTTCCATCCCAGTCATACTTCTCACATGAACCCTCTTTAAAATCCACAAAACACGCGGGTGAGAATTGTGAAGACTTTTGACATTTTTGAAGGTGTAACGAGAACTCAAGAGCGCCATGGCTGTGCATTGAAATACTTTCTTACTTTGCTTTTCAGCTAGTTCCATGGGCACTGGGTTTAAGAAGCAGTGAACAGCTGTAACTTTCAAAATGATTAAATACAAACTTAGAAGATCTGAATGGCTGCATGCAAAAAACAATGCAGAAAAATGCAGAAAGTATGTTAGGATTGTTGGGGCTTGGATATAAATCCCCCATATATTCATTATGGTAGAATCCAAAAACAACCCATTTGAGTTGCATGTAATCCATACACAATTACAGCGGAGCAATCATACAAAAGATTAACCACAGAGGATGGAGATCATACAGGTCCATGTTGAAGTGACCCCAACTGTAATCCAGAAGAACATATTAGGAGGGAATGCAGGACATTATCAAGCTTGTATTGCGGCCTGTTTGGATTTTCTTGGCTTATAAAGAATAATAGTTTTTAGCCTTGATTACAGCATGAAATTTCAGCAATTCGGGAATATTTTAATATCCACAGAACATTTCAGAGTATTGTATTTGTCATGACCTGCAGTTCTGTGACACCGTGCTTTAAACAGAATAACAGAAGACATCATCTCCTTCTCTTCAAGATAAATATCACAACACGTCATACACACTCCTGACACTCCTCTGGACTCTGTTTACTCTGGAGACACCAAGGTCCTCTGCACCGTGGCACGCCTAATGAATGTAACAGAGTCGCGTCTATTGTTTTCTTCCCTCAGTTTACTCTCCTTAAGGCCCATCCATCCACATCAGTTCACCTCAACAGAGGCAGGTACGAGCATCGGAGCGCAAAACTGTCACTGCGATTTACGTGAACATAAGCAATGAGCTGTGGACTCTTGCTCTCAGTAGCGTAAAGTGACAGTGATTTGAAAGGATGCTTATTGGGTAACATTTGGTGTGAAAAAAGAGTGAGCAGACCATTCTCTCAAGGATTTGTTTTCAGCCAGTGTAAGCCAGAAAACACTCACCACTACACCATATATCTCAGTTTCCTGTGTTGATTTGTCACTATTTGCTCACATTCATGGAACGTTGTTATGGTCACATGCTGCAACAACACTGCAGAGATGATTGCAATGCACTATATTGTATTTTAATGAGTCACAATTCATGTGAAAGTAAAGACAACAGCGCTATACACACTACAGATTAGCTACAATGGCTGACAGCTTTCTGTTTGTAATCTGTTTTGTTTAATATAATTCCAGGTAATTAATATTTCATTACTGCTCCATTTACAAATCTCCTCCTCAATTACACAGCCCAAAACACACGGCAGGTTCCAATAGCAACAGTGCTCTTGGTTTGTTCGATATTAAAGATTCATTAAGAGGCAGGGCGGATGCTTTATTGAAACAGGGTTTGCTGCTGCAGCCGGAGGCAGCCGGGCTCTCCATCTCTGTCACCGCGTCTCTGGTTGTGTAAGGCAACACACCTCCGCTGCCACAGGAAAGCAACCTTCTCGCTTTCCCGCGCTCCCTCTCTCAGTTTGCCGTGTTTCTGTATCTCCTTACACAGCCATCTGCCCCTGGCCTTGTGTGTTTTGCGATCTGTGTTGCTAAGCAAACATCAGGCCTCATAGATACAGATTTCGAAGCCTAAATCCTAAGCTGTTACTCACTGGGCACTATGTTAATAAATAAATGATGATTACTTCCTCACACAAACAAACAAGTAAATATATAAGTAAATACAATCAATCTTTTTCGCGCTGAGGAACTTGGTGTTTACTGATAATATGACTTTTTGACTCAGCTGCAGCCTTGATGTGCCAATAAAAGATACATGAAACTGAAACACCAGCACAGTATGCACAAGGCAGTAGGTTCACTTCAGTGTTTTTAAGGAAAAAAGCAAAAGAAAGACACCTCTGCAGGGAAGTTGACAGCCAGTGTGTATGCACACCAGAAATTACATCAATCTGGCTGCTGCACATGCACACACAGGAATCCCAAAACAGACAAGCAGTGAAAATATCAAAAGAACAAGGAAATACTTGCAAAAGAGTGAAACCAAGCAGAAGAGACAGAGAGAGATTATAGAGGCAGCCTGGTCTGTCTGGTTTTATTGTTTTTGTGCAGTAATAAGCTGAACTGCTGACAAGTTTGAGCAAAACAAGGATACTTGCAAAACTTACTTAAAACTTATTTTTAAATTTAGACTTTCAGAAAAATAAGCCCGATGTCACCTGTCAAAGGGGAAAGTAGCAGCTCTGTCATGGACAGGTCTAGAATTATTACAATTTGTATAAAGCAGCGATTGCTTCTCGCTTTAAGACATATACGAGCTTAAGACAGCACTAGTAGCTGACAAAAAAAAAACTACATAGCTATCAAATCGTGTCAAATCGTGGCCCAGAGACTTATTTCTTTCTGCAGGCTTCAGTTATGGTCAAAGAAACAACATCGCGGTACAGGAAAAGGGTAAGTAACCGTCAGATAATCATGAAGTAATGAGGGAACTACTCAGTACGATGATGTACCACTTTACTTTAGGGGGCACAAAAAGAGTAAATAATGACTGAGTAATGACTTATTAATGAGTCGTTACTAGTTTTGTGCTGCTCCATCATTCATAGTTAATCAGCAATCAGCAATAACAACTCCTGAAGAAATTGGTCATTATTACGATTCACAGATATTTATGAACTAATCATTACCTAATGATTCATTAATATAGAATCTCAGTCTTTTCTGTGGTAAGTCCTCATTATTTACTATACAGTCAAGCCACCAGAAAAAAAACTGTTACAATGACGACTGTTTGGTGGAGCGGCCACATGTGATGGAGTCAACCATATCTCCAAACAAAGATAACATCTACTCTAAGGGATTTATATGTAAAGGTGACCACTATTATATAAAAGGTGGCCTGTTTAAGAGCAGAATTAACGAAAATATTAACAAAAGCACAACCACGTTTTGATGTTTTAGTTGCAGAAACACACATTATTCATGCTATTATCTGAGGTTTAGGCACAGGCACATCTGTGTGTGTGTGTGTGAGAGAGAGAGAGAGAGAGAGACTAAGCAGGATAAATATGCACATCCATGGCACCGGAGATAATCCCTGCAGGGCCACAGGGTACACATTGTAAGCATGAATAAAGCCGACTCGTCCCACACAACCAGACACAGACAGACAGGTGGACGGACCTCACTTACACCAGGTTATTTTGCGTCCAGCTTATCAAACTGGACATTCAAATAAGCCTTTTGTTATGCTGACCAACTCTTCCTCTACCACCCTGCTCCTGTGCAATCTACCGCGTTACTATGTGCATCTGTAACATCTGTAATGTGCTGGAAGTGACTGTGTACATGACGACAAAAGATGGCACCAACAAAGTTTCAACAGACCACTTTCTAGTTAACAGACCATAATAACACACACAGACAAGGCTTTGAAACACTGATAAAAGGTAGAATTTCTCCCTGATGACATCCAATTAGGTTTAAAGAGAGATTTGTCCTTTTATTCATAATAAATCAATCTGTTGAATTCCCGATGAGTTCAGACCACAGAATGCACACAAAAGGCTTCACAAGAAATGGACTGAATCATTACAAAACAGCTCCTCGGTTAAATGTAGCTACTGAGGTCTCTTTATTTTTCACCAGAGATGCTTGCAGCATACTGCCATAAATATAGAAGGGAAAACTAAAAGCTAAGAAGCCACTAAGAAAAAAGGTTTAATTTAACTGGGAAAATAAAGACACTTTCAGAATGCATGCAAGATGTAAGAAATATTTGTTTCTTAATGTCACTGGTCTGTATTCTGTATTCCTCAAAGACTGGCCATGGGCTTTGCTGAATCTAAGCCTATGAAACGGTAAAATTGCATTAATGGAGATTATAGGTTGGCTCTTGCACCTGATTCTGCTTTTAAAGTCAGAATGCTAATGTTGTGTATTTACAGCAGTTTCAGGCTCGGGGATAGTTTACTGAAACACAGTTTTGCATGATTTAAGTGCCAATAGGCAGGTTGCACAACAAGTCAAAAAGCCTCTGTATTCGCTTAACAACAGAGAGGTGAGGGGTGAGGAGAGAAAGATGAGATTTAAGTTGAATTTGATTCTCTCAGGTGCTTCAGACACTCTTGACCTACTCTGCTGTCTTACCAGCTCATGTAAATTGAACTGTTCCCTAAACACGGTCTTCAGATTTCAGAGGACCATGACAAGAACCAATGAAAAAGCACAAGGGCTTGCAGAGGCGGCTGTTGTGCAAGAAATAGAACAGTATAAGATGGAGCAAAGGGATAAATATCAGCAAAATCTCAGACTGAACAGAGAAAAGTCAATTTCAAGCCTCCTACAGGTGCAGGAATTAGGTTTCCACATGGACTCCTTTTCCTTTTATATTGTTTTCTAGAAAAAAAATCTAATCTCCTCTCTCACTTCTGTACCTGCCTTGTTCACAGTGCCTGAATGTGGATGTTGATTTCAAACATATACTGTTAAGTAACATTAATTTTCTTAATAGTTGAGCCAGCTATGTATATGTCAAAAGAGGCTGCAATTTGAAGCTTGGAAGGTTTTAATAGCATATAACTGAAACATGAAAAACATGCCACACTACTATTGCTATTGGCAGATAAAGTCGAATGGATTAATTGGCTCCCAGAAGGTATGCTTTAACCTTTTCAATCCCATCAAAAAAACAAAGCTGACTGAGATAGCCTTTGGCATACAATATTACACATTTTAATTAATTTAATTACAGTATGACTCAGGCATTTTAATATAAGTAAAGTTCAGAGAAGAAGAAATAGCACATCCTTAGCCGGGCAGATGAGGGCTTTAGTCGTTCATATGTTAAAGCAAGATAACAGACAAAATGGTGAAGCTTGTATCTATTTAAGTTCATTGCCAAATAGCTTGTTCTAAACCAAACACATCGTCATCGAGCATGTTAAATAAATGAAGATCAAACGCCCAGAAAGTCATGTTGTAAAATCAGAGTTACGGCTGCTTGAAGTTATAATTTACTTTTACAAGCAATGGTGGCAGGTGTTTCGGTTGTATTTGGTAGATGAGAGGTCTGTGTTGTGCAGATGGCTGCGCATTCTGTTTACACCTCTCCTCGAGAACAGTGCTGAAGCCA
This sequence comes from Oplegnathus fasciatus, assembly GCA_003416845.1. Lineage (NCBI taxonomy): Eukaryota > Metazoa > Chordata > Actinopteri > Centrarchiformes > Oplegnathidae > Oplegnathus > Oplegnathus fasciatus. The sequence continues at coordinate 1,306,066 of NTHP01000055.1, forward strand.
GATCTGCCTCCCCTGCCCCCCAGTCTGAATGCTAATTTATTAAGTGTACCGTACCACAGCCTCCTTCACACACATACCAATACAGATGGCCCTCAGAAGAAAATAATTCACAAAATCAACTGAAGTGAAAAAAAACTGATTTATTTTTACAAATATCTCTAAGCCATCTGAAAATCACCTGTTTTTGGTTTGCAATTTTACCTTTTATAAAGGTCTTTTTGTTGATTACACTGTATACTATGGTCTTCAGATTCAGAAAGTCTAAAAGCAGTTAATTCCCCTGAACATTTATAATTCCTGTGTGAGATTAAATCAAGATTTCCTTTCTTCATAAGTTTGGAGTCAAATATCAATGCTGAGCGCAACATTAGCAGTCTGGTACTTAATCATGAATTTGTCGCTGTAATAATATTTAGCTCTTCGGCACCAAGTTTTAATCTATCTAAGAAGCAGGGACAGAACCGCAACAGTTAGCGCTGTGTTATTCACTCCATTAATTTCCCTACAATCCCAAGGCAATTTATGAATAAAATGTACTCACACTCATACGTCTTCATTTTCAGCCCAGCAACAGGCATATATATTACAGTGGCACACTACACAACATTTATTAGAACATCATTTTTAAAGTACAAACAAACTAATCCCATCACTGAACTTCCAGTCCAGCAGGTATCAGGAGAAAAATGTTTTCAATTTGTGACGAGTTCTGCTGATGTGTCGGCAGGCTGGTCGGCAGAAATGAGTGGTATTTGAGGTGACAGAGTGTAAGTAACTTTCCGATATTCATTATATGCTACAAAAGAATAGGCATTTAATAGTCTATTTTGGATGTGGAAGAATGGTAATTGTAGGTTTGAAGGTGCAGCGGCAATTTTCCACCGTTTGAAGCGAGCTCTGCAAACCACATAATGTGACGTTTGGGCTCAGTGGAGCCGGAGATCTAAAATGACAAGTTAAATGAAAACAGAGCCACTGTATGAACGGAGAGGCCGCGTTTATCTGCAATGAGTGTTGATTCGAAGATTATAACTCCTGAGGGACAATGCTGCCAGACACTACGCGGTGAGTCACAGACGGACAAGCAAGGTGGTCGGTGCCACTGACAGCTCATTCAGGCAGAGCCCACCTGAGAAATCTGAGCCGACATCTGCCTCCCTCCATGAGCTACATTATCTATCATCTCCAGGCTCTGAAAAGAGGAGTGAAAAGCAATTCTGGTCTTGAGGGATTAGAAAGCCACACACAGTGGCCAGGAGCTCCACCCCTCAGCCTGCACTCTCACATGCAATTGCCAAAAAAAGGTTCACCTATAGAAAGCAAATTCGATTCATCGTGGATAATGGATGCACCTAAATACAGATTACCATTTACATGTTTGAAGCACATCTTGCTCACATGTCGTTGCTGTGTGGATATCACATGATCCGAGGATGTGCACTTTAAGGCGTTCATCCTGATCATGACTTTTCAGTACGACTTTATTTTTAATATACTACTATCCAGTGGTGGAGCATGTATTAAGATTGACATTTTGGGAAATATGCTTATTTGAGATTTAGATGAGACAATTGATACTGAAGCTCATATCTGTCCATTTAATATGAAGCTACAGCCAGTAGATGCAGAGAAAGAGGATGGTATGCCACTCTTGTTCTAGTGGCATATGCCGATTCAGAGTGGTATGCCAGTTTGACAAGTGCTACGGGCACACTGGACTACGGGCATAAGCTGTTTCTGTGTGCAGTATGTCACTGTTGCTGCTGATGTTCAATAGCGGAAAAGTGATATCTGCCAATGAAACAGGAGTGATAGCTGTCACAGCAGCATATCATAATCAGCAGCGGCATTAGGAATGCCCGGTGAGAAGTGGTATACGAAAGTGGAAGATGAGTGACATACTGTTTATAAGTGACATAAGCCGGTAGAACAGCAGCATGATACCCAGAACCAACAGCGATGCACCATCAGCCACTTTTCGATCTCGGCGCTGCTAGCAGCTGGTAAGCTTAGCTTAGCACAAAGACTGGAAACGGGGGTGTGGGAAAGCTAGCTTGGCTCTGTCAAATGATAACTAAATCCACCTGCCAGCATGTCTAAAGCTCACTAATTAACATGTTATGCTTGATCCATACACTTCGGTTTTTAAGTGTAAAAACAACAATTTGCAGGGTCATGTGTCAGACTATTTCTTGGTTCTGAGCTGTTGCCAGGTAACAGAGACTCCAGAAAGTTACTGTGCCTGGCCGAGAGATAGTCCAGCAAAGTCCTGCATTAAAGATGTCACTTAAGTATTTTCAGCAAAATGTACTTAAAGTACCAAATGCAAAAGTACTTATTTTTACAATAATAGTTGGTCAAAATTGGGATAATCTGTACGTTTTCATGTAAAATCTTTGAAGTAAAGCTGTCAAATAAATGTAATCGTGTGAAAATACAATATTTCACTATGAATTGTAGTGGAGTAGAAGTAAAAAGGGGTATGAAATGGAAATACTCAAGTAGAGTACAAGTAGCCTACCTCAAATATGTACTGTAGGTAATAAGTACAGTACTTGAGTTAGGTACTGTGAGTGAGTCAGTTACACTACTGCATTTGTCTTAAAAGAGACAAACTATTCACAAACTGTAGCCAAAACAGAAAAAAACTGTAAATTTAAAAAAAAGCGTATGATGGATAGTTTCATTTTACTAAAAAGATTTTAAAAAATTAAATCAATACTTTTTTCTGAAAAAGGAACATATACACACTAAAAAATGCTGGGTTGAATTTTTAACCCAACCATAAGGTTACTTGAGTTGGGTCAATTTTATGGGTTGTTTTCCGTAATATTGGGTAATTTAGTCTAACCCTACTGTTGGGTTGTTATAGCGACGGTTACGTAATTACGTAATGTGCCTGTTCTTCACGCGCTTCCCGCTCAGAGCTCCCTCTTGGAAGAAACGGCATCAGAGACGATTGTACGCTGTCAAATATGTAAGTATTNTGGGTTGATTGTACAACCCAACATGCTGGGTAAAAGTAACCTAGCGCTGGGTTAGTCCATATTTGACCCAGCGCTGGGTTGCTGAAACAACCCAAGTTGGGTTATATTCAACCCAGCATTTTTTAGTGTGTACTGATAATTTTGAAATATATTTCTTGCCATTTAAAATGATTAATTGCACTGGTTCCAATTTTCCACTGGTTTGGGTGTGTTCTGTCAGGGCCAAGTTCACAGCCCCTAAGAAATTTTCTGTGCACCAGTAATATAAATGGTTATTGTTCAGTCTCAGCTACAACCAGCCATTAATCTCTGAAAGGGAATGCGAGTCCGGTAATGTCACCGCTATCAGTGAGAAGTTCATACAACTCTGGCTGACTCTGGCTGAGAAGTGGCTGAAAACAATTTCAAGGCCCTTTAAATCCATACGAAGAAGAAAGGAAAATGCCGAGTGTTTGGAGGGAAAATCTGGTTATAGGCAAACATTCAGTACTCTATACTGTCGTTTACCCTCAAGACATACTGCAATAAAGACTTTGAGATGCCAACCCACATAAATCTAGTATGCAGTATGGTAAAAGGTTGTGAGCTGGCTGCCAAGCTCAGACATGGCACTGATCTTGAAGTCTGAAAATAGTATTGAGTATTCAAAGGCTTCATTTACATTTTAATTAGTATGTTCCACTGGAAATAAAACATGTGTATGCATAACCAAAAGGAAAATGAAATTAACATGAAACTGAAAAAGAAACACACAAAGTGCCACCCAAAATAGAAATAAGGAGTCCACAAGGCACCAAACAGCACAATAAACACAGATTTCAAGTCATGTCTTTAAATGTTCTGGTCTCTGTGTGTTGTCTTGCTCTAAAAGGACATGTTTTCTGTTTGATCGTTAATGCTTTGAGAATGAATGTGATGAAAGAGATTTACTGCCTGCGATTGTTAGAAAAAAAAGGAATTAAAGTGAGAGTTCTTGATTGAACCCGAGAGCCTTAAGAAGTCTTGTGCCACAACCGGCAGCAAACACAATCAATCACACTTAACAGCCTTGAAACAAGCAGTTAGCTCCCCTGCCACCATAAACAACAAAAAAGTGAGCGGCGGCTGCTGCTTTGCATGCCAGAGAACAGGTCGTGACAAGCCTCTGAGGCTCTGAGAGCACAGTTACAGCCACACCAGGAACTGACCAGCTGTCAGTTATTATGCACAAACAGGTGACAAGAAGTAGAACAGCGGCTGTGTGGACGTGCTGCAAAAGCCAACTCTCTTCAGTGTTTCTGTTATTACGTGTATGTTCAATTACAGCAAGTGTTCATTACACCTGCAGCTGTGGCTAACGCCCCATGTTGATGTTTTTGGAAGCATGTGCTATGATTAATACAATTTCTGTAGTTGTAATGCTCTATCTGGAAAATAATATAAAAACTCATCAACCTGTTAATGTTTGATTTAATCCATCACACCACCACAGGCAACAATACTATTCCTAATTAGCCATTTAGCAGTTTTTACAACACTGAATACACAGGGGTGTAAATTTGTACTTCCTCCAACACTCCTACTGTGACAGTTTCATCTCAACGTTACCCACAAATTCAATCACAAACTCATTTACAATCCAATTTTAGATGAAGCAGTACAACCATACACATTAATGTGTAATTAATTTGGATTTTACATGCGGATTTGTCAAATGTCATGGGTACATCTACTGTGGGAAATGTGAAATTAGTTAGTATTTATATTCTCTATTAGCAGACTCGGGCTGTTTGGTCCCAGTTTGGCTATCACCTGCAGTTTCACATCTGTACCTGATAGAAAGATGAACAGCACAGTATCACATCTGTGGTTCAGGAAAGCTTAGGGGGGGTGCCCTGAATATGTCACACTCATAGACAGGAACCTTTTAATTTGAACTCTGTTTCCTTCAGGAATCCCCCCTGCTCAAGTTCCCAACAACATCACATCTACAGGGATGCACAAAATAAAAACAGCTACAAAAAACCAACCCTGACAACAAAGTCAAAATCACACATATTTTTAATTCCAAAGTCATCAAAGTAAGCAAGATTTTAGCAATAATATCTTAACACAAGGTCCACTTAACCAATTTTTCCAGGGCTTCCAGATAATAGTTTGCTCAGTTGCCATGGAGATGGCTCAGCTGTCACCACCATCACATCACGTGACTGATACTAGGGGTTACGTGATGTGACAGTGGTTGTATATGAGGGGGAGATCGTAACTGCAGTCTGTGTTCAAGGAAGGTGTCTGACATCGAATGTGATTGGAATGAAAGCTGATAAAAGACTTGTCAAGAAGCTCCGGGAAAAGCTAGTAAGTGGACTTTGTGTTAAGAATGTTTTCCCAAACTTCCGATGTCAACAATGGATTTTCAAACTCAAGTCAGCAAAATTATTACACATGAAAAGCAGAATAGTCTCAAAATTCATAATATGGCAGAAAAAAACAGCTGTGACAAAAACTGTGCGTCATGAGCTTCACAGAACTGGTATTTATGGAGGAAGGGGTGTGTTAGGACAGTGTTTCAGGGACTGGTTGCAAAAGCAGAGATATGAGGATCAAATTCATTTGACATACGGCAACCATGAGGCACATTTCTGCCTCTTTTCGTGCTCGCTTTTTGAACAAAGCAACTGGAAAAACATCAACAGTGGACACATTAATATCCTCCAGAATCACCCGGCCACCACAATAGTGTCTCCTAGGAGCTAGAGTTAGCCTCAGCAGGCTTTATCACAGCAGCCAGACTCATTTTATGTAAATAAACAGCAATGTGTAGCGAGCACACATAGAGCAGACTGTACAAGTTGGCTGAGGCTGATGAATGAGACAGGTTTTTTTTGTTTGGCTGGCAAATTAATGTCAAATATTAGAACACCTCAAATACATTTCCAGCCAACAGTTAAACTTCTAGCAAAAAGTAAAACTTATTAAAAGTTCTATTTTTCTAAAGTAGTGTGCAACACCTAGTTGCCAGTTTATTAGGTACACCTAGCTAAAACTAATGCAGTCAGGATTTATTGCAACTGAGTGTACATTAAATTATCAGATATTCTGTAAACCGATCAATTGAGACAATAATCAGCAGATTAAGCAATAATGAAAACATTCATTTGATGCAGCCCTATAGCAGAGCAGACACTACGCTGCTTTGTCTGTTTGTTTGTTTTTTCATACATAGGGACACCTCATTATACATAATCATTTACTATTATCATTTACTACTATTATTATTGGTTGGCAATTATATTTATTATTACAGGTAGCTACACAGGTAATCATTACTTTCCATTTGTCATTGTTTGTCAATTTACCCTGACAGGATGTGTAATCAATGCTTTCAATTCAGGGCCTAAAATAGAGAGGTGCTTTGTCATGCCTCAGTAATTAGAAAAAAATAAAGACCTGAGCTTCAAGCTCTCCCCTGCATTATAACACCACTATCAGTTAAAGTAATCAACCCAAAGAGTCATCGAGATTTCACTTTGGACATCATTCAATGCCAATATGTATTGGCATGCTTGTTTCACTCTGGGAGAATACTGATAAACAATGTACCTGAAGGGTCCTTTTGGTTTGTGTTATTAATGAGCCTGTCTTGTATCTTCAACTTCCCGAACACCCCAAGAAGGTAAATGAAAACACAGTTCTAGTTAAATATTCAATGTTCAAATGTCACAGCAGAATTTTTATATCGCTTTGGATCTCCCATATTGTATTTAACACAAAATCAAGTTAATGGGTCATTGATTGTTCCTTGTGGCACGATAACTTCGAATAAATTACTGCTTTCCCTTCTTAATCGGTTTAATTTCCCCTGTGACCTTTTTTCCGCCTGCACCATGCAGCGTTCATGTCAACACAAAACCTCCACACAGAGTGAGAGAAACTGCCGCCGACTCCCATCGTTGGGCATAATTGTCTCTCTTTGACTGTTAAAATGTGCTAATTTTCCACCTCTCATTCAACTACTTTTTGGCCAAAGACTAATGTGGAATCACTCAGTGTTTAGTGGGCTCAGGTGAATTTTAAAGACAAGCATGTAGTGACAATACAGTACTCAAGTACCTTAATTCCCCTGAACTGCTATTTATGAAATAAAAAAAGATGCTTGGCAGACCAGAAGTACAGGTTTGATGCAACTGACCTTTTTTCTCCACATCCCCTTTAACAGACATGGAGTCACTGCATGATGGCAACACTGTGGTAACATGAGGTATACATCAACATTGAGCTTATTACTGTCATCAACGCTTTTTCACTCTGATCTCAAGCAAGCGAGCGCTTATCTCCGTCCAGACTCCGAGCAGCTGATTCCATATGGCGAGATGAGACTTTCAGCTTGAACGATTTGACATTTAACCATCAGATGACGTTAATAAAAAGAAAGTCACTGCAACTGTCAGGATCTGACAAGATCGATGAGACCTTTGTGCAGCTCAGACACAAGCAGGCCTGCACTGTTTTTTTTTTTAAGCTTAGCTCAACTTACTCAAATCTTGTCGTCATTCTTGCACTGCAAAACTGAAAATCTGTTCTCATTAAAGCGTGTCAAATGGTAAATAAACATATAAGTTAAAGCCATAATTTTGGGCTACAGAAGATGACACATGTTTAGTCAATATAATATTGCAGGTCAAGAACTATGGAAGATTTGAAATAAAAACAAACTCTCTTGTCTGCTCTTGCTTGCAGTCTATTATTTAGTTATCTTTTAACCACTTGTTGCCAAAAGAGAACCACTTAGTTGCCAGATGCTGCCAAGGGTTTAAGAATACAGTTGGCAGACACAAAATAAATTAGCAGTTTGTTGTGCCATTAAAACCTCTACACACAGCAAACTTCTGAGGAACAATGGCTGCTGAAACACTCACACACACACACACACACACACACACACACACACACACACACACACACACAGCTAATGGCAAATGCAACATAACATGAAGTCCTTATAAAGAGACGCCATGCTACATCTCAGCTTTCTCTTTACTGTCAGAACCCATTCATTTTGTTTACAAAACTTTAGACTGCATTTGCATAATGACAACAACATAACACCAATACACCTGTTTGAGGGGAAAGTTACCTTACCTGTACAGCAGACTGGACTACACTCATACCAGCACACTGTGATGGATCTCTATCAAAGGGTGAAGGGCTGAAGTGTTGGAAAACATGGACGCGGCCTGTGTATCGTCACCCAAGGTATGCTGGAGGATTTGGGTTTGTCACTCGCCGTCATGATCACCTGTTTGGAGAAAATCAGGAAAATCCAAGGCCTGTGCGCAGCTAATGTGAGGAGAGAATACTGGAACCACCACAACGCGGAGAGAGCACAAAGTCGTGACACGCATCCCTCCACGCATACTTACTTTTACACTTTTATCTTACTGATGAAACTGTAATTGAAAACAAAACATGCTCCCGTGGAGTGTGTGGGGTTTTCACGGCGCGTATTTTGGGTGCTGCTCTGCGTCTTTGCGCTCAGTGCTGCCTCTGATGGCTGGAAGCTAAATTTAACATGATTTTGGAGCGGGGACTTGAAATACAGCTTCTGGCCACCAGTGACATAGGTGGTATGTCAATCCTGGGGCACGGGGCTACCTTCACGTTGGAATTAACCAAAGGTCCAGGGGGCTCACAACTGTGGGAACACTGCCTAATGAGAAAAGCAATTTGATAGTAAAAACAAACACAATGCTCCCGCTAGTTTCACTCACCTGGGTCAAAAGTGGATTTTCACCTGTAACTTTAATAAATGGACCTGCAGGCGTGCGTAAAAGCGGTTCTACTTTAGTACGTTAGACTAACTGGTCATACGTTTGAAAGTCCACATGGTCGAAGGGTAAAGAATTCCTCAGGGCATTTCCTGGGTTTTACAAGGCAGAGTCAATTTTATCCAGCCATTACCACCGACTCTCCTGTGAGAAACAAGTCAGTGTGAGTTCTGCCAAAGCACGGAACAAGCATTTCAAATGATTATTGGAAAGAAAAGTAATACTGAGCCTTGATTGTGACTTGTCCAAAAGGCCTTCTTTGTTCTCATATTGTTAATGGCCGTCAGTTTTAAATTGGCATCGTTTAAAGTCTCGGCGCCCACTTAATTTGCACTTTATCAAAATGTTCAACAAGCGCTGCACGGCTTCCACTCTGCCATTAATATGTGTGCTCTTTTTCACAGAGCTCCATCTGCACGCAGGACTGTATCACAGGAGACAGCCTCTCTTTCGCTCAGAGGTGAGTCTCTTCAGCACCTCCTCGGCGCTGCTCATGTGCGTCCTTTAACATATCTGCGCTCTCCAGCTGGAGACAGTCACAGCGCGCATCACAGCGCGAGCGCATCGGAGCTTTCGTGCAGAGCCAAGCAAGCGCGCGGCGTCTGTACGTTATTTACTTGTTTTCCCCTCGTGAGCAATGCAGGCTACATTATGGGATTATTAAAAGGGAGATTCAAATTCGCAGAGAGGTTTTCCACTTCGATGCCGGTGAAACAAACTTGAGGAATATTTGGAGATGAAGAAGATGAATCTGCCATAAACACTGAAATACTTTCATCCCGACAGAAGTGGCGCATTTTGTACATAGTGAGATTAAATCCAGCTGCAGGTAAGACGATACTTTTGTTGACTAATCGGCACAGATGCACATGTCAGTAGACGTACACAGATAACAACACCAGGTTAATGTGATTATTCCATTCAAAATAAGTTGAAAAAATTCGCCAAATTGAACATGTTCGAAATGTTAAGCACACGGTCCAATATGTACTGCAATGTCTCATTGTTTTCCCAGCATGCAATTTTACTGTTAACTGGTGGTCTTGCATGTGCATTGAGACAAATGTGATTTCATACCACAGAACCACACAAAATCTTCAGCAGGCAGAGTTTGCTAACATTGCAAATGAAATTCCTGACTTGACCTCATTGCCACTTTATTTTCCATAAGCTGGATTTGCATGATCAACTATGAGCATGTGTTAATTTATTCAACTGAATACCCACCTTCTACCTCTTAGCCGCTAAAAGCAAAAGTTAGAGCAGAATCCATGGCATTGAGCAGTGAAGAAGAAAAATACCACATGAAAAACTAAGAACTTAAAGTGGCCACTTTATTAAAATAGTATTTCACCAGTTGTTCTAATGGCAAACATTTTTTCACTTTCTTCTGACTCAGCTGGCTCTGGGCTGTTTTTTATAGAAAGAATACCTGTTGCACAGTATGCACATTGCCTCAAATACAGAAATTTAACAGTTCACAAAATAATATTTCATAATAGTGACAAAATTACTCATAGCAACAGTGATCAGTGATCAGCTACTCAATGCTTCAAGGGGGCATTATGCCTTATTTTGGTGGTCTGTTTCTGTAGGAATAATCAATTACCATATGCTTGTTTATTTTATGAAACACAAACAAAACTGTTTATTTCAATGGGTCTCCAACTGTTACATTACATAATATTCTGTCCATCCACCTGACTCAGACAGCGCACATTTATGGACAAACTATGTTTTCCCCGTGCTCAAACATCCCCTTTACTAACATTTTGTCGCCTCTTCACCGAAAAACAAGACTCCAGGCAGTGTCCACCCTATCCTGCTGCCATGGTGAAAATGATAAACTGGCACAATAAAACCTCTTATGTTATTGGCACCAGACTAAGTTGTCAGACCATGTTTGCCTCCTGTGCATTGGCTGTGACAAGCACTTCAATCTGACTGTGGCAAGGCTATTGGCAGTACAGTGATTCCCCTCATTCAATTACTTAGGCTGGGATTAATTTACATCCATGCCCACCCCCTAATAAATTGCAGAAAATGTGTCAGCAGAGAGTTCGGTGTAACCCATCGCAGCTGATCATTTAGCAACATGTGAAGGGCAAGCATTTCCCCAGGGAGAGCTTATAACTGTAGGGTGTGCAGTGTGATTTCCCTCGGTAGCAGTGCCTGACCAAATAAACACACAAGGAATGTTTGGCCTCAAGTAGAAAGCACTGCTCTTCTTTACACATGCTATCAATCAGGTCTGTTCTCAAGAAAGAGGATACAGATACAAAATCTCTAAAATCCTTTTTAGGTACCGCTGGCCATAAGGGCGATTAGAAAAAGGACATTTTCTTTTTCTAAACAACAAACACATTGTAACATCTGAAAGCTTTTGTTCTGACTGATAACATGAATTTATGACATCACAGATATTATTGTCTTGTGTCTCATCACTCGTGCACACAGTGTTGCAATGCAAAAACACCACGTGATAGCCTCATTGTATTCAGATCAATTGATTCAACACACTAACATCCATCAGCAAGTGGTTTGAATAGAGGATGGATGAGGGATTGCATTCGATATTGATGAAGATGATGACCATGGATCTCACCTTTCTTCTTCTGGGAAGCAAAAAATCAATATCAAAATCCATATCAAGTGGAATGGTTGTTTTATTCTCTGTCAACTAGACCGTAACTGTCAGGACTGTAAAAAATATTTATAATGAAAAGGTTATTTGAAAGTATTTTACACTGTTACTGACATAAGTCTTTATGTGTAGGTGAGATGCCATAACCCATGTGAGACAGAGCGAGACAGCGAGGCATCATGGACTCCTGGATCTTCCCATCTTCCCCTCCGAACCTGTCGGAGCACCTCATGTATGACAGCTTCATGCAGGGCAATGAGTCCGACTTCCACCGGAACTACACGGACCACAGCTTCAACAGGACCAGCACGGTGGTCATCACCTGCATGTACTTTCTGGTTTGCACAGTGGGGCTCTGCGGAAACGCCCTCGTCATCTACGTCATCCTGCGCTACGCCAAGATGAAGACAGTGACCAACATCTACATCCTCAACCTGGCAGTGGCCGACGTGCTCTTCATGCTGGGCCTGCCGTTCATCGCCATCCAGTTGGCGCTGGTCCATTGGCCATTCGGTCCTGTGCTCTGCAGGGTGGTGATGACCGTCGACTCCCTGAACCAGTTCACATCCATCTTCTGCCTGATGGTCATGAGCATCGACCGCTACCTGGCTGTGGTGCATCCCATTAAGTCCACAAAGTGGCGCAAGCCGCGCATGGCCAAGACTATTAACTTAACAGTGTGGGGGGTGTCGCTGATGGTTAACCTGCCCATCGTTATCTACAGCGGCGTCATCACAAAGCACGACGGCTGCTTCTGCACCATCGTGTGGCCTGAGCCTCAAGAGGCCTACTACACAGCGTTCATGTTCTACACCTTCATCCTGGGCTTCTTCCTGCCCCTCATGGTCATCTGCCTTTGCTACTTGTTCATCATCATTAAGGTGAAGTCCTCAGGCATCCGTGTGGGCTCCTCCAAGAGGAAGCGCTCAGAGAGGAAGGTGACTCGGATGGTGTCCATCGTGGTGGCAGTGTTTGTCTTCTGCTGGCTGCCTTTCTACGTCTTCAACGTCACCTCGGTGACGGGGACCATCAGCACCACTCCCATCCTGAGGAGCACATTTGCGTTCGTGGTGGTTCTAGGATACGCCAACAGCTGCGCCAACCCTATCCTCTACGCCTTCCTGTCGGAGAACTTCAAGAAGAGTTTCCAGAATGTCCTATGTCTTAAGAAGGTGGGGGGGCTGGATGAGGTTGACCGTAGCGATAGCCGGCAGGATAAATCTCGCATGATGAATGACCCCACGGAGACCCAAAGTACTCTGCTGAATGGCGACCTGCAGACCAGCATCTGAGAGGAAGGTGACTCCATCATACAGACAGCAATATCTCTGAAACTAATAACAGCTCTTATCAACATCTATAAGGTCACATCAGAGAGGGAGAGGACATGATTAAATATTAAACAAGTTCACAGAGGAACATTTCCCTTGTTAAGGAGGACAAAGCACCAACAGAAATGAAAGATAAGAACTGTTCCTCGATCTGCTTTGACACATTATTGGGTTTCTCTGGCTGTAAACAAAACCAATATAACATAATCAGAAGTTCATACGAATGTTTGCCTCTATGCTGTAAATGAAATCTATTTGACTGTTTGTTCTGAGTGTATTGACTCTGAGGTAAGGTAGAGGGGACACTAACGCCCACTTGCAAATGGTTCCCTGGGTGACAGGAATTTTCCCTGGAGACCCAGGATTATATACATAGTTTACAGCAGAGGGCCCGTGCCAAGTTTCCACAGTCTTGTATTGTGTAAAAATAACAACATAACAGTGTGCTTGTGTGCTGTAAAACAATATGTTGTTGTTAACACTGGCAACCTTATCATTCCTCTATTGTTGTTCCTGTCTCTCCTGCAGGTTATTTTCTCTGGAGGGTGGTTTGTCTGTAAATAACTGTACAGGAAATGGGCAAAGAGACTGTACTGTGTTGTTTTGAAACTCTAAATCTGACTTGTGAATAAGTAATGATTTTTTTCAGACACAGCACGTACTGAATGTCAGTGCCATTGATTCTTGTGTTCTGTAGTACTACAGGCTGATTTAATGTGTGACCAATTTTACTTGTGATAGAAATGTATCAAATGTTAATGTGAACAACAGTGTTTAGTCAGCGGGCAAATATTTTGTACTGTGTCACTACTGCTTCATTATAGCTACATGCATAATTTATATTACATTAATGGTACTGGCTTGGTCGATATACCAAGCCTGCCTCTAACCAAAGTGCTGCTAATATGTATAGAAACTCTATTACAGTGTTGTATAGTATAATATAAAGTAATATCACTGTATGCCTGTTTCTACTGGACTGAATTTCTGTTGGGAACTCTTCTTTGTCATGGCTTATTTACCATTATTTATGCATATAATTTAATAATGTTGCTGTTATTGTTTGCAGTTGTTACAGGAACTGCTTTTTATCAAAAATGCCAGACTGCATGATTCTAAATTATTCTCTATGAATGCTGAGTAGTGGCTCAGATTCACGTTTTTATGACATCTGAGAGCATAAAACCTGCTTATATAATATTTCGCGAATTATTATTTTACACCCATTTCCTGTCCAGGGCTGTGGTGTGTGCCAGAGACCACAGGCAACCTGGTGACTGACCAATGTTTCCCTGTGTTTGAGTAGAGTTATAAGAAGCGGATGGGTCACTATCCTGGAAGCAGGGCAGTGGGATTTAAACTGGATTTAAATGTATTTTATTTCAAAAACATGTTCAGTTTATTGTTATTTCACTGTGTTGAATTGTCTGTTGTGTCTTTTTGGTTCCTCCTCTGTTTCTCTATTTTTGCGAGCTACTTGTTTAAACACTTTGTATGCTGACCCCGACCCATCCTCCTCTTACAATCCGTGGCATTTCACATTTCAAGTGTGGTTTCTGTCTCCGGGTGTCTGAGAGATGTGAATTTGTGAAGGGCTAGAACACTTATCCTCAAGAGGCTCTGGTGTTCCTTTATCACCACCACTGTGCTGCTCCCGGAGTCCACAGCTCACCCTGCCATCCTGCGACTCCATTGTCTGTTGGCATAGTCAGATTACTATCTGTAGAAGTTATTAGACCTTTACCCTACATGTGCAGGTTCCCTCATATACACCAAAGCCAGTGACAGATTATGATTAATGTGCAAAGAATCCTGAGTGTGTCTTTCATTGATCTACACAGAAGCGCACACACACACACACACACACACACACACACACACACACACACATTGTAAACCCCCATGACTAATCAAACTCCATATCCAATCTCTGTCTCTGCAGCATTGCGGAATTTGTTACCTGGACTGTAACGTCTTATTACCACTAAAAGACATGACACACCTCTAGTGTCCTATATTTCCATAGCAACAGTGACCGAGAGTGTCGGTCCCATGGTTACTTCCATTAGCATAATAATAATAGAGAGATGACTCTGGACATGAATTATAAATGCAGACATTGCTCAGATGACTGAAGAAAAAGAAATAAATAAAGGCTGCATTAAGACCCCCCATCCACCGAG
>NTHP01000055.1:1328991-1340180 GCA_003416845.1 Oplegnathus fasciatus
AAAAAGTCAGAAGGAAAGGAGGCGAGAGAAAGAGAGGGGGAGGATGAGACGAATGTGAGAGGTAGAGAGTGAGGGCACGGGGGAAAAGGAATTAGGTGGAGAGGGGAGGGAATGAAACAAGATAAGGAGAAAGGGAAAAGAAATTGCAAGAATGAAGAGGCAGTAGAGGAGATATGAGAGGTCACACCTGCTCTGCCAACGGTTGAAGATGAGATCCAGGGATAACAGGGTTGTTGTGCCTGAGCAGACACCATATGTGACCCCTCGTACAAGTGGAGGGATGAATGAAATTTATTTGACCACAAGTGGAGATGATTGATACCCATGAATTTGGAGAGGTGGAGGAAGGAATAGAGGAAAATAAGAAAATAAGTAGAAAGTGGCAGTACCTCCTTTCCTTTCCAAATGTTATAAACCATGATTCATTTTTAATCTAACGAAAGTTTTAACACTTTAGCATCAGTGTTATTGTGCATCAGCACAGAGGAACACAGCTAGCAGTAGTACTGTACATCAAAGGCATCTGACCTCCGGGTTTTTTGCAAGAAGCGCCTCTGATTTAGCGCGATTAAATCTTTTATAACCTGGGTGACTGGGAATGTAGTTTAGTTAGTTTAGATAGATGTGAAAAATAAAGAGAAGAGAAAACCTGACAACCCGTCTGGTGTCAGCTGAGACTGAAGCTGTACCTGCGTAGGCAGTCTGTGAGTGTGGTGGACCCTGACAGGTGGCTCTCTCCATTGACCGTGCTGCCATCCCCTCCGGGGCTGAGGGGCCAAAAAGGCGTGGATGAGCCAGGAAGGTCCAAACTGATGTCCCAGAATGGATCTATCGTCGTGGAAACCCCACTGGAGGGAAAAAAAAGAGAGAAGGGAGTCCGATTACGACGTTTAATAAAAAGTGCCTGTAGGTTTGTGTGTCACTTTTTACAGGTCATGACGAAAGCATGATGACATAGATGGCAATACACAAGCTTAAATTCACACAGCCTCTGTAGATTCTGGTCATGTTTTTGTTTAAGCCTGCTGGAAGATTGAGTGTGTGCATGTGCATAATATCCACACAGGTCCATTTGCAATTCAATGGAGTGTTACATCAGAGAAAATTGGCTTTACATAAGGAATTTGTATTATCAAAGCCCAATGACTGTGATGGACTGCGGCCCGGGCAAAATGGAGGCTTCCAGTGTAAAATGCATGCACTCTACACGAATATATGCACACAGGGGATGGGCTGCTGCACATTATCGCTGCTGGTTAGATGAGTTGTGGTGCTGTAATACCCAATGGTATCAGCAGGTGGCTATTAAGGCAAGTGGGCACTCATTTATGATGGTGAGAGAGCAACCCTGCAGTAATATGGCATCATTCTAGCATCATGTGTGTTCAAAAAGCCTTGGGGGATGCATTTTCTGTTGCTTGAGGCCTTACCAATAAGTAATCTGTAGTCAACAGGAGATTTGTTTAATGATTAACAAAGGGGTTCAATTTATGGCAGAATGACACTCAAGACAGCACCACTAGCCCTACATCAGCAGTCTCTCTTTTCACTGCTGAGGTAGGTAACATCACGTTGAGTTGGGCTCGGTCTGCCTGCTAGTCTGGGCGAGGTGCTTTGCAGTTCAGTGCAGCGTGCTAGTGTTAATGTGACAGGACAGCTCTAGGGGGCAGGCAGGCAACGCTTGGGTTGTGCTGCTGTCTAGACAACCCCCCTTACAGCAGCTCTGCAGGGACCGGGCCTTTAAAAAAGAGCAGTGGAGAGGACACAACCAGTGGTTCACCCACTCTGGCTGGACATCGATCAGCCCAGCGGTGAGAGGCGACTACGGCATCAGAGGACAACAAGGACAGATGGATGATGGATGAATGAGTAAATGTAAGAAACGAGGGAGGAGGGGTATAGGTGGTGGTGTGATGAAAGGACAGCAAACATCTCACACAAACTTACTGGCAAACTTGACAGGTAACATCTGATTGCAGGCCCCCAGTGAAGATTTGGTCAATGATGCAGTTACAGTGGTTTGGATTGTTGGCCTTCTTCCCATTGTCGTCTCCTGCGGACCACAAAGAGCAGAAAATATAAATACACACGACACCAGCAACCTCTTTAGCACCTCTGAAGGACTCTGCCTGGCCCTCTTTCTCACTTTACCATTCCCCTGCAGCGGAGCCACGCTGCCACTTCACAACTCTCTGGATTCTCCATAGCATATCGAAGCAAGCCTTACTGCAGGGTCTGTGGGTGAGTCAGCCTGTCATTGCACTGCAGCAGGGCCTATTGACATTCCTCACACTGCTTGCTTGCTGTCCCCTTGGTACACACCATTGTCAGTCTCCTTCAGTATGTTTCCAGTGAAGTAAGGCACTGTGCTCTGTGGGTAGATCTAAGGTACAACTCCACATGCCGGATCAGAGACAGTAGGTGGCACAGTCCCAGGCACATTCTTCTCAATCTCAACTGACATTGCTCTTTGCTGCGTTTCCCATTCAGTCCGACTTGAACAAGCTGCAATCCTGGCCTGACAGAAAATATTCAAGAATGCACATGCAAAACAAATCTAGAGTAAACCCTTCAAACTTACTTTAAAGACAACATACATATGTTGTTTTTACTCTAAATGTGGTGTACACACTAGGAATGACATTTTGATTGGTTTTATAGCTTACTGATGGTGTCCCCTTTGCAGTGCCTGTGTAGTACATCCAACGCTGCGATGAGGAACTCGTGGGCGTCTTGCTGCTCGTAGCCTGCGAGGTGACGTGCATGAGTCCACACCAGGTGCAGCAGCCGGAAGGGAATGTGGGGCGAACGGTGGCCCGAGTAGAACTGAGAGCAAGGAAGAAAGATGGGAGAGGTGGTGGGGGTGAAGAGAAGAGGACGGTTAGCCTGTTTTTCCAGGTGTTATTGGGTGCATTATATTTTATCACCTCTTTGCCAATCTCATAGCTACATGGCTCACTGTCATCTATAATTCATTACTGAAGCATAACACAAATGTGCTGTCAGTCGAGGTGATTTTCTGAAAGCTACTTTCATCAGATATGAATGAATTCCACCACATGTCACCTAACAGCACCAACTCTAATGACAGTACATCCACAGAGAGGAGAGGTGTGAGGCGCACGACAAAGAAGACAAAGTGGCTGGAAAACGGGGGAGTTCGGAGCAAAAACATCCATCTGTGAAGTGTTGCAGAGTCTTTGGGTTGCCATGGGAATTCGAGTGAGTGACAATCCAGGTCAGGGTCAGGAGATGTGGGTAAGAAAGTAACAGAGCTGAGCAGAGCGCGAGAGTTGGCGGGGTGCAAACATCTACAATGAAGTTCCAATCGGAGCTCATTAATGCCAGAGAGGGCTCTCATTTCTCGACACGCAGACGTCGCGCACACCTCGCTTTATTTTCCACAGTTTCTCTCTGAAATCTGATTGAGCTGCGAGAGGGAAAAACATGCCACGCTGACGTCTCTTGAATCTTACAAACTCTGCTCCTTTTCGGCAGTTTGAAGGTGGCTGACAAACGAAAGACGCTACAAGAGGAGGAGGAAAACGGGGGAGAGAGGAGAGAGAGTGGCTGATAAAAGCGGGCCGCGCCTCTCACATTCACATCTAAAACGCTGTGTGTGTCTGTGTGTGTGTGTGAGTGTCTGCACAGTCAGAAGACAGCTTTTGATGACGATATGGAGGTGGGTCAAAAAAGAATGAAAGGTAGGGGATGGAAGTAAGCAATGAAATTAGAGAGTTGGGGACAAGGCATGAAGGTAGAAAGACTTGGGAATGATACTGTGTTTGTTAGGGAGTGCTTAAATAGATGAATTTTTCTTGTACGACTGACCCTGAATTTTCTGTCTCACACAGCTGAATACTCAATCAATGTCTGCCTCCCTGGGTGATAGAGGTGAGCGATTACCTCCTTCATGTGTTATGTAGCTGAACAGTTCAGCCAACTGAGACAGGGCAGGGCTCTGTGTGTGTGTGTGTGTGTGTGTTGTGGAGGGAGGGGTGGTGGTGACTCAACTCATTATAGCACCACTTGCCATCTGTGGGCCCATATATACCGGGAAGTGAGAGGGTGTAAGAAAAAAGCGAGGCAGTGTGGGAGCAGACCAGGCAGAAATTACATAACATTCAGGGCCAATGAGTTTGTTAGATGTAAAATGCTAAACTTTTCTATCAAAGAGCCGCGATTAAAAGGCTATAACTGGCTGTGCGACATAATTCACATTGACTGATCAGGTTCAATAAAAGGTATAATTGCTGCATTCTGCTCATTCATTTGTACGCGGCTCTGTACATTCCTTTCAAGCAGGATTTTTCCCTCCTCTCTGCCTCCCTCTTTGGACTCGACAAAAGAGCGCAACAGTGACTCAGCCTTCTGCAGTGGGTTACACTGCGAGAGAACATTCTGTATTATACGGTTGTTAAAAAAAAACTCTCAAATTATGGCTCATCTTTAAACCACAAGTTCTTCGTTTCTTTGTGGGATTAAAACAAGCCTATGTAACGAGTTCACACACGCAAACACGTGCATCATACCTCCTGAAAGAGCTGCGACATCTCACACACCAGACAGGAGTTTGATTGCATCTCGCACTTGTGTCTGTCGGAGAGGAAGAAGTCTCGCAGCAGCGGTGTGTGTGTTAGGGCCTGAACAATACAGTTCATGAAACATGTGTTGCCCAGGTTTATTAACCCTCGTAAACCTGCAGGACAAGAGGAAGACAAAGAAAAGTGTGAGAACAACATGGCAATGAAGATCAAACATGACATGATTCATACTGCTGGCAACGGAGGGAATTTGAATCACCGCTCAGGACCTTATCTCCGTTTCTATGAGCTAACAAAGTTGTGAGTGGTCAACTTGCTTTTTAGAACTGAATTGGTAGCCAAAAGAACCACACATATAGACACACATTATGATAATTAATGAATTTTTTAAAACATTTAAGCAAAAATGTCAAATATAACCCAGTACAGCTTCTCAAATTGTGAGAATTTGGCACTTGCCTTTGTCTTATGTGATAGTAGACTGGTTTTTGGTTATTAGTCGAGCAAACCAAGCATCCGAAGACGTCACCTTAGGTTTCAGGAAATTGAAATGGCCATTTTTATGACATTTTGTAAGCCAGACTATTAATAAAATAAATAATGTAAATATTTGGTAATTGCAGCCCTAATATGGAACCACACATATACCCTGTAGTACACACATCACAATATGCCTGTTTAAGTTATCAAACATAAAAGGCACTGGCACTTTCAAATTTAGTTTTTTGCGTGTGTGTGGCTGGAAAGTTAACAATATGGTGTTGGGTCAGGTCTGCCAGCAAAACCGCGTGTATCCTGGAGCAGACCCCAGAGCTGTGAATGGATTCATTTAGAGTGAGAAAGTAAAGCTACAGTCCTCCAATAACGGCCAGTAGAACAGGTGAGACACAGCGAGGTCTTGGGTCTAATCCAATTGAGCGAGGTTTGGTTGTGGAAGAGAGCGCTCAGTGAGAGCTTTAACACTTCAGACTGGTCCTGGTGTGCACACACAACTAAAAAAAAACCACGCATGGTCTACTGCCCAATCAGGGCTACCAACCAAGCTCTTAAAAAGACACAAGGGGGTGAAGGATGGCAGGAGACAGTGGGCAGAGGGAAAGGGACATGTACAAAATCAGAGACACAATAGAGATAGCAGGAAGAGACCAAAGCAACAGATCGCTGAGAAAACTGTACAGAGAGAAAACAAATTCAGGCCCGCTGTGGTGTGCATCTATCAGAGAGGGAACACTGTGCCTGCCTCTTGCAATGCACTGCCCGTGGGGCTGACCGGTCCTGTTGACCTTGGGTATCACACTTAAATGCAAGAGTGACCCCAAGTACACTTGCGCCATAGGCACATGTAGAGACACGCACAGCTTTAAAGAATCCACACAGCGCACACACACTGTCTGGGGATTAAAAGCTGTGCAGACTGAACAGTGCAGTCTATTGCCCACCTATGGTACAGTTCGTAGTGATTTTCCTCCGCTTTGGATTGTGTCGTAATAATTCTAGCTCCCTCTTGGTCGGCTCCCATGTTGTGTATTTCTCCCCTATGCCTGAAAGAAAGAAACACAAATGTGACGGCACTGAGAAATCAGGTGGCCCCGTTTCGAAAGCTGCATTAAGTTCTCCGACAGAAAACAAAATGATATACCTTGCAATTTCCAGGCTTTCCTCTGTTCCTCTTTGGCAATCTGCTCCATGTCTTTGTCGTATATGTAGTCTTGACACACAAAACAATATATTCCACCGTATAATAAGTCTATCGCTGGAAGCAGGAAGGAGGGAGAGAGAGGGAGAAAGAGAGATTGAACCATAATTACAAATAGATTTTTCCACCACAGTAACACACATTGGGTTTTATTTTTCTGTCCAACCTCGCTGGCACAGCCAGCCTCAAGACAAGTGCCTTCTCCGCCCTGCATTTTCCACTCACTGCAATATGTTTCCATCTCATTGCTTGCACTGAACAATTATGAGACATGTGAGGGGAGCAGTGATGGAATAGGTGTATTTGTCTCCCACCCCCACCTGGGCTTTCAACTAACACACCATCCTCTTCCATTCTAAAACATCCACAGCAACAATACCTCAGCTCTGTTGCCGTGACAACCTATTTTTAGCTTAACCGGACATTTTTCTGTTTTTGGTGCTACCCACAGTGAGAAAGTGAGCTAATACATCATGTACAAAACCTCACTGGTCTATGTTATGTTGTCATCACAGTGCCAGGATTTTTGTTTGTGTGTGTGTGTGTGTGGGTTTGCATGTGTATGAGATAAGAGAACATACAAAGAAATAAATCATGTGGAACAAAATAACAAATTAATTTGAAAAGCATGATCGTCTTTCTGTGTCATCTTTCTTTTGTCTGGTAAACAATGGCCACACTTGGCAACTGTGCACTGAATGGGATGCTCCTCTCTGGACAACAGCAACCCGGTTAAGAGAGAAAAATGAGAGCAACACAAGTGGCAGCGAGAGGAAGAAGATATAGACTATGAGTAGTGCACGAGGCACAGGCAGGAATTCATAAATCTTGCTCGCTTAAGTGAAGGACGAGAGCAAAGAATGAGAGGACGGGGAGGTGGAAGAAAAGGAGAAGATGCGAAAGGCGTCCAGAGGAGTGAGGTTATTAGGAAAAGGAGATGAAAAAGATGTAAGAGGAGTCCTGAGAAGGGATCAAGCAGTCTAGCAGACAAGGGAGTTTGGATTAATTTGATTAGAGGTGGAGAAGAACAGAGTGCCAGTGTCAGAGAGGCTCCTGCGGAAAGCTCAAAGCTAATTAACACTGTAGTCGTACACTTGGGGTGTGTGTGTGTGTGTGTGTGTGTAACCAAACTGTTGAAATGCATTAAATCAATTAAAGCCATTCAGACAACTACCAAGCCACCCTACTGTCTCCCCTGTTGCCATATTTAGTCCTCGTCAGGGTAATATCAAAATCTTGCTCATTAGTGTCATTGTCTTATTTAGAATAATTAGCATGTAAGGTCGAAGCTAGGCTTTCTGGTAGCTGTGGATTAGCAATGTCTACCCCTCCCCTGCTGCTGTATGAAGGGGAGTGTAGTTACTTAAACCCATGACATTTGACTGGATAAGGCGCTCCCACCAGAATGGTAATGTGCTGCGGTTAGAGAGAGGTTCAGCTCCCCGTCTGCTCAGAGGAGGAAGTTGCCCAAAGTAATGCTGTAATCCTTCACTGATAATAGCTGATGCTGCAGTGGGCCACAAGGGTGCATGTGAATGTGAGGACTGACGTGGTGGGACTGAGCCTTGGACGTAGGGAGGGACAATATCTTGATAATATCATTTATCAACTATCATTTTAACTCTATTTTGAGATTTGTTTTCTATTACTTAATTCAGATTTGCTCCAGAGTAATTTCTTAAAACAGTTGTGAGTGTGAGTGCATGGCTTACCTAGATTGTGTCTCTTGTTTTTTGCGTGCTCGTGGATGTGTTTCTTCGTAAAACAGCCGAAAAAGACGCAGTAGAGACAAGAGTGGAGTCGGTTCAGGTGGGCGCCACACATGTGACAGATGCACGACTTGGCCTGGAGAGAGAGACCCAAGGGGGGGGGNNGGGGGGGGAATGACAAGGGGACAGTGAGTATGGTGAGAAAATCCTCTGCAGCAGGACAGAGCCCTGAGCTGTAATGTAGTGGCGTAGGCAGAGTGGAACTCCCTGCCAGCCGAATTAGATTTCCATCTTCCAGTCAGTCACACAAACACTTTGGAGGACACGGTGCTTGAATAGACCTGATATGAAGACAGACTAAAGATTGCTGGGCCTGTTGACAAATCCAATGCAGTTGAATAACAACATATTTCCACATCGAATCTTTCGCTCTCTAACACATGCAGGGCATGATGGGATTTAATGCTTGGCAGGCACACTGGAGAAGGCGAGCAGAATCTGTCTGAAGCACACACCAACAGCGGCTGGAGTTTGTGTAATTGGTTTGACTACAGCACCCAGAGGTAACCAGAGAAATTGAACATTAGAATGCCTGACATCCCTAGCAAACCAGCAAAAATGAGCCCTACAGGGGCTGCACAGAAGCACAGATCCCCGCCTTATGCACAATTCAGTGCGTTTGGTAAGTAATGTAGTAAGATAAGGGAGAGAAAAGATGAACTGAACAAAGAGAGCTAGACAAGTGTGGACATGGTGAACACAACCCCTATCCCTCTCCAGCAGGTCTCACTGTAAAAGCATCCAACAGCACTCAAGCTAATTAACAAAGCAACATTGGCGTCAGGCTGCTGAACCTGGAGCCTTAACTGTGGTGGAGCTCTCTGAGATGACGCTGTCCGAATACAGCGATGGACAATACATAGTTGAGAGCTTCACCAGCTGCTCAACTGGTGACAAAAAAAACACAAACATTTAAAGATGTGATAAAGTAGTATAAGGAATACAGATTGTATACTAAAATGCCACGAACTGGGTCATTTTAAAAACAATTAGTACATCTGCAAAATCTTTTAGCTGTGATTACACTCAATGCTTTCACTGAATGGTTCTGTTGGTAATGTGAGTGAAAGTACAGCAGAAAGTAGTCTGCAAGCCTGCTTTGAGAGGGAGAAATTGAATAAGAGAGGAAAGACAGAGCGATGTAATCAAAGCCTTTCAGGGTGCAGACCTGCTGCAATGAGTCGCCCACTCATAGAGAGAAGACAGAGGGAAAGTAGGTGTGAAGCAAAGGTGAAGAGAAACAAAATGAGAAAGAAACTATTGGGAGAGTTTTACCAGTTTTCGGTTTCTGGTACACTGCGTGAAACTAGCTGGAAAGACAGACTCACACACTCCTACACACCTCGCTTAAGCTATTGGACATCAACTCAACGGCCCCGCACTGTATTGTCTGCCTACTGCCATCTTTTGACTAGAGGTACAATAGTATAACCTGACACCATCTGAACAACATTAAAGCATATTGTTGAAGAGAAATAAAATAGGTTGTACCAGTCAGTTTCACTTCCTTCTCTCTGGATGACACATAACACAGAACAGGGTGTGCAGTGGGGTGACTACACCACTAAAACTAAGACCACTTATGTGGCAATAAAGCAATAACCATCTCACTAAAAAACTCGCAGGATGACTCAAAACCTCAACATCCAAGGCTACAACATTTTAGGTTAATTATATAATGAAGATTTGTTTGGGAGCTCGTGGTTTCCACAATAACGAACACAAATGTTGCTAACAAAAGATTTGCAGTATATACTAAAATATAGTTGGGAGTGGGCAGTCGATATAACAAGGCCAATATCAGGAAATTGGCTTTAACTATCCATAGATGCTTTGTGTTCCAGTAAACTGCGTGCATCCAAATACATCGCAAAATGTAATTCTGTTTCTATCGTTCACTCTTTCTCTAGACACATCTGTACCGTAATTTTTCATTCCAAAGTCGAAAAGATTAAATTAACTTTTCATCCCTGATCCACATCTTATTTATATATATTTACAAATACATCAATACTGCTGCTCTGAATCAACATCTGGTGTCTCTTGCTATGGGAAACAACAAAAATACAGAAACAATTAATGTTGATGTTTTTCGCCACTATTGGTTTCTACTGCCTGAAGCCGAACTGTTGAGAAACTCTTTGTACAGTACATTTCGTTAGATTAAACAAGAATATATCCGTTCTACCTGTGTATTATTTTCTCTGTGGGATAAGACAGAGACTTTTACACCCGAAAAATGTTACGATGGCAGAGATCTGAATCTCTGCAAAACTGGGATAGCTCATCTGTGGGAGTGGGTGGAAATGGTCGGAAAGTCTGCGAGAGCAGGTGGGTGCCAGATTGAAATAACAGTCCCATGCAGACCTCTATTTGTATGGACGAATTGACAGAGGGTACACAAGTAATTCAATACTCATTTGCTTGTGTCATAGTATGATATGGATACGGGTTGAACATGAAACACCAGACATATTCTACAATGCACTGCTGCACAGATAGGCCACAAAACTCACAGTCAGGTCTGTGTTTTGGCTGAGCATTAGTAGGCGTGGGCTAGATTGTGATGACATTGCAGTAGTGGGGATATTCAGGGTCGCAGGCCCTAAGCTCTGTTTTTATTCATATTGGTCTGTTAGCCAGCCAGCTCTGAATGGGTGTGTGAGAGAAGGGGCAGCACCAAACCAGTGAGGGGGGCTTTTCCATGAGGGATGTATGCTGAGTGATGGGAAGAAACAGTGTTGACTGTCACCAACACTAAGATCAAGACAGACATCTACAGCAGACTCTTTTAAGGTAGAACTTGTGCCATTAACACGCTAAGACAAAAGAAGGGCATAGAGGAGATAAAAAGTGTGAACGAGGACTTGTGTTTTCAGAGCCTAAATGAAACCCTACATGCACTAGCAAAAGGTCAAAAGACAGGCCATGCATCATGTAGAAACACAGCTGAGTTCAACTGAATTCCTAAATATATGTTTTAGTTGCCTCTTTAAGCCTATCCTACCTAAGCTATGATGTTGTTAGTCCCCACTCCTCCTCCATTGCACCAGGACTCCAAGTCAAAAACAAGAAGCCCTGCCAATGCCACGCCTTGCCCTCCTCCTCACCCTCCTCTGCCTCAACACCCCTTTAGTGGGCAGAAAATCTATCTCTGTTCCAGCTCCCCCCCCCCCCCCC
>NTHP01000055.1:1369516-1381155 GCA_003416845.1 Oplegnathus fasciatus
GGGGGAGAGAAAGGAAAGAGAGAAAGGTAGAAAGTCTTTGGCAAGGATTGATATATTTAATTTCACCTCACACACACAAACACATATACACACCTAATACCAAATATTAATAACATCAGTTGAACCCCCCTCCAGGCAGTCAACATCTAACATCTCCCTCACCCCCCTTTCCACCCCCCAACAAATATTACATAAACTCCCCACCAGGTACCTGAGCTGATGTATGAAACATGTAATATACCTGGGCTGTGTGTAAAATTGTATTAAACTATCTCAGCCAAAGGTAAGACCAATGAAGTTTGTTTCAATGAATCCTTGTATAAATCTAAATTCCAGCAAATTCTAAGCGTGGTTCTCAAGTGCTGACTGCAATGACACCTAATTGACACCCAAAATGCTCTCCCTCTATCGCTGAATCAGCTGATAGGTCTGCAAAGGTTGTGCGTCAGGGCCGCATCACACGATTCATCGCGGTTTAATGCACACGTAGTCATGATTAATCCTGCTAAAAGCCTACTCATCATTCACTGTGTCCAATAGGTGTTTATTTTAATATGAAGGGTGATAGTTTTAAACAAGTTTTAGATTGATCACAGTACACGCTGTGACACCATTATTATTAAAGCACCTTTTAAAAGCAGGATTTCATAACACATGATGAGCCACAGCAAATCATATGCACACCCACATCACACACATGGCCCGTACTGCCCAATGTCTCTGTTTTTGTTTACATCTACGCTGTGTAACCAGTGCTCGTTCTGACTCAGTGTGATGCCAATCCCACCAACTGCTGGGAGAGTTAGCGCTCAGTGGTCAGCACGGACATTCCTACTGTTCGACTAATAAGGCATATATGCACGTTCTTTTCAAATAATTACATAGGCAGCATGCACAGGCATGCTTACTGCGCCGGTACAGTGGGCTTCAAGTTGGACACATGATAGCTCTCTTAATGAACTCTGATCTGTGTGTGTGTGTGTGTGTGTGTGTGTGTGTGTCTTTGTGCTGATCTGCTCTGACAATTTTTGTCCTCTTTTGGAGTTTGACCAGATATGTAAACAGGAAGCTGTCACATGGATCACAAACCACACACAAATATGATTAGAAAACACACACACACCCTACACACACTCATTTAAAAAACAGTGAATGACATTCATTTTCTGAGACATGTCTGAACATTTGGTAGACCAAAACAGGTATTTAGTGATTATTGTATGTTACTTCACATTATGGTGCTGGAATTGTTAACTGACATCAACTGTACATGTAGCAACCTTCATAAGGAGCAAGTCTGATCAAATGCCAGGAAGGCATAAATAAATACAACAACAATATATCCACAGATGATGTTACAGTAACAAAAAAGGTCACAGTACAAATATAGTCCGTACAAAATCCCATCAACATACATCCCAACAGCATACATTTAAAAAATGCACAACATTCAGAGAAAGGGCAGTGGAGAGCTGGAAAGCCACAGTCTTAGAGTTACAATAAAAACAACATCCTGACCTTTACCAAATATTAGGGAAAAGCCTGGGTTTTCACTCCATTATGATTGACTTATTTTGGTCAAATGACCAATCTAAAAATCTTGCGTCATGGAAATTGCTTGAGAAGCTGCTCCTCAACTATAAATAATCCTAGTTTATGTGATTAGTATGAAAAAATCATCCTGCAAGATCACTATGATGACAAGATTCTCCAATGATGAAAGATCTACGTATATAAAAATCATGTAATGTATAAACTAATAAACAGTACATTATTCAGGTCAGTGCTGGTACTAGAGGCTTTTGTGCTTTCTTCATTTTTTTAATGGAATATGGATCACAGGTATTCTGGTCAAGACTGCTTCAGACCACATAAAGAAGAGCCAACAATCACTCAAGGTATATTTAACTATTTTATTGAGCACGCAAGTAAACATGTCCAAATGAAATTATCTTTAAACCTTTCAATACCTAGAAGCCATTTATGCAACAAAACCATCAAACATATGACCATTTTATTTAGCTTGAAAGCAACACATGTTAGTGTGTGTGTGTGTGTGTGTGTGTGTGTGTGTGTGCAAAACAACGAGTCAAATCTGAAATCTGACTCTCGTGAAGAGTAAAACTTGTGGTATTGTGGCACTTCCTACTAATCCTACTAATCTCATTTAACATAGGAATCAAAAAGTTAAAGGGACTGTATATAACAATTTATATGAATTAAGCATTTTTTAATTGTTTTTTAATTTTTTTTTGTTGCCAATGTGTGAACAGATCGTAACATAACTTAAAAAATTAGACTTCACCGGCTTTCTCGGTTGACTGTAACACCCTGTAGACTGATTTCTATGTAAAGGACTTGAGACGATTTTGCGCAATAGCTCCGCTACAGCGCCAACAGTGTGCCTAGTTAGCTCTATACTACTTCATATTTATACAGAATTTAGATGTGAACTCCATTCAGAAAACAAGCATTTTAAAAGTTGTGTGCTTGTTCACTCAGCGTTTTCATCCAGCAAATGTAGCTCTGCTGACATTGCTGAGCCTTCTGGTGAAAGCTAGACAAACAGCGATTGATAAAGCTGCGACATTTTTTAAACAACTTTATTGAAAAGCAAGTTATCAACACAATGCCTGTCAATCATGGCGATGCAGACTTGCGCCTATGGAGGGCGAGCACACGCACGCAAGCAACAGGATGCAGACTGCAGTTGACTTAACGGCCACAGGTGTCATTGTTAACAAGCATTTTCTGAATGTTACATANAGGACCTTTAGGTAAATCATTTTCTATTGGAGTAAAATTGTGACTGATGTGTCACTTTTACAGGGACTGAAGAGGAAACTGCTGTAAAAATCAAGGTTAGACTTTTAAACCTTTATTTTCTCAAGAAATGCATTAACATTACTTCACTTACCTCATTTAGCAGAAGTATAGCATTTTCACTGTTAAAGACCGTCAGTGGCTGCTGATGGTAGGTGAGTAGAAAAGTACAGTTCCTGCAAACAGGAAGACCCTCCACTCTCAGTTGCTAGCAAGCTAATTAGTCCACAGCGAGAAAAGCTTGTCTCCTGCTGCTCACAGCCGGACTCTTCACCTTTGTACCTCCCTTTGTACCACCGGCAGTGGAAGGCCTCCAGTGAGGCAGTATTGCTTCCTTATCCGATTCAGTCTTTTCCCCATCCAGCCACTGGGTTCCTGAACAAATGTCATTCAATAAATCATTTTAGTTCGTTCATTTTGTGTGACCTGAGTCCCCCTGGTTGCAATGCTCTGCGTAAACAGTTAAACTCCAGTTGTTGTGTATAAAATCTCATATTTTCTATCAAAGATAAATATCAAAGGTTTATTATGTCCCAGAGTAACTGCCATAATTGTTAGAATACAGAGTAAATAATGGCTAGGGTTGAAATTGGCCGGTTGCACTGCACTGCAAAATCAGCTCATCCACCTATTCCCCTGTGTGAGTGCAGCTGCTGCGTTAATCTTTCTGCAGATCTTGTGCTCCATTTTTTTACCTCATGCATGAGGTCCTAAAAAACCCTAAAAAAGCTCCTTCAGTTGGTGCAACCTTTAAAATCAATCCCTTTACTCCGTTTTCATTCTATTTTTAAAAGACGCTGTACTGTTTTTTTCGTTTTTTGATGTCGCTGAGAGGGGATGGTGAGGTGACATACTGTACTGGAACAAAAAAGGGCCCGCCTGCTCCAGCAACATTAACAATCTGGAGAACAAAGAGGGGGAACAGTATTCTATTTATAGTGAGGAGCTACTGACTCCACTAAGAACAGCTGTGCAGAAAGATGGCTAATGGTCATGTGAGTAATGGCAGACACCTGAGAGGGGTGTGACCATAACACATACTGTAAAGATAAAGATAACAAATAAGGTCTAGAAATAGATTTTGACACAGGTCCACTCCAGAAAGACAGGACTTCACCGCCTTTTCAGAAACACAGAGTATAAAAGTATTTTTATAAAAGTATAAAAATTACATAGACTACAGTTTCCACGAAATAACCTGTCAGGGTGAATTCAGGTGAAAATGTAATGGTTGTGGCTGCACATAAATACACTGCGATTATAAATGAGAACTTTCAACTATTTTTCCCTGGAGAAACAGGTCCACTTTTAACTGTTTTTACCACTTAGATAAGTGATATGCTGCACTGCAATTGAGGATTTCGTTCAGTTTGGCGCATGCCGTAAGCTTGTGGACTAGTTCATTTAAAAGCTGGTTATTTCACCTACTGATATTTTGTCAGTCAGACTTGTGGTGAGTGCAGGATGCTGAAGGAAGGAGAGGATACGAGTGAGCGACATTGACCTAAGTGATAAGAAGACAAGGACATCTCTGCCCGTATGACTCTCTGCCCTTCTACTGACACCTACTTCACTCAGTGAGCTGATAAATGCAAGGACAACTCTATGTAAACACCAGTGAGAGCGCTGGTTCTTGGATAGGTGAGGAGGTGTGGGGAGTCAAAATTATCCAATGCTCCACGTGGAAATGACCAAAATAGAATTTCCTCTCATGTTCCTGTTGCTAAATGTGGCAGGCGGTGGTGTCTGTAGGTTCTTGGACCATGTGACAAGATGAGGGAACACAAGGCCATGCCCTACAATCTGTGTGTCACTGCCTAACTGGAACTCTCGGACCCCAAACAGTCATTACCAGCAGCGGGAGCACACAGTGAGCGGACTAAATGACAGACTGGGTCAATACTGGCTGTGTGTTAGCCTAGCCACTGCACCAAGCTAATTATGTATAATTGTTCCTGGCTGCTCTGAGTGCATTAGTGGCTCCAGGGATGAATCGTATAGAGGGACTGATGTTCGGTAATGTGAGAATGGACGCGGAGGTGAACAGGTGCAAACATATACAGCCGATGTACGTAACACACGTACACATGCCCTTAAGGATCTGTAAAAACTCATCCACACATGCAAATACTGAACCTCAGCGCACTCTCTTACCTGAGCTCTCACCTGAACCCACGAGCCATCTCAGTTCGCTCTGCGTCATGGCAACTTTTGTGTGCAGAGAATACTTCATATCTTAATTTAACCAACCTTGTTTATGGAGCGTGATAGTGCACCCAATGTTTCTCTGACCTCAGGGAACCTGGTTACTTAAGCCTTATTAAGTACAAAGTGTACTGGTGTGTATCTGACTGTGCATCACCTAGGAATACCTTGCTGTTGCTGCCAAGGGGAGGACAAACATCGAAGGGATAGGAATATAACAACAACTTTAAAATGTAGCAAGAACACAGCAAAAAGCTAAATTATTGGAGTAGAACCAGTAGCTGTTTGGTGTGAAAATGAGTAGATCTTATTTTCATTCTTTTCATTCATCATCTTGAAAAGAAACAGACAAAAAGTACGGTCTGGTCACAATTTTCTTGGCTTTGTAGAGTATTCATTTCACATATAGTGTGGCCACGGACAGAAGTGAGGAGCTGAATACCTTGGAGGCTTTTTGCACTCTGAATAAAAACACGTCTGTTATCTCCCTGTTTACAAATATATGAGGTATTCAGTAACTTTAAAGTGGCCACTTATTTTCCTGAAGCCAGTATTTCTTACATATTTTTCGAGAAATCTTTTTCACACCACACGTTCTGCAGAATTACACAATGTTCATCCTTTGTCGCGAGCAAACTGACAGATGGTGAATTCTGAATAATCCAGTGTTCCCTCACTGCGTTGAGTGTGGCCACCTTGTTGACACTTTTACATGCACTATGTATACATGATCATATGGTTGACTTTAAGAGCTGTGAGTATGTAGGCTACAGCATAAATAGACAAGAGCTGTGTGGTGAAGAATTGGCCTCCACCACAGTCCCTCTGGACCCTTTTCACAACTGTAATGGTTTAATGACATCTGTTAGCCTGCTTATAATGTGTCAGGTGTTGTATAATCGAACTGGAGAAGAGGTGGCAGGAACTGCATTCAGCATTTTTGTGTTACAGTGGCAACAGTTGGTTGCTTAGTAACGCATATTTGTGGATTAGCTGAAGGGATGCAGTGTAGAGAGAGTGACAGAGAGGATGAGAGTGTGTTTGATGTTACACTTAAATTTGATTAGGGTGACTATCCTGTAATTTGCTAATCAAAACTAGCTGTGTCACTCCTCCATTCGCTTTCATTTTTCATTTTCTTGGAGCCTTTGAAGATCAAAATAGAATGGAGTCTTTTAACGTTTTGTTTGTCTGTTTATTAGTGACACAGTGAAAAGAAGATTACATAACCAGTCAATACAAGCCCCTAAGGCTATATTATACTACGAAACTGGATAGCACTCCCAGTGAGTATGATGAAAACATTTTTATTTTGTGTGTTGAGCACAAGTCAATACTCTTTGTTGGTTTGTGTGTTACTAACTTCTCTCTTGTGAGTGTGGTTTAGTGTCTGCACGCATGTGTACACACTGTCCCCATGCATTCACGCTCTTGCAAGCATAATGTATCAACACACAGTGTACTGTATATCACTGCATGTGTCCTAGCTCTCACAGTTATAACAGTCTGTGTCTCTGACCCTGAGTGGAAACTCTTTCCAGGGACTGTCTGTACGCTGCTAAGCAGGGACGGACTTGAAATGAAAATGGCCCTGGAACTGGCTTTTCACTCTCGCACTCACTCGCTCTTAGCAGGCGGCAGATTCTCCACAAGGGGGAGCTGCTCCGTCAGTGTCGGACCAGTTTTATACATAGACAACCTGCCTATCAGAAAGAGAATTAATAGCAGTTGCAGTTTACACCTACAGATGTATGCTGTTGTTGCCACCTATAGGCAAAGAAAGTAATAGCTGCTGCACCTTTGCCACCTGCAGATTTTCATTTTCATGGCTGTTTTTTTGAACAACAAAATATGTTGTTTGTCCATGCCCTCTAGACTGACACAGAAGTGTTTTCTGATCTGACGCCTCTATCGACAGGACAACATCATTTGTCTGTGTCTTCAAAAGCCGTTACACTGTTAAAAGATAAATCAGTTTTATGATGTGACAGCGCTATGGTTAAGGTTTGGTTGAGTTTAGGCACAAAAACGACTTGTTGGGTTTTGGAAAAGTCGTGGTTTGGGTTCAAATAAGTACTTAGTTAAGGTTAGGGGAGTTTTGTCGTCATGGTTTGATTTCAGTAGCACTAAACTCCACCGATATCAAACAGAAATACAATTAATCTTGTGGCTGTGAAATATCAAATGTCATATTTAAAGGTTTTTGCAAATGAATTTAGAATTTATGTCCTTCCTGTATATATGATGTTTAGAGGGACTGACCATATAATTAAGCTCTTTTAAGCTTTTTTGACCACAACAACGCAAACAATTTTACCACTAAACAAACAATATGTGAATTATTTCAAAAGACCTAAGATTATATTAAGTAAGTATTAAGCATTCAGCACTACAGACAGACTTCATGACTTCATCTTTACTGTTTTCCCCAATTTTTGTTTGGATATGTGTTTTTTAAAGTGATAAACATACTGTGCATACACTCACACTCATTCATATTCATGGTATTCATGTACAAAGCAGAACAAATATCAATACAGACACGTAGATCAATCATCCAACCTACTGCCCGTACGAGATGCATGTGACAAATTTAAAATGTGTTCTTTTATGTACGTACAAGATGTACCATAACAATTAGCAGTCTGGGTTCATAATGAGCTATAATTATGCACTATACATGCAATGACATCTTGTTTTAATCATCATAATCACATGCATTATCACTCCCCCAACCACAAACTGTGTTTTTCTGCAGATCACATGAGCATTTAAATCAACGGCTTCAATCGAAGCCAGCAGAATACTTAACTAAATGTGTCCTTCTCAAATATGTTTTAACTGCACACTATAATGACAATAAAAGTGAAAATTGTGACAAGTGGCAGGTAATCTGTGTGACAAGTGGGTGAAAGACAAGCAGAGACCAAGTTGGTGAAACATACAGAGGTAAAGAAAAGATGGATATGTTAGTATGTTTCTTTTGCTTTATAATAATTTCAATATGGAGTAATTTTCATGGACTATTTGTGAAAAATTTATATTTGTGATGTAAATAAATGAAAAAAATAATTATTTTAATCCTAAAACTGATTTCTAAGTCACTTAATACATTCATCAAAACAATGAAGACCCAGATAGTCATTCACCTTCTGTTTAAAAAACACTGTGAGGCACTGTGAGAAAAAAAAATAAAAAAGATTACAGAGATTAATTTTTGATTTTTTTGTGGAAAAAAGTATGTATTGAGTGATAAAGTCAGTTTTGTGAGAAAAATAATATAGTTTTGAGAGTAGCATCGGAATTTAGACTTTCTTTATCCTGTGTCTAAACCGAAATTTGGTTGCACACCAGTGCACACCAGTAATTTTTTCCTTAAGGCCATCTATTGGGGAAAGGGAAAAGAAATCAGTACCCCTGGCATCCACTGTTTGTTTTTATATTTGCTGTATTTATTTCTGTGGTAGGTTCTCATTTTGTCCCGCTCACATCGTGAAACAATGCTCACCGTCCAAGCTATTTATATGAGCAAGAACATAACATTTTGGTGTTGTTATTAACATTAATAAGGACTAAGTAGGACGATGCAGCGGCTGGAACATGCGCAGGAAACGAATAGCCCTGAACACGGAGTTTCAGCCAGCAGCAGCTGGGAGGGAGGGACGTTATCCAAGACATGTACTCCCTCAGTACAGCAAGAGACAAGGACACACCTGCCCTCATATAGACCTGCGCCGGTGTATTTGGCATTGTTGGACCCAGTGACCCATAACAACTGCATATAGAGAAGTTCACAAGTGTAAGAGGATTACTAGTAGTTGTATGCATATCCTTGATTAAAGCCAGAAATGTTATGCGCACCATACTTCACCTCCCTGTTACAAAAGCTTGATGAGTGCTGAAAGAATGTTTACCTCAGCTGCTAACAGCTGGCTGGATTTACTCATATCATTTAACATGAACCCTCTATTCCAATAAAAACAGAGCAGATGCCGACGTTTATTATTAGTGTACTGTACATCTGTGTGACCGCTTGCATGTGTCTGTCGAAGTTGAAGAGAAGCGTGAAGAGACAAACTTTAACTTCCTTTATGCATGAACGGCTGTGTTATCCACTCGTTCATCACTTACCATTGTAGCCGAGGTAAAAAAGTGAGCAGAAGAGCAAAGAAACAAATAATGAAATGAACATAAACCTTCTTGTGCCAGTGTGTAACAAGGTTAAACTGAAACATAACATGATGCGCTCTCTTCTCTGAAAATCTGTTTATCCAGAGCAATCAAGAACAGATCGTTCTCACTCTTGTTCTCATTATTCAGCAGGTTATTGCCTGTATATAAAGCTCTCACAGAATGCAACGGTTCAAAGAAGACACTCATAATGAATCTCTTTTCACAGCAAGTGCATTAGAGAGAAAAATCCCATGTAAAGTGCAATCACCTTGACCATAACACTCTGTTCTTTCAAGAGGATGCGGAATAAAGCGTAGAGAGACACAAACAAATGAGAAAAGTGCTGACTTTCATAAGCTCTGTGGCAGTATCACAAGGCCTTCATGCTAAGGCCGTCGCAGTCAAAGCACAATTAAAAAGAGCAGAACATTATCCCCGGTGCTTAGCACGGCCTGGGCCAAAAGTAGAACCTGTAGTGGAAAAGGGTAAGAGGAGAGGACGGCTAGATCTGGCTCGCTAACACACACACACACACACACACACACACACACACACACACTGGACAAGCTGTTCTCTCCCCTGACTCAGCAGGCCAAACACAGAACTGACCTGTGTGTGTGTGTGTGTGTGTGTGTGTGTGCACTCTTGTTGTGCACATCTTCACACCTTGCTGATTCCTGTTTCCAACTGAGTTTTTTTTTCCTCTTGTGTCTCCCTATCAGAACAGCTGAGCCACACACACACACACACACACACACAACATACACATACTGTTCTTGTTTGCATTTAGCACAGGCAGAATCCCTTTTTCCATTATTTAGACGAAAAGAAAAACTGTGATCTCTCTGCCACTCGCCGCCTCCCGTGACTGCCCAGCCAGATCTCTCGTAATCCCCATCAGTAATATGCAAGGACAGGCAACATCTTGAACAATGTTGTTTCTGTCTTTCCCATTAGGGAGAGGAAGAGATGGGACAGATGATAAAACCTTAAGTCTATGTATGAGAACATGCTATTCCTCTTTTTCAGTGTCAGACACATTAGTTAATCCTATTGAAGTGTAGATGAGTTAGTGGTGGGTGGCAAGGAGTAGAAAAACAGCTCATTTCAGAAAATACACAGCCATTGTTCCTCTCACAACTGGCCTGCATTTTTTATATATATTTTCATAATTTTTGTGTTCATTCTTCATGTCTAATTTTTTGAGCTTCCTACAGGCAGAATAAGCAACTGCCTTTGGCTTTTGGCATCATTCAATTAATTTTCCACTAACTGATAATAACTGCAGGTTCTTGTTGGTTTCAGTACATGTGATTATAACCCCATGTTCCCTGTTTTTGTTCTCTCATCATCAGGTTGGTAACAAAAGTGCTTATATCTTCGAAAAAAAGGAAATGAAACTTTTACTGTAAACTGTTAACATGTAAACATAATAAAAAACTCACGACATCAACACTCAGCTGGAGAATAGCTTTAATCCACTGCAGCAAACAAACACATGTAATGAAGTAAAAAGTTCATACAGCCGAATTGTAGCGGAGTATATAAAGTCCAATTAAGCAGAAATACTAAGAGTTAAGTAGAGCCTCTAAAAGAAATACAGTACTTGTGTAAACATAAGTCAGTTTTTCACTTCTCTGGTAAATAAATGTACTACACCAATCTAAATAATGCCCCTTAAAAATCATAGAATTCATCGGAAGTAATTTCTCTCTTTATATCTTCATTAGACCACATGGACATGATATACGCTGCTGTAACATCAAGTTTAAAACATGTCGCACAACTTTTCTCCAGAATACGGTCACAGAAAATCAAGTACGAAAGGATCAGAACAGCATGTGTGGCCAGTTTCTCTGCACAGATGGGTGACAAGAAGTGAGGAGTTGTTCATAGAATAATCAGCGCATCTGACAGACTGAGATTTCATTGAAACTAATACCTCAAACTGGCTGTATAATGAGGTGGAAATCTGGAAGGTTGTAGGTTCAAATCCCCTGACGAATTAGAGAAACGTGTTGAGAGGAAAGGAACAACAACATTTGAATTCAATGTTCCCTCAATTTATGACTAATTATCACCAATATGCACTGACAAACATGGCAGTAGAACCAGTGATTGAAATTAGTTTCTTAATGAGACCAAAACAAGCATACAGATTTGGCTTTACAGGTTTTAACTGAAGAAATAGACCAGATTTATATTGCTACATTGTCCAACATAACACACAGCACACTATTACTATGATCCCTATTAGGCATTCTCCAGAAAACATGAAGACACAGCTTGCTTGGTTTGCTCATTTGTTTCAGTCATTTTTCATGCTTATGTAGCTGCAACAGTTATCTGTTATCTGTCACACTGAATGACCCAGCCAAATGCATTGGTGCAGCTATTCCTATAAGTGCCTTTTCATCAGAGTTTAGATCATTTCTGAC
>NTHP01000055.1:1388858-1440297 GCA_003416845.1 Oplegnathus fasciatus
TTTCTTTTGAGATCAGTCAAGTGCACAGCTGTAATACAACTATTGACTGTGTCTCATTTAGAGGAGGGCTGTCTGCTGTCTGCGTCCTTTTTTAAGATGTCATTTTCTTACGAGAAAACAAAAACAGCACTCTCATATTGACTGAGGGTTTCTATTCAGAGAAATGTTGCAGGTATCGACAGACATTTATGTCTCTCTACTTTCACATTAATCTTCATTCCCTCATTATCCGAGACATTTTAAATATATTGTTTTCCTCATACTCTTTCTGCTCATTTCAATAGGCAGAACAGTGTCGTCTAAAGCGCTGTTAGACATCTGATGCAGTTATAACAAAAGTACATGTTGAGTGTTGAAATCGAAAAATGTTATTGTTATTACTGTTAAATTGTTACTAGGCGCCAGAGAGCTATAAGCTCACTTTGATTGTGTTTGTGTCACTCTCTGTGACAGCTAATTCTCCGTACGCTCAAACGTGTTTCTGGCTTGCAGCCCCAGGCTGTGGGTCACAGGTAATGTTATAAGCTATTTTGTAGAGAGTGTAACTGAATTTAAAAAACAACTCTACGGTGAAAATAGAACACTGGAAATGTGGTGGTGACACAAGATAAGTAGCACATGAAGAAAAACAAACCCTCAGTCTCAGCCAGCTGTAGATATGCCCTGCTCAGCTGAATTCTACATTTATGTATGAAGACCTGCACATATTTCTGTATATAAATCAGATATATACATCGTATCTTGATAGATAGATATATTATTGTGAGTATGTGACCTCCATACCATTGAAATCTCACTGGACTGCTGTCATATGCAATATTCAGAGTAAACACATATAATTATTTTTATGCTGTCAGTGCGTTCCAGTTGTTGTAGAGTAACCCAGTTTCTAACTACAACTTTAACACAGATTGAAAACACATTGAAGGAACTTGCTTTCAAGAAAGACTAAAATAAGTATGACCTCAGCAATATTCTTGCAGGTAAATGTCAGAATTATTTTGAAGCTTGAAGCTTTATTTCAGAAATGTACACAAAGAAGAAGAAAGTTATTCAGAAAGTGTCTCACAACAGTCACAATTATAATGATACAACCTTCATTCATTTGTTTTCAGCTTCTGT
The DNA here is from genome assembly GCA_003416845.1 of Oplegnathus fasciatus. NCBI lineage: Eukaryota > Metazoa > Chordata > Actinopteri > Centrarchiformes > Oplegnathidae > Oplegnathus > Oplegnathus fasciatus. The sequence goes on from NTHP01000055.1 coordinate 1,389,981, forward strand.
CGGCAGATCAACCACTGTGCTGAATACAGCACCTTTCAAAATGGAGTTATATGGTGCTTTGCATGAATAAATTGAAGTTTAAACATTTCAGGACTATACAGTTAAATAAAATCAGGCAATTCAAAGTACTAAAAATGAAACAAAATAAAATACACAATAATAAAATAAGATAAAAGGAGTGAAACTTGAAAACTAAACTTAGGGCTAAAATTAATAAAAGGCTTTTAAAAACTTTCATTGGACAATTCCTAATTCCTTAATTATGTAAACTAATGAATTGGCAGCTCTTTCACCTGTCAAAGACTTAGATGAAACAAAGTAAATGTAATATGTGCATAACACAGAAATGTCAAACAGACTGATTTACTCCGTGCTGATAGTACAGAGGGGTGATGAACAGTCCAGCAGGTTATTAATTATTGTCATTTATTCAGACAATGAAATTGAAATGATATCAGCTGCTTGTTGTTTCACTGGTTGGTCCTGTTTGAGTGTCAGGTGCCTGTCAGTAACCGTGACTCACTTTGCTCTAGGCTCAAGCAAGAGAGATAAAACCGCTGAAGTAAAACTCTTAATGTCTTCCTGTCCCTTGGAAAAGAAAAAATAAAAAATAAAAATATATATATATATATCAGCTGACTCATTTCCATCTAACAAGACCCCTCTGTCTGAGAAAGTTTAACAGAAAAGGGCAAAAAGGATGCATCAGAGACTTTAGATGAGTTGTATAAAGGGCACAATGTTATATTAGGGACCAAAACTAATGTGTGTGTTTTTTCTCTCTTGTTCCCTTATCGTGCGTAAGTGACTGCATCACTTGACCCTCACAAATGATCTTTTGGCTGTCAGCTGGCCATTTCTGTCAGCACCGTGCATACAGATGAACACAAAACTGAATCGTAGGCTCAGCAAATGGTACAGAATTTATGTCCACTGCTTTTACATCAAGGGTATCATGATGTTAATGTTACTGTTATGGTGCTAAGTGCAGCCATTTTTATACAATTATATCTTTAACTGGTTTAATTAAATAATTAAAAGATACTAAACATTATGATATGCACAACAATGATGATTTGGGGATTCTTTTTTAAAAAATACCTAAAATACGCACACACGTTTTCAACATGATATCTGGGGCCCTCTACTTCCTGCATTACACTGAGGGCAATTAACATGTGCCAGACCATATACAATATGGTAATCAGGTAATCATTGATCTTGTTGATGATGTAGGTCTCAGAAACTCGTGTATCAAATATGATACATATGGTGTTAAAAAGACATATCCCATATTTTGCTTCTTAGCTTCTTACATTATCCAACAATTCAGCTTTATCATCAGGGAAATGATAGTTTTGTGAATTATTTTTCTCTACCATCTAGTTGCTTGTTTGTGGTTGTATTTTCCCAAAGAGTTTGTGGTTTGTTGCATTCAGCAGTGTTTTGAAGCTCCTTCTTCAGAAGAGACAAAAAACTGTAATTGCTCTGCAACATTGTATTGATATGCCATCTAGTGGCCCTGTGAGCATTAGCTGCAGGTTTAAGGGGAATGTCAGTTGATGCATGGTTTAATGACTGAGATATAAAAACATAATCAATTTGTAGTTTTTTTTTCTGGAAAGCAACTATAACCTGGTCAATTTGCGCTTTAATAAAAATAATTATACCTTTTTAGGATTAGGCTCCTCTATGTAATCAATTGACATTTTCTTTTCTTTTGTTTCTTTATACATTTTTATATGTTTACATGTTTAAATTGTTATGTATATAAGAGGTGCTGGGATGATCTGGGTGGTTTGGCTCTCACCTTCAAGTGTGTGTTTGCATGTGTGTGTGCATGTGTCTGAACCACAGGCGGCTACAGTCACATGTTGATTAACAGTTTTTGAGCTTCTTGGATTCTCTTGACATTCGTGTGAAGGTCACTCATGTTCTGCTTCATTCAAGATCCCTCTGACAAAAGCAGAAACTGGCAAATTGGCCATCTTCGGGGGTGTCCAAAAAGCAGCAACAGTGAATGTGTGAGAGGGTCTGAGACATGGACTCAGGGGATTTTTGAAAGAAAGGATAGCTGACATTATTCGAATAGATCCCTGATACCTTCATATTTAAATAATAAACATGATAAACACTTAACATTAAATCATTTGTTCCTTGTTGTCTTTCTCACTATTCTCTCTCTTTTAACTCAGAACAAAATGAGCAGAACATTATGATCACACTACACCTACTGAGTGCTTTGTATGTACTTTCTCACAATGAAACATATAAAGTAAGCAAACAAGGGCATGTAAAAAGACACACAGTCATCACAGAGAGCTGCTGCTGTAGAGAAGTGTTGTTTTCTTTCACCTGGAGTAGGTGCAGTGTGTTGCACTGTGAACTCTGACATAACTGCGTTGTTACATAAGTGTCATCTGGCTTCCCTGCCCTGAAACCACATGACAAAGTGACAAATTGAAGGTATAGCCAGCTACTATGACTGTGACTTGTGAGTCACCCACACTGAGCAAATGCCGTGAATTCTCCAATAACTGCATCATGTTTCAGTTTTGGTTATGTTCTCAGCTTTACTATAGCAAATATTAACCCTTACACCCACACCTCGGGTCGTAGGAGACCCCATCTAATTCTGTTCAATAAACCTTCAAGTCCCATCTATCCCTCAAACTGTTTGTTTTCAACAATGTTCTGGTATCAAAATGTAAAAATAGCGGAAATCACTGTTTTTGTAATGTTTTTCTCCAAAAACTTTATGGGCCCTGGCGTATGTAAGAGTGTTGTATTTTTGTATTTGTATCTATACAAAAAATCTGTATTTGTTTCATATTGCAACTTCCACAAAACAGTGTCTGTAATTTGTGATTGCCATGCTGTTTGATAAGTGCAAGTCACTGAGCAATTACAGTAGACTATGTGTAACACAGAACAATGTATACAAACATAAAATATTATAGGCCACTAGGAAACATACGGATACATTTTGAAAATTGCATTTTTACCACTTATAAGTTATTGGACAAAAGAAATGGCAAAAACATAACGGATTTCTTAAAGACAGTGTAGGAATGTTTGGGTTTGGGTGCAGTTTGTCTGTTTTGTAAAAGATAATGAAGGCAACCGTCAAACTCGTCTTCCACAGATTCCTCTCTTCCTTGTGTAATTCCTTTGGTTATTTTCGTTTTTCTCGATCATAAGTTTTACTTATATTTTCTTTTGATATGCACAAGAAATGCACAAATGCAGTACAAATGCGTACATGTTTATGGTTCACAAATACGGTTCTGTCCCTCATCACCAGTATGCATGTGCGTGCAAGTGCTTCACAATCCAGAAAAACAGTACAATCCAATTAATTTCAAATTAATCCATCCATCCATGGACAATAAGGTTTTTTCAAAATGAAAAATAAACATCTGGGTGGCTGGATATGCTCAGTAAACAAACAAATGAATTAATACATTCAACCATAAGGACCACATAGACCTACATGTGTTGGCTGTAGTATGGTTTTTATAAAATTGTAACTTTAAAACTGGATAGTGTATATAAGGTTTTAAAAGTGTAGCTGAGCAGCAGGAAGATTTGCATTCTTTGAAACCCAAACAGCATTGGTTACTTCTTTCTCTCCGTGCAAATGTTGACTTTGGATTCAGATTGCTGGCAAATACTCATATTTCTGCATCCTGTGCTTGTCTCCATGACAACAGGGACTCAACAGGGATGGAAGCTGTTGCTAAACACTGCTTTCAGTATACAGTGGCCTAAGTGCTGAATGAAACCTTCTCTGTTCCCCATGCTTTTCTCTCCCTCTTCGTTGTTCTGCCTCCTCTTCTTCCCCCCTGAGCTCTTCTTCTCTCTGATAATGGAACCCAGGACACATCCGGTACAGGCTGGAAACACATAGGGTCAGTAATTAAGCTCACTGTTAGGATATTCACAAGACCAGCTTCATGTTTGCATTTGTGGGCAGCACATGGACAGTGCAGTGTGGTTTAGAGTTTAGAGTTTAGAGTTTTAATGTAATGGTCTTAAAAACCCCACTGAGTAATAAATAAAAGATAACTAGAATACTCAATTGTCAAATGAGTTACTTTATAGGTATGATTATATTTTACAGTTATTTTTGACGTATTGACCTCTGCCTTCTGCCAACTGCTAATCCTCTTTTTTCCCCCTTTTGTGTTTCTTTGTTTCGTTCCTTCTTTTCTTTTGTGCATGTTTTCTTGTATTGGTTTGATTTGCAGTCCCATTTAGTATCTCTTTGCCTCTTTAACATTGTAAACTAGAATGCATACTGGTTAGATGACTGTTAAATGAGGTAAAATAAAATAATGTGCTTCACACAGTTAGGCATGTGGGTATAAGCATACAGAAGCTTGTTCATTCTCAGTTATTTTTCCTTCCCTTTTCTTGCTGCGATCTTTTTCTTTTTTTTAAGTTTCACAAATCTCCTCACCCCTCTGCCTAATAACAGCCATCTGCTCCGCATCGCCGGCCCATTATTATGGAGCAACCACATTAACGGCTGCACTTGTGACTCAGCTCACAAGCCTCTCTCCGTGGCAAACTGATCTGGCTTCATTCATTTCCTCGTCTGAAACGGCATTAATAAAATATGTCCATGAACTCGGAAATGAAATCTCTGTTTACTTATGTGGGTAACGGGCATGCCTAAGTGTTTTATTTGGATCCGTGTCTATATTTGGCACACATCAATGTTCATGCATCCTTCAGGACTGACTGCTGACTATAGAAGTTAATATATCAGAGAGAGAGGAATAGGGGAAATCCTTATTACATTGAAGTGGATTTATATTACATCGCCAAAGTCCTGTAGTATGGACAGATTTTTCTTACCTGTTTTGTTCATGAACTTGAATTAAATATTCATCAAGGCTATGGAGGGTGTTCTTCCATACAGTACCTGCTATATAGATGGATTTTCTTCTGATTTGAAATCACTTACATCAAACCACTGTTGTAAAAGTAACGAAAACAAAACAATTGCCTAACTTGTTTAGTGTTTCTTATTCAACAGTTATAATAATGTATCTGGTACTTGCACACTGACTGCTGATTGCCACACAGACTCAAGATAGCCCCTGGGATTCTATTATCTTCACAAAATGCCAGCTCTTCCTCCACACAATCCAACTTGTATCAAATTAACCCACTTTTCCAAATCCAGAGGCAATATACAATCACAGTGACAGAGGCAGTCAAATAAATGAGCTATCAGCCAGCAGCATTGTGTGTTTATGAAGGTGGATTTCCACCATAATCCTGCATTACTTAGTGGGAACTGAGCCTTTGCACGTGTAAATGCCTGCCTAACAGCCTAACGCCAGGGCTGAGAAACAGGACTGTTGAATAGATATGAGAGCGGTTCATTGAGCTTGCCAACTTGCCATTTTCAATTGTCCTAATTTAACCACATTAGTGGGTGACGTGAAAGTGAAAAGATTATAACAGTGATATAAAAACAGCAGTGCGGTCAATATGGTCAGACAGATTTTTATAGTTTTAAGTTAGTGTGTTGCCATAATTAATAAAAGTAGCTAATTTGGAAAATTGTCAGCCAGGAAGTTGTTTTCCTTCTCTCAACAAATTTGCAACTGTTTTTTCATTTCAAAAATGGAAACAGTGTTTGGTCAGTCAAACACTGGTGGACAAAAAAAGGGTGTGAGATTTAAGTCAATATAAATTCATGTCACTCAAGCCTCATCCAAAAGTAATGTCAGAAAGTCAATCATGTTAATCTTGAGACTACAGTTCCCACAGTTCTTTGGTATGGTCACATGATCCAACAGCACAGGTGGTCTACATCAGGGTGCATCAAGTGAGTATCAGTATACTGTTGTGCTCACCTTTTTTTTTTCAGGATGTTTTTCCCTTTTTTCATTAACACATATCAGCTCCAGCACTTCATCAAGCCTTTACTTGGTGAGTACTGATCTTTACATAATGAAGTTTAACCTTTGGCCACTGGGGCAGCACAACTAGCTATAAAGTTACTTATTTAGCTACATATCCAGCAGGAATGGAGCAACATTAGCATTCATTTGAATGCAAGTCCAATATTCACTCTCCTTTTAGCTCTATTCTGGTCTCCACCAACTCCTGAGGGAAACATGTGGCTCTGTAGCTGCTAGCACAAATGCTCCATTATGTTCACCAGCTGCTCGCTAACTGTGTCTGTCTGCTGTTTGATGCTGAGCAGGTAGTGTACAGTGGGTTTATCAGAGCTTTTTTGCTGAAAACATCTGCCTGTGGAATGACACAGATGAGAGTGAACCAAAACATTAAAGTTGTGGGACTGCAGAGCCAAGTGATATTTCACTACAAAGCGACTCCTTTCACATTGAAGCTGGAACATGCTTTTCTGAGGTTTCAGTCCTGGCTAGTTCCTTCAAATACCGTCAAAACACAACATTCATATCACATTAATCCATTGATGGAAAGATTTGGAAGTAATTACGCGCCAGGATGATCATTTCAATTGTTGAAAGCCAATGTTCTGTAAACTAGAAAACAGTTTTAGATACATAAATCATTCATTATCATTTGGCTTACATCGATCAATATTTGCAATGTGGTCTGTTGTCACAGTGTGCCTTGTTGAGGGCTTTAGTGTTGTTTTTTATTCCCCACTTACCAGGAATTCGCTAACTATGCCTTCGAATTAATTGCAGTCAAATTAGATGCGTCTTTCGGAGTAAAACTTTCCATATGTTGCTAGGATAAATAGCAACGTGCAAACAAGATGGGCTGCCACATTCCACAGTGGCTCATTGTGGAGGCAATTTGGTAAGATAAAAGTTTAATGAGGCATCATCTATCACGGCTGACATCATTTACAGAGCCCAGGAAATTAATGGATTTTTCTTTGGCAAATGCAACTGGATAATAAGAAGCTAAACTGTGCGTTAGACTGTTTGGGATTTCACCATTGCAAAGCACAGACAGAATAACATCATCTTCTCACTCTGTCTTGAGGCAAACTTAGCATTCTCTGCCATGTCTAGAACCCAGTTTGATTGTTTTTGCAAATTATGCATTTGACATGTGCTGTGTGCTCTCATGCATCTTAAAGTGGTACTTGTGGTACTATCCAGAGATTTAGAACGTAGTAATTTGCATATTTCTACTGTGACTGGTTTTGATAGTAAGAGGGTCACACAATATAAATACTGTTTTCAGTTTTCCCTCTCAGACAGAGATGGGGTTTATAGACATGGTGCTGCCTCCGATCTTAGGCCCTTAGATCCAGTTTACCATTCGTTGGCATTTATTTTTCTAATAAGTCCATGTTGAAAAATTGCCATCATCATTTTTGCTGCCCTGGAACTTTGTTCTATATATAACTTGCTCTAATAAATCTCTTTTGGGCTCTGGTCAGCGTCTGTAACAAAATAAGTGCTGAGCTCTGTACAAAGCTGTCATTATTATCTCTGCTGTGTCAAGTCAGGTGGAAAAGGGTCTTCAGTTGCAGCTCTTACAATGAAAAATGTCAGTTTTCAGTGCTGTTGGTAGTGTGGGGCTGAAACACAGCTCAAGCACAGTTGGGACACATAAATTAAAACACGTGCAAGAACATTTTCTGTCAGGTGTACAGAAAATCCTCCAAAGTGAGTTGAGTTAATAGGAGGAAGGAAGTGAAGTTAAGTGTAATGTGTTCTTCTGAACACTCGGTGGAGCAACAGATCCCAGGATCAAACTGAATTGATTTGAAGTGCTGCAGTGCCATCTTGTGGTGAACTCGTCAATGTGTTTTCACACTCAGTCCCCAGGCCTTTTGAATGACACAACTCCTCTTTATGGAAATACATTCATCACCTATATTATACAACATACTCCCATAAGTACATATTTTTTTTGTCAGTGTTAAGCCACAAATTTACAACCACATAATTTACAGCTTTGTTTTATACGTTTAAGAGGGTCATATTGCTCAGCTGTGACTGGTTACTGTGGTAACTGGGAGAACAGGTGCAACTTCTTCAGGGATGTCTCCTTTTCCAGAGCTTTAACCACCTGTGCGTCTTATATTTTCCAGGAGAAAGTGAAGACGACACACACACACACACACACACACACACACACACACACACACACACACACACAATTCCCCACTCTGTGAGCTGTAAGTCGATCATTTCTTCTGTTTGATTCCACTTTCCCCCTGCCCAGAGAGAGGAAGTGTGTGTGCGGGAGGTGGGTCATGAGGCGTAAGAGATACACTGGGGTGTGTAAGGGGCCCTGCTCCCACTTCTTTGTATTGCACGAGTGAATGGTAGAGTGGGTCGGAATGATGAGAAATCAGGGCATTGGTTTGAAGCACGTGGAGCCTCAGCATGTCTAATTTTAGTATGTTTTAGATCATTGTTGAATGGATGTTGTAAGAAAAAATTGTATTATTTTAGGAAGAAGGGTAGTACAAAATATTGTTTAGGGCAAATAAAAAGTTACAAGGCTGAACAAAAATGTTTTAGGAGAGCTTTGGAGGGATTGTGTTTGAGGTTATGTTGCGGCTCATGATATGGAGGCTGCTGCAAAGGAAAGGGGTTGAGCCTCAGCTGTTGTTATGAACCGAGGACCTGGGTGACCGGACAGCTTTGCATCTGTTGGTCGACAGATGCAAAGTTATAACTGTGCTGAGCAGTTGTCCTGTGTTTGGCCACTGAGTGTTATTATAGCTGAAGGTGCAGAGCCCACAATGAGAGTGAGGGCAGAGATGTGTGTCCTTTAGGTCCCTTATACATACAGTACATACATACATACATGTATAAGTAAACACGAACAACACAGAGACAGCCTTTGTGCTGAATAATATCACTGCTTGAGTCTAAAATGAAGTATAATGAAGAGTATATGCAAACAAAACATACTACCAGTGCAAACAGAATATTGATGCATGTTCACTGCAATTAGATTTGTATTGCTAAGCTAAATGCATTAACTTTTAAATATTTTATTAAACAGGCATGTGACATGCATGCACCTTCCCATCCCCTCAGATGCTATTTGATGTTATTACATGACTGCGGGTTGTATTTTGACAGAGATGAACTGGAGCCCAAAAATTTAGGGGAAACCCCATCGACCTTCCTGCCAGAATGCGGTTTGTTTTGCTTGTCAAATCAGCTGCCCTGGAGATATTTCAGAGGAGAACCGGGGACAAGAGAGAGGGAGGCGGGAGAGAAACTGGGATGAAAAGCAAGTGATACCTTAGTCATGGTGGTGCCAACCTGCCATGTGATGAAAGATCATGAGTGATTTTTGGAAAGTCCCTGCAGGGCAAAAACCTTAGAGACCAAAGGTGCTCCTTCTTTAGGAAATCAACATCACATTTTGATGATGATTTTGTTATGTTCATTTTGTTATTTTTTCATCTTGTGATGGGGAAGTCCTCTGGGCAGAGAGGGCGACTGGGCTTCGGGATGCAGTGGGAGTCTAGAATTATGGACGATTGAAAGCTTTTCTGGACCAGGTTCAAGAAGTGCTGACGAAGCAAGACTAAACATCGCGAACCGCAGTTGAAAGATTTGCACATGTGCTGGCTCCCCCTCCGCTCCTGCCACCCCGGGATTAGTCCCATCCTGGGAGAGTGGCTACTTTTACATGTGTGCAGGCAGGCATGCACACACACACACACACACACACACGCTTTACATGCATATGCACCCTATAATTGGAGAGAGGGAAGGAAAGCAAAGCTGAGAAAGAGAGGTAAGTGTCAAGAATGATGGGAAAATGAGAAATAAGAAACACAGAATTCCTGAGTAACCACAAGCAGCCACATAAATAAAGTCAGCTACCCAGTTGTAGTGGAATGAAATAGCAGGCCTAAGAATCAGTTGTAACAGTCTCTATTTGGATGAAAACAGTAAATCACAAAAATATTCATATTTTTAAAAAAAACAAAAAAACAAAAAGCATTGTGCTGGTGAGAGTAAATAAATCTCAAATGGCTTATGAAGGCATCTGACCAAAAAATAAATAAGACAATGACTGGAATTAGATTCAGTCAATGAATTTATTGCTATTGAAACTTGTTTTCTTTCTCTGGCACTCCTAAATGCAATGCTGCTATCATTTATGTTATTACAGTAGTTGCTTCTGTATTTGACAAATCGAACTGCCGAACACTGTAAAAATGAGAGAGGTCTATCACTCATTTTTTGGGAATCATTGCACTATAAACACCAAGGGTCCTACTGCAAGTGGAAGCATCTTTGATTCCACTTGTTCAGCCATTCACACCACACTTGCCTTTAAGTCTAGGAAGTACTGTAACTTAACAACCCTTATTTCTTATGCTTACCAAACAATGCAGATGCAATATTATTTAGAGAACTGTCTTGTTTTATCCAAAAGTGTCTTTAAATCATTTGCCTACTCCAGTGATTTCATCCGTTACTTTGTGAATTTCTGACCTCCAGTAACCTTCACCAGTTAGCCGGCCCATCTGGTCGCCCTGTGCCGTCCCCCGTCTCCCTCCCCTGCAGCAATGAGAGCACCTCTTCTCAGGGATATCACACGGCAAAGCAGTGAAAGGTCTGTTTTATTAAAAAAGCCATCCTCCCAAACTACAGATCACTTTTCACATTCGATCATATAATCCCTGCACACCATCCTACCCCACTTCAACACTGCCAGGAAGTGAAATGCTAGCTACCTGACTAACTGTGTGTGTGTGTGTGTGTGTGTGTGTGTGTTCCCCATGCATACCTTTTGTGTAAAATCTTTGGCATATGTAATTTAACATAGCAGAGACATGATAGCTTTTCTAACTCAACATAAAGAAATCCAATCAAATTAGCACAAAAAAAGTGAAAAATAGTGGAGAAATAGCTGAAGTTCTGTTGTCAGTTGATTTCATGCTGCTACACATGTCTGAAATGACACTATGCAGTCCATTTCTGTAGCAACATATTCTTGTTCATTGGAAAGCTTTACCATTTCCCCTCCAGCCCACTCCTCCTCCATGAAACCATAAAAACAGTTGAGCAGTACAAGGGGCAATCTAGCACTAGGTCCCCTGCCTAGCCAGGGAGTCAAAGTTCAAGCTCATTAGCTGCTACAGTGAACAGTTTGTCTTGCTGGCACAAGCAGGAGTTGACTACGTCACCCGTAATGCAGGCGAGCAGCTCGGTCTTCTCTCTGTCTGTGTTTGTCTCAGACCTTTAAAATCTGACACTGCCATTACTTCATAGCCACGTGACATCACGGCTCTGTCACCAAGACAAATGGAGGTTTTCAGTTTTTATTTCTTTAGCTGAAGAGTGATGCAGCTAGCCGGGTTGCAACATGTGACTGGAAGTGGGTTGTAGGACGACTTGGACAATGGAGCGTCCGGGGGGGAAAAAGCAGGTCCCTTCTTTTGACTCTTGGCTGAAGAACTGAGGAGAGACTTGTAAGGGAGACTTTTATCTGTGGTCATGGGGGAATTTTAGCATCCAGCATGTAATACATCAGACGTAAGATTTAAATTGTTTTATTGAATCTTTTTGTTGAGTGTTTTTTTTATGAATACACAACCAGTAAGCTGCTTATTGACTATTTAAACAGGCAGACATTTGATCTCCAGTTTGTGTTGATTTTGAACCCAAACCAGGCCGTTTATTTTTTGGGGTTCTGGCTGTGGGTGTCCTTACTGAGTGCTAGCATAATGCTTATTCCTGGCCCTCTTGAAAAGTCAACATAGTGCTGTCAAACATCGTTGTTGTTTCTCTATGAAATATCATGAATATAATTGTCGCTGAGCGCTGACTGTTGTCATGTTGATTCTTGACGTGGGAGAAAATAATGGAGCAGGACCAAGCCAAACATTACCTTAAGGAATATGGAGTAGAGAAGGGAGGATTTGGAAACCACAGACTCCAGTCTTACTCCAGTCTTGTATTACTGGCTGTTTGTGGTCAAGGTTGACCCTCCCAGACACAAACTCCACCTTTTGACCATTTACCTTCTGAGTCATCCCCTCCATTTTGCGTCATTCACATTGCAGAACACCAAGTTTGGCAACAAGCTAGCACGACTGTAAAGTTTGTGTATGCCCTATCTTTCACCCTCTAATATCTTGCCCTCAAACAGCAAACACGCTGCCCTCATTTTCATTCATTCAAATCATCATCAGCCTCTGCAAGGCCAAATATAACTCGCTGCACCCATTTGCATTGAGATGCGTTTAGCTGCTGCAGTCAAATCAAACTGCTGGTCTCAAGCACAGCGCTGACACTTATCAAGTGCTGTTCCAATGCCCTAAAGCCACAGTTCAGGGCCTGTGTGTCCCCTTCTCTCTCCTTGTCTGTGAGAGCAAGCGACGGTCAGGGTCCCAGTGTTGGGTTGGAGGCGCCAGAGCATTGTGCAGTGGGTGACCTCTGTAACCACGCTGAGGTTTGTTGCTCTCACCATAGCTCAGCCGTAATGAAGTCAGCAGACCACTAAAAGGCTAAGAGTTTCTCTCACTACCCATGCTCAGTCCCAGATCCGCAGTCTCGCTGAGGCCGCAGTCCCAGGGAAAGGGGGTCTAGCTGTAGCAGGAGAAGGCCAAGACCGAGAATGAGGGTGAAAGCCAGTGTCATGGTTGCTCTACCGCCATTTGTGTTTGTTGCGGTCCTGTTGAGGTCGTCTATTGACTGAATGCAGCTGATCAAGTTCTTGGGTTTGGTGTCGAGTCTAGAATGTTTATAGTTTTGTGTTAAGGCAACAGCAGGGAGGGGGTAAGCAGGTTCATATCTGATTTGATGCTACCCATTTGTAGTTCTTGGGAGGTGGTAACGACTGCTATAATTCAGCTCAGGCTTTATTCTTTGCAGTTGTGTGAAAACAGAAAAAAAACCCGAGTGAATGAAAGATTTGTTGCTAAATGCTCTAACACATTTCACTACAACTGCAAAGTGAGAAACCTGTTAGGAGATCATTGCTGTTAATACAGTGTGTGGCTCATTTCAAAGCCAAAGTAGGGAGCAGGAGTGTTTCACAGTGTCTGGACTGTGATAAGGTGAGAGAGGGTTGTGTACATGCCCCTTCAGCCACTTGCTTTTTAGGTCCTCTGTGGCCCATTTAAAAAAAAACAAAAAAAAACACACACAACACACCTCTCCTGCTGACCCCATATTGTTTTATTTTTTGACAATAGATTCAGTTACATAATGAACCCCATCCATATCAAAGGCTGGACCAGGGATAGCCTGGCGTTGCTCCAAGCCCCTCAGAACGGGCCAAAACCACATGGGAGAACAAACTCTTCCCTATTTTTTCCCCTCTCCCCTGCTCTTTGTCATACCACAAAAGATATCAAGTGTGAGAGGATGGACATGTGTTGCTGATCATATGCGTATTAAACAAATATTGCAATGGTCACCTAATATGTTGCGGTGTACTGTCCGTTTTAGCATGGCCCAGAAACCAGAGAAAGTGTGCATCCCAGACATGGTTTTAAAATGCATTCCTCATGGTACTACAGTATATAGGCTTGTGAGAATTGAGCCAGTGAGTATAGAAAAATCCGACCGCAGGCTTGTGGGGTATATATGCACCAGCAGGGTAAATGGGTTTTGATGGGCTCCGCTGTTTTTTTGTCTGAATCGCCATGTTGCGCTGGGCGACAAAATTTGGTGCTCCCACAGAGTGCACTCACACACAGCTCTGCCAACACTGAGCTACATTTAAAACTCTGGTCCTGCTGTCCCTGCCGCGCTCTCTGCCAAGCAACTCTGCAAGCAAAGAGAAATAACGGAGATATTCTTCTTTCTTTGCTTTCTACCTGAGACTCCCCAGCCTTCTGTCCGTTGCCTCCTCATCCTCTTTCTTTCCTCTCCCTTCATCATATTTTGCTGACTACTTTCCCCTCCTCCCATTCTATTCTCTTGCTTTGTCTCTACCTCTGCTACCTCTGTGCATCAGTAGCATGAAAAATTTGTGGCAAATGTTCCTCCCACACTTCACATTCCAGGGTCTTACAGGATCCCACATGCTGGTGGCTCAGTCTCTCTCTCTCTCTCTCTCTCTCTCCTCTGTCTCATCGGTGACAGAGGAGTGCAACTTGTGTGGGTGCTGGGGGCTGTGGGGCAGGGAAACAATGTGAGTGTGTGTGTGTGTGTGTGTGTGTGTGTGTGTGTGTGGTGGGGGGGGGCAGTAATATGCTAATTCATCATCCTTAATTACATTGGCCAGAAGAGAGATACCCTCATTGATCATCTTAATAACCCTCAAGTCCCCAGTCATGTTACTTAAATTACAGTAAGGTGTAAAAATGTCCATATTAAAATTCTTGATGGCTGACCAGAAGATTTTCACATATGTGCAGAACTAGATCATTTGTCTACTCCTTTGCATTTTAAATTTAAAAGGGGACAAAAAAATTATTAACCACTGTCAATCATCAAAAGTCTTTCCAGTGTGACTAAAACTCACTCTGTAATGAGAAGGGAGACAGGAAGTGTGAAGGGAGAAAGGTTGAGATGAGATAACTTCAAGTAAAGACGGAGAAAGTACATGACGGTGGAAACATGCCACAGTTCAACAAAAGCAGAAAGCTGTGACAATGAAAACACAGCCATAGTTACTAATCAACAAGTCTTAAAGCTGTGGAAAGAAGATGAGCAGCTATGCTGCCACCCCATTCACAATTGAGATGTGCCAAGAAAAAGTGAAAAGGAGAGAACAAATGAAAAAAGAAAGTGAAAGACTGTGGACAACTGTTCAGAGAACAGAACATGACCAGATGTCAAATTGTTGCTGTATTTTTTTCAATTTTCTTTATTTCTTTTCTCCCTTTTTATTTTAATAAAAAAAAAATTGGAACACTCCACCTGTGGTGACTGTTTGTCTTCAACACCATCACTATCACCATTTTACAGTGCTGATAAACCCCACTTTTAGTAAAATAATGTTTATTTATTTAAAAATAATACCCAACCTTTTGTTTTTATACTTCTAAGCGTATTAAAAATGTGAAATTTATAATGAGTACCAGAAAGTTTCATTAATCAGAAAAGTAGAAAAAGTAACCTGACACACTCTGACTTTCCGTGGTGCAGTAATCCCTCCCCATCTGGCACTCCAAGCAGGTTGAAACAGACACTGAGAGTTATTTGCAAATAGTTTTAGACCCAGGTCTGATTATCTTTTCAGTAAACAACCATAATCAGTCGCTCCACTGGGACAGATTTACTTCAAAACATTTTTTTTTCTATGCCTGATTTTATGATTACAAAGTTTTCAAAGAGCTTTATTTATTGATCCCCGGTGATTTCCCCAGAAATAACAACTGCAACTTCATCCTAACCAAAACCGTTATAGTTTGGACTTGTACCTCCAGACACTTTAAAAGGAGCTCTTTCTTCTCAAACATTTTACTTTCCGTTTAAATAGCTAAACTAGTTGAAGTTAGCGTCTGGTCCTCACAGGAACTGGTTGATGTAAGTATTGCTGGCCAATCGTAGGTGACCTTGGTGGAGCCAGCATCAATTTAGTGGCATTTCTAGAGCCGGCGCGTTGGCACTCTGCTTCCCTCCCTTCTTCTCTGTGCGGGCCCATCCGTGAGGAACTGGGAAAGTCAATGTTGGTTCTGTCTGCCACCCTGTTTTGCTTGGCCTGGTCACGCCAGCAAACACAGGAGACACCAATAATAAAATAGACTCCTTTTATTTAGTGAGAAGAACAGGGAGACAAGGCAAAATAAGCCTCAGGAAGTCATTTACTCGGGTGGAACAGCTACAATTTAGTGTTTGCTTTGGAAGCAGCGGGAGATACTGAAGCAAACAAGTGGGTCAGACAGCTTATTTTAAAAAACCTACCTTATGCCATTGTGACTTGATGTATATGTTGCAAATGCAAACCTTATAGTCACAATATTTTCTGCAAATACTCAATTGTTGCAAAGTTTACAGTGAAATAAACGAGTTCAAAAGTGTTTAAGGCATCACCCAGCTGTATGAGAGGATGAATAAATTTCAGTTGTGGTGGAAGCAATATACAGTAATAAGGGTTAGAAAATACACACCAACATAACTCCATCTGTTATCTAACTACATTCATTTTATCTATATTTTATTGTAGGGAGTGTATTTTCTTCTGTAGACAAAATAAAATGACATTGATGATGAGACATTAGCTGTACGCAGGTTGAACATTCAGAGAACTTAAAAGAGACTCAATGCATCAAGTGGAATCAGGCTGGGCAGATTCAATGGCAGGCAATAACCATGCTTTATGTCCACTTCATTTCCCTTGCAAATCAGCCTCGCATTCTCTGAGTTTTCACAGTTCCCAGCTCCCTCTTTTTCCCCGAAACATGCCCTGAGTCAGCCAGGCTCATTAAACAGGATGAGACTATTACCAGGCGAGTTATCCTGCTCCTAACAATGGGATGTGGTCAGGTGGTGGAAGCACCAGTTTCACTGGGTTCATTTCGCTTCCCCCTCATGTCCTCCGGGTCCAAGACCGCGACTCCCACTCCGTCCAATAACGCCCTTCCTCCATCAACAATAACCGTGACAGCTGGAATGTAGCACAGCCTCAGCGCGGCAGTGTTAAAATTACTGTAAATTATATTTCATTTCCAATTCCTGCATATATGTGAGTGTGGCGTGGGAGACTTAATGTGTGTGGAAGCATCTACTGTATATGTACAGTGTTATGGTGGGCTGTGGTTGTACCCGATGTGAGTTTATGTCCATAAATGTGCAGTTCTTCTCAGACTAAGTTACAACTGCAGTGTAAAAATGTTCATTGAATCATTCCTTCATTCAGTACACTGCACTGATGTAACTCAGTGAAGTCTCCCCCCATTCCAGTTAATTTTTTTAGCTATTTACAGTAGGGCTTTCAAGAGGCCCAATCAGAAACTGTGGACAAGTTCCAGGGAAACGGGACCCAAGCACCCTGAAGAGCCTTTTTGCCTCACTTTTATTCACTCCTGTTCTTTCTCAAGAGTTCCTCCTGAAAGTATTTGGCAAACACTGGTGAAAAAAAAAAAGACTTTGAGGGAAGAAAAACAACAAGTCGTTCTTGAGCCACCCACACCCCATCTGCTGTGGTATTATCTTCTTTTATTATCTACAGATTATGTGCGCTGATATGATTTCTACAGTTTGGTCTGGTGGTCATTGTGGTTGTTCTTGTTGTTTTTTTGTTTGTGAAGCGCTGCGATATGAGACAGCAAGGGGGGAAAAATCCTCCCCCATGTGCATCTAATCGTCCATTCAGGACCCTCTTAATGGCTTGTCAGTTCCCCTTGCCCTTCCATTTTCTGTCCAATTAATTCCTTTCTAGCTCTCCGGATAAAGGGACACAATGGGGCCCCTCCACAGCATAATGAATCATTAAAATTCAGCAGCGCGGCCCTGGCACTTGGCTTCTCCCTGGGCTGGTTAGGGACGGCTGCTTGGCATGCATGCCAGGGCCAACTTGAGCATTCTACCCGCTGGACCAGAGGAGATGGGATCTCTCCTCGTTCCTCTCTTGTCGGTGGTTAAACGAAAAAATCTGAACTTTACTATTTTGGTAGATGCGTCTATCGCCACATATGAAGTGTCGACTCAAGGTCCTGTAAGGTCAGAAGGGTCTGAGAGTGGCCCCAGAAATGGAGAAAAGCTGTTTACTGCAACATGTAGCAGTTTTATTTTCCACACCTGTGTATTTCTCAAAAAACAGACTAGATGAAAAGCTTCAGATGAGCTCTGCAGCAAAAGAATAATTTAACATGTATTTTGCATTTTGCAAAACTCGTTGGTAGATTTGCACGTCCACTTGATTTGAGAAGCACCCAATTGAATTTACTGTGAAGGTTTAATTACCGTCGCTTTGGAAAACTGTTCAGAGGGGCAAGCGCTGAGAATAATTCCCCAAAGGTCTCACTGGTCTCCTGTCACAGCTGTAGCTCACAATACAGATGTTTGACAAGAAGGCTAATATGAACAGCTGGTATCCAGCGCGAAGGCAAACCCATAAACATGCTCACTTCGATGCAATTGATTCTACTTACTTATTTTTTCACAAATTGTTTCCAAATGTATTCAAGAACAAATATGAACATGTTGAAACTAAATATGGATGCAAATAAGAATGACAAAGACAAATATCAAGAAAAAGTATCTTTTATTTAAAAAAAATGGCCAGCGAATGGGTTAGCTGTGCATGTGTGAATGAAACTCTAGTTAATAGAACAACAATAATTTTCACAGCCTTTCTCAAAATTATACACCAGAATAATATACAAAACACAGTTCTGTGGACAAAACCTGGAGCGCGATGCTCCGTACGTTTCTCATACAGCATCTCACAGAACATTACAAACCAAGGCTGTAAGGAATGATATCAAATTAAGGATATAATCAGGTTAACTGCAGGAGTTTCTGATGTGGATTACTGATTGTGTGCTGCCTGAAGTTTGTTAATAATTCAATTTTATATTGAAATACTGACAATAAGCATTAGAAGGCACAAAAATGTTTTGCGCGAGACTGCAGCAGTGAGTTGGCACTTGATGGCTGATGAGATAAATGTTCACACACTCTTCATTTCCTTAAACCCTAAATACTCCCCTTTGAGTAACGGATGAAGTTCAAAGATCATTTTAAGTAAAGAGCTGTTTAAGTATCATTTGGTGTGTATTATGTCATGGGATATGCGTCTCTTTCCCAAGGAAATGGCTCACACATACAGAAGCACTTTATCTCTCCCTGACGCACACACATGGATGCACGTACGCACACATGTCCATCCACGTATACAGGAGGTCCAGCTGACGTGTCACTCAGAGTGTGTGGTGTTATTTTACCCCATTTCCTTTAACCCTAGATCATGACTAATCGCAATTTGCCAAGCATAGCTTGCAAACACCTGTTCTGTCCTGTGCGAGTCTGTTGGTCCAGCTCTCTTTGCTTGGAATGGAGATGTTACTGGAAATTGGTCTTCAACGGAATGATATCAGAATTATTGTACTTGTACTGTCCTTCACTTCATTTACCTTATTTTCATTAAAAGCCAAACAGTACTGTAAATAACCAAACCCACATTACATGTGTTTATCTACTTAAGAACAAAAAAAAAGAAACCAATAATGCATCAACATAAATACATATAAGACTTTTATGCCAAAATGACACTATAAGATTCATATGAGCCATTTAGTTAAGACTGATCCACTGATGCAAATGTGCTGCGATATAGCTCTGGCCATTAATGTAAATTTTACTGCAAATTGGTCCCGTGTACATTCTCCAATGTATCTGC
Organism: Oplegnathus fasciatus; assembly: GCA_003416845.1. NCBI lineage: Eukaryota > Metazoa > Chordata > Actinopteri > Centrarchiformes > Oplegnathidae > Oplegnathus > Oplegnathus fasciatus. The sequence continues at coordinate 1,409,232 of NTHP01000055.1, forward strand.
TTCTCCATCTGCTTTGCGACAGAATTGAGCCAAACCGTTTCTCTCCTACACAACTCGGTGGCAGGCCTTTTGCTTTACCTCAAGTGTGCACGCACGTGCAATCTTAAACTGGAAAGATGGGGGATGTACAGGATGTAGGCGTAGGCGACATTTCCTCATGGAGGAGTTTGGCTCACCAACAACACAATTTGTCTTTGTGTAAAAAGTCTGTACAAGTGTGTTTTCATCGCAACGATATAACTTTGTATAAAATCAGCAGGCACTTTTTTCTTTTGTTTGTTTCACGTTCAAATGGTCACAGGTAGCCTACTACCCCCTACACACACTATTCCACCTGCTCCGTACTTCCTTCATTAGTAGTGCATCAATCTGAATGAGTCACTGGTGCGAACTGACAGTTTCTTGTCCCTTTAAGGCCGAGACAGCGTGGTGTAGACGGGCTGGTCCCAGCTGGAGGCGGTGGGGCTGTGGGCAGGAGCCATGGACAGACTGTTGAGGATCGGGCTGCCGTAGGGCCGCCTGGATGAGTGGAAGTAGGGGTACTGGTAGAGGCTAGAGGGGTAGCCAGAGTAAGGGTTGTAATAGTTGGAGCTCTGGATGTCAGTATAGTCACACTGAGAGCTGGAGAAAGAGGCTGCAGCCGAGGCAGCTGACGTGGCCGAGGTGACACAGGCCTGGCTGCTGTAGGAGCCGTAGTCGGAGTGCGAGGGTGACCTGTGGGAGTGCTCGCTGTAGTGGCTGGGGCTCAGTTGCTCCGTTTTAATATGGAGCCGGTGCTGGCCCACCTCGCTGGCGGAGGGAGAGGAGGAGGACATGGTGCTCTTGCGGCTCCACGCCGACCCATTGGCGCCTGCGTGGCTGTATGAGGAAGTGTAAGAGCCACCAGGCGCTGGAGGCTGCCCGTGGCTGTGGTCTGAAGGCAGAGTGGAGGAGCCTGAGGCGTGGCCGTTGAGCGGGAGGTACTGGTCAAACTCATGCACATCGAAGGTCTCCATGTTGCTGATGACATCAGTGCTGAGCTCAGAGATGTCTACGTTGCTGAAGTCAATGTTTTGCCTGCTGCTGTCAACAAGACGACGGCCTTCATGTTTCAGATCCTGCTTCACCCCGTGGTGCAGGTCTGTTTTGGGAGTAGTGGGCGGTGTAGGGGGACCATGGGGCTGCCCTGAAAAGAAAATAATATCAGAAATAAAGCGTGAGGGTTCATCACTCCAAATACAAAATGATTTAAACAACTTACTGTAGCCTAAAACAATTTAATTCCTAAAATAAAACTCACAAACCAGTTGTGTTTGATGAATTATTTCTTGTATTAAATTTGACGACATACCTGCATGTTCAGGGTGATGGTGTCCATCAGTCATCCCTGCCAGTCCTCCCATCCCTGGTTCAGCTTTATACATGTGATGTGCCAGTTCTGCTCCTGAGTCTGAGTCGCTCTGGCCTGGTTTCACATTCTTCCGTCGTCGGGGCTGGTACTTGTAGTCTGGATGGTCTTTCTTGTGCTGCACCCGAAGCCTCTCTGCTTCCTCTACAAACGGCCTCTTCTCACTTTCCGAGAGCAAACTAGGGTGGGGAAAAATTGATAAAACATTACAATTTATGCAGTCAAACTAAACAAAAATAAAAGACCAAATTGTTAAATGGCCAAAATTACTTTAGAGCTTTTTATTTGTCAACAGATCAGAAGGAAATAACAGTTTCCTTTTTTAATTTATTCTAAATCATTTATATTCAAAATTAAAAACTTTTTGAAATTTAGTAAAATGTACATTTCTATGTAATTGCCAAAACTTTGAACGTAGAATATCATTTATGAAATGACTGACTCCATGCCCAGATCTGTAGCTATGACCACACAGTGTCCTTATAGTTATTTTCTTTTAATGATATTTATTTACAACTCTTTTTTCTCTTTATAATAAATAAAATATTTCCTTACCGCCACAGTTTCCCCAGAGTCTTGCTCAGTTCGGCATTGTGCAGGTGTGGATACTGATCCGCCAGCTTTCTGCGGGCCGCTTGCGCCCAAACCATGAACGCATTCATGGGTCTCTTGACGTGAGGTTTGCTCTTCAGAGATCCGTTCCCTCTCACGGGCATGGGCACCAAGGACCAGTCGTATCCTTTGAGCACCTGAGAGACGGCGTCCCGTATGCAAGCTGGGAACCGGTCGTCATCCTCGGAGTCCAATTTCTTGCCCAAACCGGCGAGCAGGGATCCTTGGCCGTCGGAGCCTGTCGGTGAGGACGGAGCATCAGAGTCGGACTCGTCCTGGGACATGGAGCTGTTTGTGCCCGATGGACTGCACGGCTGGTCGCCGATACACTTGTCATGCTCCTCTGTCATTTTTAACATTATTTGTTCAGCCCCTTGGGGATGAAAATCCGAAAATGTAATCTTCAATTTAAAAACAAAAATCAAATGTTACCACTGAATTCAAGCGCGCAGCGAGGTGGCCAGTGCGCCTTTTACGCACGGTGCGCCACAGTAAATTCCTTCAACAATTTCAATCAATACGAGTCCGTTGTTTTCCTTCTGCTTCCCTGTTTGTTTGTCTTAGTTGGTCTTGTTTTCCTAGGCTGTCATGGGAGGTGCAGTCGTGAAAGTTGTGGTCCACAATGTGAGCTGTAAGCTACACGTTACAGCAACTTGAGTTGGAGTTTTAAAATCGTCACTCCACCCTCCGCCTGGGATTGGCTGGAACAAATCACCACTTCCCCCCCATTGGTTCAGGCTTTTATGTGGGCTTCATTATTATAATGATTTTTTTTTTTTCAGTGACACAGTTCTGTTTTTATCAAAGTTGCACACGTTGTGTGACAAACAGATATTCTGCCACAGTTTTACAATGATGTTAGAAACTATTTCATAAATGACTGCTGTGTTAAAAAAAAACCCATTTTAGATGTTTATTATTTTTCTATTAATACAGCAAATGTAAACAACTTCAATATGTAAGTCAAAAACTTAAATAATAAATAATATTTGGTAATATGATTATTGCAATATAGGCTGATAATGTCTGTATGTTGTACTGTATATTCTTACTTTCCTGTCATATACAGGATTTTATTTCTTTAAAAATTATTTTGTAAACACCTTTTAGAATGACAGGAAATAATGTTTATAAAGTTAATTTCGGTATTTTACTCTCAAAGAATCATTGTGACATAATAAGTATGTTGCATGCCAAAAGTAGATTTTTTTTTTTTTAGAAAAATAATTATTATAAACGATCATTTCTTTCTGAGATGAAGATGAAGTTTTAACATTTGGCTCCAAGTGAACTTGATCTATAACAAGAATCGACCATCAGAATAAGTTGTGACATGCAGACAGTAAAATAAAGATTTATTTTCAGGTTTTTATTCTCTCGGATAACAGAGAGCAGTGGCAAGTCTTAACAGTCGTACTGTACGTAATGTACGCTGTTGTTAATTTGGTTAAACATGAAATGACAAATGTGTCAAAGCTTGGAACAAACTAATTTGCAGCAGGGTGGCAAATTACAGTAAATTGTCACAGGGACAGGATGATCCTCTCTTCCACCAGTTAGAGCTGATGGCTGTGTTTCTTCCTTTGGGTGTAAAACCATATTTAATAATTTCTTATAACAATCACTTAATCTTTTTAGGCAAGTACAATGTGTAATATTAAGTCTGTCTGTCTAATCTAAACAAATGATCATGACCCCAAAACAAATACTCTCACTCACTGTACCGACTTCTGACCAAAACGTTTGTTTGCTTCGATAACAAAAGCCTCAAACTTCACAGGCCTGCATGCGCCCAATTGTCGCTTTGATAAATGTTCCAAATTTAGAGGAGGAAGTTAATATATCCCAGCAGTCTGTTTGTTATCCATAAGTCACTTCTCTCCACCAGTGAAGCAGGCTTTTTATGACACTGAAGATATAAAGAGCAGAGGAGATAAGCGGACAGATTGAATCACTGCCTTTGTTAAAGGTGTCTTTGTATTCATGTATTGTGGGGTGATTTTTATCACCGGCCTCCCTGTAAAAAGACAAGGTATGTTTGTGCTGGACAGCAGTTTGCTTCGCTCGATGCACACTGCAGGTGGCTGAGAGAAGAAGACAGTTTGTAGTGTGGAAACAATAGAAATTGTGGCTTTTACTCACAGTACAGAGGTAACTGCAGGAAAAGGTAAAGGCTTGCACAGTAAGGTAAGAAGTTTTCATTGTTTGTTCTTTTATTAACTACAGGCTTAAGAAGCAAAGGGCCTTGAATTTGAATGAAATAGTATTGTATTTGATGTCTGTAGGAGGATCATGTGTCTGCCTGTAATATAAACACGTAATACAAAATAAAATGAGCTTTTTTTTTCCCCTGAAAATTTCTATCACAAATGATAAAATGAAAGTGCTCCTTTGGTCGGTCCCGAACCGCCTTTCTCTCTAACAGCTGCTGTCAGAGCATTCGGTTGGGTCAAGTTCAGTGCATGTGGGTGTGTGTGAGAGTGTGTGTGTGAACAGACAGACAGGACAGCGGCTAGTTGTCAAACATGAATGACTCTGACTCTCGCTCCACACATGGAAAAGTATTTACTGTGTGTATGTGTGTGTGTATTCATGCATGTGTGAGACTCAGATATGTAGAATTGTAGTGGACTGTCAGGACTCAAAACATGTGTGAACTTATTGTATAACACTGTATTTAAACATAAAAAATAAGTACTTTGTAATTAGATATTAGACTTCATATTACATGTCTATCTCACATGTTGTTCTCACGGGATTAACTACATTCACTGACATGAGGCTGGTGTTAATTTTGATAATGAACTAGAAGGCACTCAAGTACAAACCTCCATCAATTTATCAATTTGCTGTAACACACAAGACACAATTCCTGTCACTTGCACATAAATTACATTGATTTTCTGATCCTTTTAACATTCCCTTTGGATTTGCAATTAAATCTTTTTTTTTTCTTTTTGTGTCACATGTAATGCGGGAAATCCCTGTTCCCAATCACCATTGCAACTGAATCAACTGTTCCTGGCTCAAGTCCTGTCTCCCCGCTAAATTTCATGGAAATCCTTTCGTCGTGGTTGAGGTATCCTGCCGACAGACCGACAAACAAAAAAACAAACCAATCGATATTAATCAAACCAGTGTGTCATAGTTCAAAAAGGGCTTCATTTGGTTTGTATTTATTGGAAAAAATAATCACATTATACTTGAACATGATTTTAATAGCTGTAGGATGATTATTGGTTAAGTACAACAAAGTCAGCCACTTTAATACAGTATTAAGAGAAGGACGAAGCTGATTCAGTTGCTCATCTCAGGTAAAATGACGCTGAAGATGAATGGGGATGAGTCCAGCATGAGTGACAGCTGCTGTCAAGCCCTGCTAAGCAGTGAGACAGTCTTGGTTTCTGGGTAGAGAGAAGGAGACAGACTTAAAACAGACTCCAGCCTTCCCCCCTCCATGCCTCCCTGTATTGTGGGGAGAAACTCTGGCCAGAGTTTGTGGGCTCTGGGCTCTTGATTAGAAAAGGAAGGAACAACAGAGGAGAGGTAACCGCGCATGAACCTTAAGTGTCCCAAAGAATGAAGGAAGGTTTTCATTTTCCTATTTTTGCAAGATGCATCTCAAAGGAAAGACAAGGATAAAGATTTTTTTTCCTGGGCCTAAGCAGAGCATGTTAGCCCATTTCTCCTGGGCCCTAGTCACTTCTACCCCACATGTAAATTATACTCTCTGGCTTCTAATGTGCATACAAAATTAAATTACACAGTCACCCACAGGAATCTTGCCCCCTTTGGTCTCTGCTCCTGTGTTTTAATACACTTAGGCACATTTCTTCACTCTCGCCAAGTTATTGGACAGAGTATGTTGAGCAGATAAATTGGCATAAATTGCCACAGCATTGTGCAGTACTTAAGAGTTTTAGATGTTTGAGAATGAAGTGTACCTGACGAGGAGTTCATAAGTTCATCAAAGTCATATAAAAAAAAAAGTTGGATGAATGTCTGCTATGCATCCAACAAAATATTGCATGCGACCCATATATTCAAGATTTAAATCCCCATTTTTGTGCATGATGTATACATTCTGCCCCACACAGATCCTGATAGAATTTCTATAAAATTTTCCACATGAGGAACAACTATGGAAACCCGTGTCTCTACAGCCACCGCAGCGCCCTAACCCTAACCCAAACAGCAGATTGATTCTCTTAAATAATCTCACTGATTGCAAACTGAGTCAGTGTAAACTTGCTGAACTGTGGAGACTGGCATGCCCTCCCTTTCACCCAGACGATCCCAACCACTGCCTAGCCACATGTGGAACAAGCTCCTGGGCTGCTAACAAGCCATATTTCACCCCTGCACCACATCAACCAGACCACTTCTATCTTTGGTTTCACACACTCCGAAAGAAGGTAATTAGTGCAAAATTTACTATTGCAGCAAATGCAACTGGAAGGCAAGAATATAGGTTTCAGACAGAATATCTCCTAGTAGAAAGTCCCATATTTTACAGCCCTGGTGAAGTTATAGGACCTGGTATTGTTACATCTTTAGGTGAAAAGAGTCAGAGGACTTTCCAGCCAGGTTCACACGCACATTAAAGCAAACTCTCAGTGATGGATGTACGTACTCCTCCTTTCTGTTCCATCTCTACTCATCCCACCCCCTTTGGAAGTTGGATGGTGGATGTTTTCCATTTTGGTCTGTGGCCAAATGCATTTTCCAGGTTTTCTACTTAGTGAGGTCGAGGACCCTGGGACGTTTGACGCCACTGGTTCTAATCACAGTCCAACCCCCATGACAGCTGCTATGTGTTAGGACCTCCCATTGACCCCTGACCCCGCACTATCCTAAATTCATTCTATTAAAACACCATAATGAGGGGTTTACTGGACCAATTGCAGGTTTTATTTAAACCTATTAGTAGACGCAGAGAGGTGCAGGGGAGGGGTGCACTGTGAGAAGAGAAGGAAGGGAATTTTAGGGAGATTGAAGGGGGAGTGTTTGAAACTGAAGGAAACAATTAGTCCAAAACGTCTCAGGGTGTGTTTGGCCTTCGGCCATACTCGTTTTTAATGTCAGGAGTATAAAAAGAGCTCAAGTGTTTCCAGATTATTTGCTGTGTTTTCTCCCTGACACATAACTGTTTTGTGAGGCAGCGGTTTTGCTTGTGATAGTTTTGTATGTTCACATGAACCAGAGATTATGGACAGACAGATTTTGGAAGCTGCTGTGGTAGCAGGTCGGGAAGGATTATGTTAAGCAATTCCCTAGTTTCCCCAAGGCTCTCCTGTAAATCTTTGATGTGCAAACTGTCAGGTGTCTTGGTTGTGTGACTCCAATGAGTGCACATGCGAGAATACGTTTATGAAGTGCATAATGGATTTAGCTGTTGACACAAAGTTTCTGTTTGAACGTTGCCTAAAGGTAAAGTTCAGGGTTGATTATTGGAGAACAGATTGGTGAACTTCCATTTAATCTTGCGTGTGCAGGGAAAATGTCCATGTCCTGGTTATTTTCTTCTGATGTGACAGCATAAACGCTAAGATGTTCAGCAGGGATGACACTTCCCATGGTGTATCTTGTCCCAGAGTTGTCCCAAGAGAAGCGTGGGTTCTTTTTTTTTTNNTTTTTTTACGCTTTCTGATCTACACCCCCCTCTTTCTGCCTTTCTTCCCTCTCATCTTCACGGCATATGTTCTGCATAAAACTTGCGGTGTGCTCAGTCTTCCACATTGTCTCCTTTTTTGATCCCTGATTCTCATAAATCATCTCGCTAATTTGCCTGTGAATTAGATGGTGCGGGACATGTAGACATTTAGGACAGGGCTCAGGGGCGGCGAGAGAACAGAGAGCCCACCCCTTGACTTTACGGGAAATGGGAGGCCGCTCCACAAAAGCAAAAGACTATTTAGAGGACTTGTCTGGCTGTGGGGACTTTGTCTCACAGTGCTACGATAACTGTGGTGGATTGTTTTTATTTGCCGATAATTAAAACAAGGATAAAAATCCATTTGCACTGCTCATTTTCTTGTCTTTTATATGAGCTCAAGACTGAGCAAATGTGCACGTGCACACACATATTTACACATACAAGTGTGTAGCAAGTGAGCGCAGTGCACACAGACCAGCACAGTATGAAACTTAAATCTCTTGTGTACAATTCATATATTACAGGATAATTTATAAGCTATTAAAATGATTATTGGTGAAGTGGATCAAATTCTCCAATTAGGCTTTCAGTGTACCAGCCAAGACTTTCAATGTTTATGAGCAGCAGTTAGTCTGTCTGTCTCCAGCCTGTCTGTAACCTCTAATAGAAACGCTAAAAAACACATCAGCACACCTGCTGCTAACCACATGAAGAGGCCATGTTGTGATCATCTGAATCAGTGTTGTAATATATGTACAATGTTACAGCTCTGAAATAATTTCCATGGGTTGATGTTGGTCAATTTACAGCACAATTGAAAACTGGTTAGCGCTTTAGCGTTTGATCAAAGGTGATTCTCACACAGGATACTTGTAAAAAGTATTGCTTCACTTTTGTACATATTGCATACATAATATATGCAAATTTACAGCTTCTTTATTATAGATAGAACTATATACATTAATTACATGCATTATTTTAAGCGTAGGGAGGTGAAGGACGAATGTTTGAAGCTGCAGAAATACATTGCGCTCCCCATCCTCCTCCATAACTCCTCATACAGGCTGTTTTTAGTCAACGCGTATCCTTGTACCCCTATAAACACCCATCAGGGTCCACATTGCTGACCAGAGAAACCAGCATTGCAACATTATCCAGAGATTAGCACCACGCACAGACACGGTCAGCCACAGCACAGATCTGTTGTCATAGCGGCTCAGATTAAATCGTGCTGCCTGACATGTCATCACTATGGGAATGCAGCTTAGCATTGCGCTTTCCCGATTGGCCAGGGCAGCAACCCTCCATCCTATATTGACATTGTGAAAACTGCTTCTTTTTTTTCAATTAAGGTTGCTTGTGTTAGCTTGGCATGCAGGCTGGATGTATGGGGAGGCCTCTGCCAAAGCTCTACCAAGAGAGGAGGCATGCTGCTTTGGTAACGTTAGCCATTGGTAAGCATACATTCAGGAATCAGCTGGTTTTGGTCAGAGTTTGAGGGTGTGTGAACCCAGCTTCACGGCAAGGACGGGACTTCTGGAGTGCTGCTGCGTGCAGTCACCGGGGCTAACGTTAAGCTAGCTGATGTTCAGTAAACGCCTCCAAAATGTAAACCAGAGTGTGTTGTTTTTGTGTTTGTTTAAAATGTGTTAAATACAGGATATGAGACATGTGGTTGTGAAGGCTTTGGAGTGATGTAACCAATTACTTTTGCTGTTGAGTAATTAGTAAAGTAATGTGATTACTTTTTAAATAAGTAATATGTAATGAGTAACTGATGAAACTTTCGAAGTAACCTGCCCAACACTGGCTATGTCATGAAAATAGCCAGCTACCTAAAAGAAATCCCTGTACATGAAGATGATACAAAGTGCTGTTATGCTTTTGACTCTTCATTTTCTTTCACTTCCTGTGGAAGGTTATCTTGTTTGACTGGATATTTCATCCTCTTCTTTAGGTTGACATTTTTGATCCATAGCATGTCTTATGGTTTCTCTACCAACTGTCACACAGACGTCACTTGCCTCAGGCAGGGAAAGAAGGAACCACTTGTTAACCGTTTTCCACTGGTTGTCGGTACAGGGTATTTCCTGGTAATCACTTCACTATTTCCAACTGTTTGCCTGACTCTTGCAGACACGCATAGCAACAAAATGAAAGGAGTGTATCGTTCTGCTTTATACAAAGGAAAATTTAAAAAAAGCTTGACGCTTAACAGCACTCATGGGTAAACTAGCATGTGAACATAGATGTACATTAAAACTAAAGCAGGTTATTTGGGTTGATTTTACAGGGTTGTTGTGCAGAGTTTTGGCCATGACTGCATGGTGGTGCACAGCTACAGGTCACATGGTGTGGGAGTCCAAGGTCACCAAGGTCACTTCCTGTTCCCTTGAAAGAGGTGCAGAGCTCTAGCTGGGGACAAAAGAGTCCACGGAAGTACTTCTGTAGCACGAAGGATATAAAGAGTCTTTTCAGTGGACCACAAAGTCTGACCTTTTCATTCACAGAGGAATTTAACTTTCCCTAGAAGTAGCTTGCTCTGGAGATGTAGCGCTCTCCTCCACCTTCTCCTGTGTATTCATACTAATCCTGACTAGGTTTATCGCACAGATGTGTTATTTATGTTGTTTCTGTTGAATAACACTTTTAACAGAGAATCCAGTGTTACATAAACAGATTCACCTGTCAGTGTTTAACCTCTGACTGGTGACTCTGTTCAGCACTGAGGACTATCAGTGCGTAGATGAAATTACATATCTGCTGAAGATGGTCAAATCAACAACATTTGATTCCACTCACCACACTCACCTTGGATTACCTGTGTGTGTGTGTGTGTGTGTGTGTGTGTGTGTGTGTGTGTGTCTGTTCTCTCTAGTCTCTTTACTTGTGATGGTTCAATCACTTCCACCTTCAAAGATAGTTATTTATTTACATTTTTCCTTTTTAATAAACATTTCTATTCAGCTATTCTGCTTATTTTAGCCAAATTGAAGGAATATTAAGCACCTCCACCCCCCGTTCCACCCACGTCTTGTGTCTACTAATGGCAGCCCCTGGGACAGCTTTAGCTACATTTAACATAGAATATAAATCTACTGAGCTATAGGGTCCCTCATTTAACAAGATGCTGCTTTACAGTGCTTTGCAAAACTCAACTTTCTTTTATGGATTATATGAAGAATATGTCATTGTAGGTTTATTTGATTGATTATTGCATTTATACTTTAGAGCTCTGAGTTCCCCTGTTTGGTTTGAGGGGTTAATTCATCATCTATAATTTGACAATGATATGACTCTCTAAAGCCAGACTATGCACCTAACAGTAAAACAGCAGAATCCTCTTAATTGGAGAAATTGTTTATATACTGTATTTATGTGTACGTGCACATGCATGTTTGTGCTGGTATCTATGCATCATAGACCCTTTGAGTAGCCCAGGAGTTGTTCACATATGACTCCACGTGCTTTTGGGTAAATTGGTACCAAATTTAATCAGAACCAATGACCTCGGCCCCCCATCCAACAGCCCGATTTTTGCTTCATTGGTGCATTTACGGCCTCAAACTCAGGTACATATATTTATGATGGCAGTAAAGCGGGCTGCTGTAGTTAATCTCCTAATGACGTCTCCTTCCCTCTGCCACCAGTGAGTCTGAGTTCGGGCCACAGGGACCGATCACTGGAGACAGGATGGGGGGAACAGGGCCTTGTTTTGGGGATGCAAATTCTGGAGAGCAGGGCTTAAACTGAAACTGGGTTTGTGGGCGAGGGGGTGGTTTGAGACTGGGCCTTGCTTTTTTCTGTGTAGTGTGAAGTGCGAAATGACATGCATGTGACATGGCATATTCCAGAGGCATGAGATCCATTGCAAGTGAGAGTGCCAGCGGGTAATTTCACTAATGGGAAACAAATGGTCCACACTTCTCATCTCTAGTCACTTTCTATCTGTGAGGCAGCTTCTTGCTTTCTCTTTTTCTTTTTTTTAGGGCATTCATTTGCAAAGATGCTTTGCATATACCTTTTAAATTGCTTATTTAAATAATATTGACTTGTCAAACCATGCAGTCTACTTTTGCATACATGCATGTGCACAGGTGCGAGTATACGATTATGTCATTTATGTGTGTGTGAGGGGATTTTTTTTCGTTTGTTTCCCACAAAGCACAACTCCATTATAAGAGCGCCTGCTACTGTATGTAACTTCACTTAAAGATACAGTATGATCCACCAGTGACACTGGTGCACACCAAGCAGAACAGTTACCGCCCTTTTCCTCTTTCTGTCTCCACTGTCCATCTTCCCTCCTCCTTCCTCTCTCCTCTCCTGGTTGCAGTTGTATTCGTGCGCCTTGGGAAGATTACAAAGAGGTGCTTTGTGAGGGGATGCAGCTGCTGAAATTCGACTAGATCCAGCTGAAGAGAGAAGGGAGCAGGTGGGTCAACAACGCCACCCTGCCGTTCCCAGAATATCAGGCTGCAGAGCCGTGCCTCCCTCCCCCACCCACACACACACATGCACACACATCCTCAGAGCACCCCTACCCCACCCCAGCGCACACACAAACAAACATTATACCATGTCAAAATACAAACACAGTAACACCCACAAAACAGCAATACAGCAATATGCACATGTCAAAGGACTGCCTCAGTGGAAATACTGCCCACTCAAATAAGTGTGCATCACTGGAATCATTCATACGGTGGGAGAATGTTGGCAGAAAGTTAGAAAAGCAGCACAAATAATTACAACACACAAACACAGTCCTAAGTGCTGCCTCACTCAGGCCCTGTGTTGATACTAAGTTGTGGCTTTGCAGACTTGTTTTATGATTTCATTAACAGCCGTTATAACCATGGCAGTCAACGTGTTGCAGAAAGCAGAGGAAGATCCTGTCAGCTTTGTGAAGTTAAGATGTTAACAGGTCAGGGTGCTGCCAAAATGTTGGATTTCTGCATTGCAATGGGGACATTGGTAAGATGACCCTCATCCGGCTTTGTGGAGCTCAAAAAGAGGTGGTAGGAGATGGAGAGAGGAAAGGAATGGAAAGAGAGGAGAGGAAGTCCTGCAGGCGAGTGTTTTTGTTGAGGCGGATAAGATGTCACACCATCCTCTCTGCAGGGGACACGGTGCTGGACCAATGTGACATAAAATCCACAGATACAGATTGGCTTCGTTATTCAATTTTTTTTTTTTAATTCATAAAAACTTGCAGACACTGTAAATCTGTAAACACACTGAAGTAGTATTGAAGTTGAAAAATGAAAAACGATGTTCCCACTTTGGTTTATCATCTCCATCTTCACCCTTAATCAGCTCCAGCTCCAGACAAGCTCCTTTTTTTTCCTTTTTTTTTAACACACGCATTCTCTGTGGAAACACCAACCAAAATATGGATGAATTTTTGTATTAACTTTGCATATGTTTTCTCTCTGCCGTCATGTTCCATAAACAAGCTTTTTGATAATCATAAAAGCAATATGCTAATGAGATGCGAAGGAGTGGGACAGTACGGAAAGCTGTGGGCTTTGTGAACTATTCTCCGGCTTTATAAAATATGTCTCTTCTCCTGGAGTCTCTCTGTATCCTTGATGAGAGTTTTGACGCACATTGCTCCCTCCCCCACACGTCAGTGTACCCACCCCCCTTCATGTAAGCAATAATTCAGGCACAGTGATAATAAGTCCTTCTGTCCTACCCTGAAAATGCTTGAATGTCATTTCATACACACAGTGCCCCACAGGGCTGTACCCTGAAAGAGCCCACTGTCCCACACACTTAGTATTCCTGCCTTGAGATACTTGCAGACATCCCTATCACTAGTTCTGCGAGCAAGCACGCTGACCAACAGTCGCTGAGTTGTACAGTATGTTTTCTCTTTTTCTCAAGTGAAAAACAGTAACCTCCATCAGTGTTTTACCAGGAACATTCACTTATGAGTCCTCTGATATTTCTGCTTTCATATGGGACTTTCTAACTATGTGTGTGTCTCTGTGCATATGCAGTGTTTTCTTTCTCCCTCTGCAGCAAATTAGCTTCATAGTTCATCATTATCTTGACTCCATGTGTCCATTTTCTCTATACATTTTTTCCATCTAGCTGATTCTTTTCTGTCTGGGAAAGTAAAAAAAAAAGTACTTCCACTGGCAATATGTCACCAGAATCATCCATTTCTTCCATCATTTCTGAATGACTTCAATTCTTTTCATGGGTCAGTAGTCTTCCACCATTCATGGGGCTGCAGCTTTGTTGGGACACTGAGTTCAGTAATATCAGTTCCATCACGGCGCTGTCACTCGCACCCCCGCAGGGCTTTCTCCCAGACGGACTTGCTGCCTCTTGCACCAGCGGGGAAAACACGGCTACCTCCCTTCATGCGGTGCTCCAGGTTATTGTTCATTTTCTTATCAGTCACCCTGGTTCATCTGATATAGCGGAAACGACACATTCTGGGTTCCTCACTTGCTCAGATTACAGTTTGTGTGGAAGTGTGAGAGAGATCATCATTAGGAGGTGGATCTCAGAAAATACAGACTTCTAGCCATCTGGAGCTCCATCGCTCCACATGTTTTAGAGAGTGGGAAGCTGCAAGAACGTGTCACTGGTCTATATCAAATCACTAAATATTTCATCAACTCCATGCTCACTCGTGGGTGTGTGGAAGTTATTGTTTGAGTGGTTTTCCTGTTTTTTCTTGTGGCCAATTACACTCCTATCACTGTCATTTACATTCATTTACATCAATTCATTTGTCATATTAGATTTGTCTAAGCCCCACAATATGCGTCCAACTCACGTTTCTGAAGTTTGACTAAATGAAGCCATATGTTGTTGATATGCCACTGATCAGATGCTTTCGCCTTAGCGCTGTGCCATCTGGGAAGCTGCAGAAGATGCGCCACATCTCACCTCTCCTCCATATCTTCACTGTGAGAGTAATGGTCTCCACATTGCCCAGTGAAGCGTCATGCCTGATTGCCGCCATTCTCACATCTGCTTCCTGGAACAGCGGCGGGGAAGTCTCCAAAGAGCTCCCAGCGGAGTGTGGGGCATGTGTGCTCACATATGAGGCGAGAGTTTGAGACGGGGGGCTTGCCGGCGTGGTTTATTTTCAAAGGGTAGCGCTGAGGATGTGTTGAGAGGTTGAGGAGTTGAGAGAGCTCTCTGCGCTCTGGTTTGAGTTTCACCTCCCTGGGACACAGCTGGGGGGTTGGGGTTAGGAGCCAGGGGGAGGGGGGGGTCCGCAAGGATTTTGTGTTTAGATAACGGCGCAAACAAGGCAGAATATTATTTTTGTGTGTGTGTGTGTGTGTGTGTGTGTGAGACAGAGAGAGAGAGAAACAGAAAGTGTACAGCCTTCCAGTTATGTTCCTATCATATTTACAGGAAATGGTTACCTAATTCTTGTTCATCTTTTTTGTGACCTTGTACACTTAAGTCTCATGTGAGAAAAAACAAAACATGCAAACAACCAAACTGAATTCCATCAGAACAGGGAAGTGCCAGTACCAGCTAACTGTCATATCTGTAGCATTCATTTCCCTATTTTTCAGCAGCCAAAGTAACATGTGTGGCGATAGGCATCGCTCCAAGTGGGCCACTTTGCATTTAAAAAAAGGCCCAGGCCACATGAAAAATGTACAGAGCTGAACCGAACACATTTGGTTATTCAAAGCTTACCACTCTCTCTTTTTTGGCCTACACCATACAGCATGTTTTCCAGCTGCCACGGCAAACTGGGAAGTTTTGAATGCAAAATAAGATGCAAAAGTGAATATTTGCATCTACAGGACAGTTTCAACTGAGGTAGCAGAGGCACCAAAGCACACTTGGACACTCTTTAACATGGGGCGTTTGGGCATTTAAAGTGCTGCTCAAAGCAATTCTGTGTCACTGAAGAGTGTCCTCTCTTTAAACTGTGAGCATACTGTATCATGCAGATACACTGAGGCAAGCTGTAAGTGGAAGAGGAACATGCAGAACAGGCCTGTCATCAACTCAAGCAAATCTACCCGAGCAAGTGTCGTCACCATAGAAATGCCCAGTTTATAGTCCTCGTTAGCATAAACATTTTTGAAAAGCAAAAATGACAGCAAGCAGAGAAACTTGTTGACTAAAATGTTGGATAAAAAAATACTTTGAATATATTTGATTTCCGTTTTATTGACTGGCGTCCATGCAGAACATGAAAATATAGTTACCAAATACAATTTTTCATTGAAATTGTCAGGAACCTGCAATATGTAGCACCCTGTCCTTGCTTGTCCAATTGAATCTCCTCTGCATACATAATGCTATCCATCTGAAAGTGTCTTGCATGCTCACTAAACACCAAAGTTGGATGGTATCTCTACTTTCTTGTTGTCATCATCTGGCACTCAGCACTATCACCCCTTCTGGTTACAATCACTATGATTCTTTTTCCTCACTTTAATTTCTTAGCCATAAAACTCCTATTTTACACCCACCTCCCCAGTAAGCAGTGTCACACTATACTGTACATCTAGAATACAAATAGGAAAGCAGACAGACGGCATGTCTGGATTTTTTTTTTTTTTTTTTTTTTAACGATTCTTATGGCTTCTCTGCATTTGCTGCATTGTGTTGCCTGCCAAACACTGCGGCTGCCACAGTGCTGCTGCCGCTGCTGGTGTTTTTTCGATCAGACTGGTGTGGACCTGGGAAGCAGAGCATGTGCCACAGTGGAATTCAGGTGCCAAGAATATAATTTTCCTTAAGTGCTTACAACTGTAAAAACCAAAGTTGATTCCCTGAGACTGAAAGTAATTACAGGCCATTTAAATTGGAGAAAAAGGCGAGTTTAGTTTTCGCAGAACTCAAGAAACATAATGTGGTCTGTCTAATATCTGTTTTATTTGAATGTTTTAACGTTCAAGTTGGTCATTTATATTGGCCGTGTGTGATTCCTCTGGAAGAAATGCCACTGGCAGTGGTTAACCCAAAGACTATGAATTGTGGAAGATATATTGGGCTTTCATATCAGTACTAATATACATCATCTGGAATGAAATGGACAGTAATATCTAGTCTCTAACATCTGCGTATTACCTAATTATCCTTCCACCTACATTACTGGCTACATATGATTGACTGTCGATCTATACGCTTGTCTGCATGAATGCCTAGCTGCTGGTTTGTCTTCACGGAGAGATGAACTTGAGGGATGCACCAAGTGTATCCTGTATCTGTTGTGGCGGAGCAGGGGGGCTTCACTTGGCTTGTGAGAGCGTGACGGTGCACCTGTCAGAGAGGAAGGCCTGGCTAATCACTGTAAGCTGGCCGCAGAGTGAACATGTGTGCCGGGGAGACCCTCAGACCAGGAGGGGAGGAGGGGAGGAGGGGAAGAAGGGAGGGCACGCCTGACCCAAATTGCCTCAATAAAAAAAAAAGGAAGATGTGGATGGAGAATTCCCCAGCTTATTCCCCCACCTTCTCACTGCTCTCACCGCTCCTTGGGTCTTCCCCTTTCCCTCACACTCCTCTCATCTTCGGACATCAGAACATTTTCTCTGTTTTCATTGTTAAATCATCCGGCTATTGACATAGTGATTGCATCCTTGCTCATATTTGCTGACTCATCTCTTCTGTGAAACCCGCCTTCCTGGAAATATCTGGCCTGCCATTGGCTCCCTCAGGTCTGATAGCGTAGAGACTATTTCTCTGCTCTCTCTCTCTCTCTGTGTTGAGTCATTCGCTGGGAAAAGCAAATCAGCGCTCCGCCGAGATTCCAGAGAACACACTCTCCGGTTCTGTTGACGAAGGGTGAGGTTCTTCTTCTCCTCACCTCTCGAGGCAAGACCACACAGCGTGTGAAAATCTGGCCCGCAGACACACCTCAGTTTCCATGTGCAATAAAACATACATGCTTGTTTTCCCACAACAAATGACTTCACACCGCAGTTGAGAGATGCACAATCATCCTCACTCTGTTGTAGGAACAACTCAGGCTTAGTTGTGTTTGCGCATAACTCTGGAAACAGGTAATAATTGAATATGGTCTGCAGTGGCGTAGTCTAAACAACGGAAAGCAAACAAATTTGTCTGAAGTTCAGCAGCATTAGTATGTCCGCTCAGTCTGCCAAGTCGAAGGAAAGTTTTCAATTAACGTCAGATGTGGATGTTGAAAGTGTACCTGAGTTTTGCTTATCCTCCTGAATGCTTGTTCATTTTAGTTTTACATGCTTTTTGATTTATCTGCGATTCCTGGAAGACTCCAGATTCATAATACACTCAGTTTGGCTGGTCAGGCTCAGATTTGATGGAGTAAACTCCCTTTGTGTTTGTGTGTGTCTGGTATGACTAATTGTGTTTGGCCGGCACATCCAAATGCTCCATGTTTGTCAGTAATCATTTGAATTGACCACCGTGACATTCCTCGAGAAGTCAAACCCTCAATTTCATCGCACTAATGCCTCCACATTTTCCACATCGTACATTTCCGTCAGGGGGCTCTTACTGCCAAAACTGCCTAATTTGTGCTCCATGGCAAAAAAAATAATCTTATATAATAGAATAAAAGTACATAATAAAAATAATAGATCTTCAGTGTTTCAAGACAAACTGAGAAGCCAACTTTCTAATAAGGCTGTAGAAAGCACTGTCCCTTCTCTGGTGTTTTTATGCTTTAAAATAAGTCTCCATGACACAATCTGACAGCAATTAGTGTCTTAGTTACACTTTCACCCTGGATCTCCTTTCAAGTATGCAGGCTTCAAGTGTAATGGAGCTGGTACAATGATAAATGGTGATAATGAGCAGAAGATATGTCACCAAATCATGTTTTATAACATGTATTGGACTCCGTAAATACTGAACCATTTAGTTACTGTGTTATTATACAAGAATGGCCGATTCAGAGAAGCAGTGTTATCATGCTCACAAGTTAACACCTTCCTATAAATCTAAAAAAAAATTTGATCTTTTGTGGAGACTAATCCATTACAAAAAGCCATCAAGAGGAGTTTTGGGTCCCATGTGTAAAGTCAGTAACCAATCTTTTCAACAGATCCCTCCTAAACATTGGAAGCTGGACTGAGCATTAAACATGCAGAGAAGTGCTCGCTGTCTACAGCTTGTCAATGTGCTTCCACTTATATCCACCACCACCACCACCTCCTCCTCCTCCTGCTCCTCTTCCCTCTCTCTCTTGTCTTTCTCTCTTCTCCCTCTATCTCTTCTCACCCTGTCTCTCCCCCCTCGGGGAAGAGTTTGAAGTGGCGTTCCTTGAGCTTTGTTTCCTAAATGGGCTGGTTTTGTTGTGTCTAGTGTCTGGGCTTTGGCAGGGCCTGGATGCTGAGCTGAAACCTAATCTAATGCTGCGCTCGCCACACCGCAAGAGGTGGTTTTTGGGATCCTCTTAGTGGCTGCTGGCCGCTTTATTCTGGACTCTACAGGCTCCCTACTGAGGGCAATGGCTTCCCATCATGGGAACATGGTTTGTTGCCTTCCATAACCCCCTTTGGTCTAACTATTCCTCAAACATATAGCTTACTCGTATTTTATACTTTTGGTTTGGTTAGACATACTAATATTTTCATTCGCTGTAATAGCAGTGACAAAAAAAGAGATGGTTAGGACTAGGGTTTTTTTTTATTATTTAATTTAGGAAGAAAAAGTCTGAAAAATCAGCACTGAAAAGTATCAATCACACACCCCCTGCAGGCTTTAAAGGCCCAGAAAACCTATTTTCTCCATAAGTGTCTTCTGAGTGATGGGGTCCTACATAAAGGCACAACTGTTTCTGCCAAAGTTAGACTTTTTTTTTGTTATTTCACAAGAGGGATATCTCTGTTTTTGTCTGTGCTCTCCCTACTGGTTTGAAGTGGGTGGGGCTCAGTTGGATAAAGGTGATGTCATGTATTTCAGGGCACCAATCAGGGTTTAGCACTATTTGAATGAGAATTGTTTGGGGTTTGAATGTAATAAAAATAACTAGTAATGTTTATTTCCAAACTTTAAAGTCATAATCTCGAAGATTTTCATTTTGTTGTCTTTCGCGGCACCTATAGCGATAATCGGTAATTGCAGGCGTGTTTTTGGACCTCACTTCAGTTTCAAGTTTCATCGTCTGTAGTCATCAATCTTTTCATTGTTTGTTCGGCCATAGTAACTGTTTACTTACAACGCTAGCAGAGACCGGAAAAAACAGCACGCCGCTTCACACACAGGTGAGTTAAAGAGCGAGTCTGTTGCGTTAAAAGCCTCGTTAAAAGCCTAACTGTGTGCAGCTTGTGATTTTTCCCACCCGGGTCGTAATACTGCAAATGCTGCAGTCTTTCATCAGTGGGCCATAGGCTCAATCACCATTGTGTTGCATCATTCGGCGATAGATTGTTTAAATGAAAATCTTCGAGATTATATCATTAACTTTGGCTTTTTTAGTCATGAATAATTACTAAATGCTAAAGATTTGAAACCAACTTTTCAGGGGTTTTAAATGTACTGTAACATTGAAACATTGTACTGTAAACATTAAGTGCGTTTCCATCCACCTGCTGAAGGGAAGGGGAAAAAAAGTCGAAATATTGCAAAAAAGTTTTTACACTTGGCTGAGGTAGAAAAGTTCATGTATTAATAAAAAAGTAAATGTGATAAAGTGCAATGGACAGACTTAATCATGACATAGCCTACATGAAGTATGTGACGTCTACTGAAGCGTAAAGGACGATAAATTGTGGCAAACGAAATCTTCAGATCTGTGCAGAGCGATGAGGAGACTTTAACCTTCCGCAAATGTATACATGAAACAGACATAAATGCCATATTTCCATCATGTTTTCCACGTCATTTTCATTCATTTGAGGTTTGACTGGCTCTCTTTTGGTTACGTCACCTTGTTGTGCCGTCTTTCTCTGTAATGGCTTTCACGACTGAATTAGCACCACCATCTGTTTATCTTGATGGCTCATCTCCTAATATTCACATAACAGTAGGGGATGGAAACTAACATTAATTAGCATTTTTATTTTGCTGATTTTCTTGAAAGTGGAAATGCCAATGTAATTCATTCATTCATTAAAGTTGGCTGTTCAGAGTTTTTAGTTTTGTTTTTCATGAGGGGTGGCTGTGGTCACCTTGGATTACATCGGTTACAATGAAAGCCAAAAGTTTTCATGACAAAGGCCCTGCCAAAATATCTTTATGACACTATGGCTCTTTGGAACGTACTGAGCATCCTGATGGATAGCATAGAAATACTTGGTCTGAGACATTTTCTGTAGATGTTTTTATTTTTCTCTGTGAAAACTGACATCACTCAAGCTGACCATAAGATAAACCTTTTACAGCCGTCTTTCAAGTCTACAGGGGGTGAGTGTTGATACTTAAAAGATGGATTTTAGGGACTTTAACAGCAACTGAAACTGACAAACAGTGCTGCTGTACCAGTTGCTGCTACTGTAGCTTTCTCTGTCTACCTGTTAGGCCTCAACACACACACACACACACACACACAAACACACACAGTACCGTGGGTCCCCTGGCCTGGCTGGGCTGTGGGTAGCTTGTAACCCAAGTGTTTTATTAGCAACTGGTCCAACACAGCTAATTGCTTCCTGAGGGAGCCGCCTCCCTTCGGTCCGTGACTGATTAACGGCCCACATTATGTGTCTCGACAACTTTGACAATCTTTTTTTTTTTTTTTTTNTCCTTTTTGGTCACAAAACTTTTTATTACACTGCACTGCCACAAATCTCCAGTGTAAATCTCCTCTCAAACCAGTTTTTCATTGTGTAGCAGTTAAAGCATTCTGAACCTTTTTTTCAGTAATTAATGTTTATTAATATGATTTAATGATTTTTCTAAATAGGGTGGTTTTAATACTCACTTACTGGTATGGTTTGTTACATTATTGTCTTAGTCATCTGTTTTAGCTTTGCTGCATGTGTAACATATATTTGATTGATTTCAAATTACTTAAAAAAAAACCAACTACTTTTTCCACAATAGAGATGATGAAATTCTCATATTTTGCCAGGTTGTTTTCTATTATTTTTGTTATTAATACTGTATCCTTTTTGCACATCAATCAACTAATGATGATGTATTACTGCATCACACTGCATCACATCCATAGAAAATATGTCTCTTGTGAAAATGCTGATTTCTTTATGTCTTTTTACATTTTATTGAAGCTAAGAAAATGGGTTCAGATTTTAATATTCTTTGTCACTATTGCTTTGTTTGGGGAGTTTTCATATGGCCTATAAATATTAGCTCACCGTGTATGTTTCTTGTTTCCCAAACAAATCTGGGTCATTCAGATTCAATAGAAGTTGTTTTCTGGTCTTAATCAGATTTGTCGCTTATTTCTCTCACAGGCCTTTTATCTTGCTTTTCTGAATTTAATTATTTTCTAACTTTAAAACTGCTTGTTCAAACCCATTAGTTTCAACAGGTTTTATGTTGTCTTCTCCTTCTCAGTGTGTGTATTCGTGCGTGGGTTGACTCCTGTCACATACATGCAACACACATGATGTAAGCATATAATAACGGTCTAAAACCAGGCATCATCTGGTTTTTGACCTGTTAACTCCCAAAAGGAAAATACTGAATATATGATCAGGGGACATCTGAGTGGGTGGACATCGGCTCTGTGGCTGCTGAGAATTTCCCTTGATTTATTTACTTTCTTTTTTGGTGCAGATATTTATGTAAAAACGCAGCTTTTCATCCTCTCGAAAACTTTGTTCTTGAGGATCTTAATTACAAATGCTGAATCTCTGATCATGAAACGCTGGTCACTGGTTTCCGGGCTCTTCTTGTTGCATGCTCTTGTCTCATACGTGTCTTTGATGATGCCATTGGGAGCTATGAGCAGATGGGTTTCAAAAGGCTGCTTTCCCAAACAGGATATAGATCATGTGTAGGCCCAGTGCTCTCTGGAGCAAGGATCAAATGGTGTTCTTCCACCCCCCACTGCTCCCTCCATCTCTGCAGGGTGGGGTCCGGACGGACGGCCTGAGGAAGAGGAGGTGATCATCAAGTGTGTTTCAAGGTCACATTGTCACACGTGCTGCATCCTCATTACTTCCTGTGAATCATCTGGATGTCATTATAGCTCCAGTTCATTTATACATTTCTGATAATAAAATAGAATCCACATTTTCTCTATCTTGGTGTTGTTTTAAAGCAGAATCACAGCCCTTGTACTTGAATCAATCTTTCTCTGTCGTTCTGCACCTCATTTTGACCCCTGGATACAGCACTCTTTAATTACTGTCACAGTTGCATATATAATGGTGGATCAGGGCCCTGAAACCATGTTCAAGCAAACTGCGGTAAAAAAAAATGCATACTTCTGGTTTGGGCTTGGAAGAACCCCTCCTGTGCCGTTTCTCAGAAGTCCAGAGCCAACGTCAAGTACGGAAATATATTATTGACATGGATTTGTTTTGTACCGTTTCTTTTCAACATTTTCCTTCCACAAACGTGTCAGAATCGGGGACATCTGTCCCAGAGCAGACTCATCTGATGGATCTGTCCTTTGCGGCGCGCTCACACGTGTTTCAGCGTATGTGCAGCTGTTATTGAATGGAAGACAACGGCACTAGAATTGGCATCGACATCAGGGGATGACGGTGCGGGCGAGACGACTCAATTGGCTCGGACAGATTCTCCTGCCTAGCATGGTCGCGACCGAGTGGGCAAAGCAGCTGGAACGTGGTCGATGGGAGGGCCGCGGGGGCCGGAGGGAGGAGGAGTCATTTTCGCATTAGCAGAATCACATTTTGAGAAAGATGCAGCATTCCAGGACCTCTTTATTTGATTAGCTGTAATGTCATAAATGCAAGAATGTACTCTGATAAATGGCAAAAGTAGCTGATGAATTAGTTATTCCCGTCAGCAAATACCCACGCTAGCTGGCCCTCCCCATCCTCGTCCCACGGGCCACATTGCCTCCTCAATCTGCAATATGGAGCATAATTATACTAATTTCTCTCAATTGCATTAGCGAGGGCCTGGAGAAAAGAAAGGCTGTCTTTCTAAGCAGGAGCCTTGACTATGCAGTCAGCCTCCCTGCACCTCAGAGAGCAAGTACAGGGGGAGGCAACATGACCCCTGCTCACCCCCCTCCTCATTCGACTGCACTCCTCTCTCCTCCTTCATTCCCTCCAGCTCTTGTCCCTCTTTTCTCATTCCATATTTTCCTCCCACACCGATTGCTTCATCTGATGCGAACTGAAACTCACAGAAAACACTGAAGTGCTTCCGGTGCTTGTAGAATCTGAAAATGTCATGTTTTTCCACTTTGGTTTTTCATCTCTTTTCTTTGAGGGTGAAACATGACTATGCATGTTCTGGCTTCCCATTTATATGGCATGGGGGACCTCTAATATCCCTTTCAACCAGTTATAAAACAGTCCCAAACTTCATTGTACAACTGCAGCATCTCAAGATATGAGCCTGCTCTCAGATACAGTATATGCATCCCTTTTTAAATCTGTAATCCCAACAACATGAA
The DNA here is from genome assembly GCA_003416845.1 of Oplegnathus fasciatus. Lineage (NCBI taxonomy): Eukaryota > Metazoa > Chordata > Actinopteri > Centrarchiformes > Oplegnathidae > Oplegnathus > Oplegnathus fasciatus. The sequence continues at coordinate 1,433,373 of NTHP01000055.1, forward strand.
ATAAATAACAACAGCATAGAGGTTGGGAGTTTTAAGAACTACTTGGTTCAGTTTTGGACACTTAGTTTATTTGACTTTTATTCAACATCATAACCTAACTGAGACTAGAGCCGAAAGCACAGCAAAGATCGATTTTACTACAAGTTTCCAACAAGTTTTTCCATGTTGTCAGTAATGTGGACTTTTCTTTGGTTGTTGTTTTTTCTGCCCAACAATTTCTTACTAAATTAACATTTCTATTGTGTAACATATACAGTATCTATTGCATATATGACCCAGTAGAATTACTCTTTCTGTGTTTCCTTCCCAAGTACAACCAGTCCTCTACGACCAGGTCACATCAGACTGGCCTGGTGGATGAGGGACTCTGGGGGACTGCAGGGTGCTGGTAGTGGGAACACGGCCTCGGTTATGAAAGACGCCATTGTCCTGTCTGGCTCGCCAACATAGAAAATGAATAAATCAAAGAGGAGAGATCAAGAGTGGAGGGGATGGAGGGAAGGGGTGGGGGGGCTATCTGACATCTGCATTTTTAAACTGGGCATTGAGCTCTGGAGGAATGTTGTTATCATCCACTCTCAACTGCGACAGTGGTGAAGAATTTTGCATGGAGCATAACTTACACTTTTTCTCCATCAGTCTGTGATGATCATATGTGTCGCCCTGGATTGTCAAGCCAGCTATTTTTGCTTCCTTATCAGGTCGTTGCAGTGATGCACACACGTCTCTATTTCTGTTGATTTGATTCAGGGATTTGCTTTCAATTTTTTTGCCTCAAACAGCACTTGTCTTTGATGTTTCATAATTTGGTTTAGGTGGGATATACGGTGAATCTGGTTTAGTAATTAGTGCTCCAACCAAAAATAGGTGGTCTTTTAATTGGATAAAACAAGACAAGTCATTCTTTGAAAATCCGGTTAATTTAATCATCAGCAATCGACTGCCACAATATGACCGCAATAAATGTGACTTTCCTGTCAAACGATCAAAGGACAAACATGGAACCATGGACAGTTTCTTTTTCAGAATCAAGGTGTCCTTGTGCCCACAACCCTGTCTCATAGAAGTTTATACACAACGTTTTCTATTACCATGATGAGGAAATGTTGTTAATTAACATATCTGGCAAGTCACAAAAATGTTGATACTTGACATACCGGTAAAATGTTGGCTGACAACGTATTCATTTTTTCAGTTTTCCACCAGAATATCCGATCTTACAATTCAATATCCGCTTGTTGTGATTACAGCAGCACAGTAAACTTTTATGGTTATGTTTAGACACTGGCAGCGCTTTGTTAGGGAAAGATCATGGTCTTGGTTTAATACAGAAAAAGCCTTCAATGACTTTTAAGCATGAGACACAACGTGTTTATTAACATTTTAACCGAAACCAAGATCTTTCCCTAACCTTAACCGAACTGCCTTTGTTACCTTAACCTAACCACATACGGGACTCAGGATGTGAATGCAGGCCCCTGGTGTCATAAGTCATGTGCTTTGCATGCCAGCCATCCACCCCAGCCACTCACAGCAACTGCTGGTGCGACTGCTGGTGCTGATATGGTACATAAATGTAGCGCTTCATTATCTCAACAACAACATTGCCTCTGAACATAATCCAAGCAGCGATTACGTTCCCCAACACAACATAACTGGGAAAACAATGTAGTAATGTAGAAACGTAATTTCAAGGAGATGCCTGGAACATTATGAATGTAGTTGGCAGGTAGGGACACGGGTTTAGTGATCAAGCTGAACTTCATGATAAAAAAAGTGTCAGGGGTGGGACAAAGTCATTGTTTCCAAGTCCTAAACTTTGTGTTTGAGTCATTACTGTCTACCTACCATTGCGTGCGCAGCCAAACACACCTTTCCCTCCTTCTCACACAACATGATTGGCTGCTGTCAGAGTGATTCGAAGTATATCTGTTGTCATGAAGAGTTGATTTGCTACGCGCTTTTTTTTAAATATCATTTTTAATATAAAGTCATTCCAAGTGAAGCCACAAGTTATGTTTTGTCAAAGCCAATGTCAAGTCATCGTCAAGTCAAGATTGATTTTGAGGCTTTAAGTCACCAGATTTGTGATTGGAATTTGATTCAAGTCCAAGTCATGTGACTTGAGTTTACACCTCTGATATGTGTAAATGTAAGCTTACAGAAGTAGTAATTTTTATTTGGTTTGTTTTGGAAGATGCCTCCTCTTTATTATGTCCTTTTTTATTGGACCTCATCATAGTCCTTCATTAACTGTGACGATACAATTAGATATCATATTCAGAATCTGGTGTGGGGGCACGTGGGGTGGCCAATCAATCAGCCTCTGCCTGATCTCTGCTCTCTTACAGCCAGCGCAGACTGGTTTACTGGTGGATCCCAGTAACAGCAAGACAGCAGCTGGCTCTCTGATTCAGTTCTACACAGTGGCACTTTGCTGCTGCCTCCCATCCCAGGTGTGTGTGTGTCTGTGTGGTGTGTGTGTGTGTGTGTGTGTGTGTGTGTGTGTGTGTGTGTGTCTGTGTGTGTTAAATCCTGCACTTGTGTAGGAGATCCGTGTGACGCTGACAGCTTTTAGTGCATGTATGTTTTTATTTGCTTTGTTTAAAGGAGATTGAATGAGGTCGAGTTACACCCGTTTCCACATAAAAAAAGTGCAATTANGTGTGTGTGTGTGTGTGTGTGTGTGTGTGTGTGTGTGTGTGTGTGTCTGTCTGTCTGTGCATAAATGGTATCTGCACAATGGCTGCCCTGTGTGACCCTGTGCATCTGTGTCTGCCCGGACAAGCTCTACTGTCCTGCTTGCCGCTGGGTCCTCTCTTCAGCGTTGACAGCACACTACAGGTGCCCAACACATCTGGCGCTTCACACAACCAATCACACACACATCTGCTGAGGCACTGATAAGTTAAATTAAGATAGGCCTCAAAGGAATACACTAACAAAATCAGCGGGAGCATAACAAATTGCCTTCAGTTGCTACTTTGAGAAGTGAGAGAAGTTTTTTTTTTTTCTTTGCGGGGCCACAAATACGTTCATTATTTGACCAGGCCACAAGTTCACGACCAGACCTCTAGTCGTTAATGAGAGTCTGTCTGGGGCGGGATTCCGAACAGTCATGACACTGTTTTTTCATCTAACACCCCCCAACATCTTTCAATACCAAACACATCGTGCACATAATCAATGCTCTGTCCCACAGCAACCTCTGTTTGCTAACTCTGGACAAGCAAAAAAGTTTGGTTGAAAGGAGCCATTTATAGACGTTTTTGTAAGCTAAAAGAACATTTGCAATTCATTCAGTAACTTCTGAAACACAGTGCCACTCTGCTTGTTCATTTGTGCTTCAGTCTGCAGCTTGCTGGTGAACCCAGTTTAGCTGCAAATTGGAATACAAGATATTTACTGAGCACAAGGAGAAAAAAAACCCAGTCCAGAGTATGCACTAAGCTATGCAAATAAATCATGTAAGCTGATGTCTGGGTTCTGGCAAACAAACAAATAATGAGATTATTAGGCTTGGTTTTCCCCACTGGCAAGCAGAGGTATGCAAATGCAGGCCAGGGGTAGTTAACAGGTGCACTTCCTTATTCACCTGACTGGATATTTGCATTAGCATCTAAGGAGGAACCATCGTTTGTGTCACCTGTCATACTGATCAGTCAGCGAAGTTTGTGGCATGTTTGAAGTTGAATCTCTTCCTCTTTAACCTTTGAAACTGAGCTTTTTTAAGGTGTTTTTACCAGAACTGCTCCTGAAGAAACTATCATTTTTCTATGATTTATCCCCAGAAAAACACCTTTAGCAAACTTTTTGCAGGATCAGTCACAGCATCTGTCTTCCTGACTGAGTTGGATTTTCCCCCAGTGTGTGTGTGTGTGTGTGTGTGTGTGTGTGTGTGTGTGTGTGTGTGTGTTATTACAGCTCTAGGACCAGTAGGTCAGGTCACAGGACATGACAGTTGGCCAGTGGAGAGCAGCCTCTAGGCTAGTGTAAGTCCCCTCCACCCCCGCCCACCTCTCTCTCTCTCTCTGGGTGGCCTGTGTTTATGAGCTCCAGGAGCAGGTCATCACTGTGCTGAGAACACGGCTGCTGCAGGGGGACTGTTACTGGGTCAGCCCTGGAGCAGCAACCGGGAATTTTTTTTCCTTGCCGTGCGTGTCTTTACATGTGTATGTGCACGCTCGAATCTGTGTGTTTGTGCGTGTGTGCAGTCGGACTTCCTGTGTGCAGCGGTGCGGGGGAGCAGAGATGGGGGTGAGATGACCCTCGACCCTGACCACATGTCCTGGTCTGTCGGCTGATCACCCACACTTCCGCCTGTAGGGCCTCTCTGCTCCTCTCTCTGGGCCTTTCCCGGCTCATCAGCGCTCCTCATCGTCATCATCATCATAATGTTTGTTGTTTGCATTGCCGCACAATTTTTATTTGGCTTTCTTTTAAGTTCCTTTTTACAAGTTCAGGAGCACACTGGAGAAGGTGTTAGCCAAGATGTTTGTGCCTGACTGTTTCTCTACTAAAAAAGGAATGAAAAAAAATCACAGTCAAGTCTGAAAGATTTATACTTGTGAGTGTGAACCAACACTTTTCCTCGGAACTGACTTAACTCTGTTTTCTATGCACCAACCAAGTGTGGGTGAGACTACATTACTACCGCTTATCAGGGGATAAAGTATAGTTTCACTCAATTGACAAATTGTTCTTAAAGTTGAACTGAAGTGTGGATTTTTCTCACTTTTTTGTGTAAGGAAATATAATTTTCCTTTTTTCAAAAAAGACATATTGACATGTTATGGAAACAGCATCTAAGCTCCTTAGCAGCAGTTGACTAACATTTGAGGGTCAGCATTGCTAGGAGACTGTTTCTGTAGTGTGCTGCTGACTAGGGCATGTGGCCTACAGACAGTGATTCAAGAGGGTTTTCCCCCTTTTCAGCAAGTCCATGTAGCGTTGGTTGTGTACCATTAGCAACTAGGCCACCTAGCTTCTGCCAGCAATAATGAATTTTATTTATAGAGGGCTTTTCAAGATACTCAAAGACGCTTTACATAACAAGTCAAAAAAGATCCTAGATAACTAAAAGAACCCTAAAACACAAGGTACAGGACATTGCTGTGAAAGCGAGTTAGCCTCGCTTGCTAATTTTATGGCTAAGATGTGATTTTTCATTCATGTTATTTCAAGCCTGCTGAGTTACTGGCAGGAGTAACGTTCGTGCTCATATCACAGGTGGCACAAAGCAACAGCCAACGTCGGTCCCCAGTTGTTTAGCTGGAACTGAAATGATGTCACGAACCATTTTTTGTGCCCGCCAACACAGATATTGGACCAATCTCCAATGACCAGTACTGACACTGTCAGTCGGAACCAGAAATTTACGCCCCCTGGAGAACATGAGGGGCCGCCAGGGCCGCTGTCACCGCAGAAAAAAAAGTAAAACTTAAATTTCTTCCTTTTGGTAATAACAATTAAGACCAAATAAGTACACAAGTCAAAAACAAACACTAGTGATATATAAGTAAAACTAAATTTGAATTTCAGTTTGACTTTCAAATATCACAGTATAATTCACATTTTGTTTGCCAGGTTTCTGACCCTGTACAGCCTTTTCAAACACAATCCACCATGAGTGCCTTGATCACTGGTGACCTTTTAACCCCCAGCTTCCCAGGGAACACCGCCATTCCTGTCCTCTCACTCACAGGGCAGTAGTCACTGGCCCAGGGCAAACCCACCACAAGGCTTTCTTTGACTACGACTAATGAGAAGACTATGGTACGGGATTGTAACCAACGTTGCTTCCTTTACTGCACCCCTTATCAGCCTGTGAATCGGAAATTATTCAATTATATACATGTCCTCTTCCCGAGGATTATGTCCACTCACGGTAGTGCACACTATTCTACTAATGTGGTTAAATACAGTTAAATTATATAATCACAGAGGCTGCAATTAGTGCAGTATGCTTGTCGATAAAGGGGCCAGTATGTGTGTTGGCAGTGCGCTCTGCTCCAGGATCCCAATTCCTGTAATTAAATGTAGGGGTCTGCATTTTGGTTTATTGGATTTATTTTGTCTGATTAGCCCTGGCATTGACTGATGGGTAAGACAGAGGTGGTGGTGTGTCGGTGGAGACAGAGAGGGGTCTGGCATAATGTGTGTGCGTGCAATCCTGTTGCTGCTATTTGCCCATAAGAAACCATCCTGAAAGTCAAAGGTCAATAAACATATAATCAACCTAAAAGTCTCATTTCACCTTCAGCCACTGCATTTTACACTCACAACAAACACTAAAGGCGACCTGCTTTTATGCCTAAATCAGTGGTGCTTATGTGCAAAGCCAGCATTAGTCTGGTGTGTGCGTGTGTGTGTTTGCAGTGGCACTGGCTGTGTTTATTTGGTCAGGGGTGTCAGACAGATTAGCTGGTGTGTTACAGGTGCTATAAAAGTTGTTGCTTTGGACACGGCTCATGAACGGTATAATGACTCTGGGCTCATGTTAATCTCACTCCGCCTGGCTCCGTCTTGAGGTGCTGGCTTGTTTTGCTGCCGGACTGGGCTCGAGGCTAGCAGGCAAACAGAGACGACGCAGAGAGGAGCAGACGGTTCCAGCATTACGCCTACTGGCAGAGGCCGGGAAGCAGGCCAGAGAGGGAAAGAGGGAAGGATAGAGGAAAGGAAGAAAGGGCGGAACAAGGAACGCGTTTGTGACCACAAAGGTGCTGATTTGTTGTCAAAGACAAACACTTTCAATCCGCAGTCCTTTTTGTTCCTTTCTTTGTCTTCTTTCCCGTCATCTATCTACAGATGTTGAAGATCAGAAGAGATGAAAGCAGTGCAGAGCAGAGAGGAGCCCAGGAATATGCAGGAGTGAAAGAGAAGGAGAAAAGGAGTGATGGAAAGTGTGTTCTCCTCGGGGGGGGGG
>NTHP01000055.1:1447211-1458316 GCA_003416845.1 Oplegnathus fasciatus
CCCCCACCCCTTCTCCCTGTCACAGTGGCAAAGTTTGTCCGCTTTTCTAGCCCTCAGTGTCACAATCCCTTGCATGCTGCCTTCCAGTGCGCATAATTTCAATGTATAACCCCTTTGTCTCAGCGTCAACAATGTATTCCCACTCTGGAAACCTCCTATATGCTTCCTGAGGCATGTTCGAATTACAATTTTGTTACCAAGCAGGACTTAACTTGTTGAGAAAAAAATGCCCTCCAGGAGTCGACGCGAAAAATGCTGCCAACTTTCAAAAATCCAACTTTCAAGAAGAAAGTGGCCATTTGTAAAGTCTAAAGATTGCATGAAATGATCAAAATCTCAGTAAAAAGAGGAGATGGATGCCACCAAAACAGCAAGTTTATATTCTAACATATAAATACTGTACAGCCACACAGCCACATTTACAGGCCTGCCAGTTTGCCCCTCTGAGCAGTATGATGAGTAAAGATACATTTTTTTTCCCTTTTTGTCGCAAGTTAGATTTTTCTTCTTACCTCACCCCCAGACTCATTTGTCTACTTCAGACTCCTTGCTAGTGAAGGGAGGACACAGAATGATGCCGACTCACTCCTCAGGCCTTGACTTCCTCCCGCTTCCATCCCCCTCTCCCTGCAACTATTCCCCACCTGGCTGCCATTGAGGTTAATATCGGGGGGGGACTGAACGCAGAGAGAGACAATCACAGACAGGTGGCTCTTCCTGTGACCCGGATGTACTTATCCCTTGATCCCCGGCAACCCTGACAGGAAGTGAATCGCTGGCCAAGTGACCTCCCCTGGTGGCCCTTCCTGTCCCCATGTTGCCTCGCAGGAAGGAAGGATGCGGTCTGTTGTCCTCGGGCACCACTCACTCGCTCTTCCCTCCTCAGCCCGACTAGAGAAACCAGATTATTGATTCCAGGCTCGTCTCTCCTCATGCTCACTTTTTTTTTATCCTTCTTTTTTGTCTCTTCCATTTCCCATCTTCTCCTCTCTCTGCACCCACTTTATCCTTTTTTGACATCATTCCTTTTGTCTTTCGTCGTCTTTTGTGTGCCCCTGTGAGATGTGAATAAACTCTGCGGACATTGGCAAACCGCATCGTCCCCAATCCCAGTCGATTACACTCCAGGGGCTAACAAGACCCCTGATTTATAGTCTTCATTTTATGTGTTTCTAACACTGACTTGTTTATTTGTGTTATTGTTATTTTATTGGCCATTTGTTTACATTAAATATGGCATGTCATTTCATGTGGCGGAGAAATCCCAACATCAGGCTTCTGGGTTTAGTCTGCTCTCAAATGATATACATGCACGTTGTGGATTACAGGACACCATTTGGTGATAGTTAGGAAGAGAAGGGGACTTCCAGGCAGACAGAGAAAGAGACCTCGCTAACAACATCAAACACTGCTTTTGTTGTCCCTCTGGCTGTAGTTTAAGAACATCAACTCAAACCAAAAGAGGTGAGAAGGTCACAAAGAACTTTTGCTAACTGCTCAGCCATTGGTTGTTAATTGTAGCTGTTAACAACAGCATTGTGCGAGAGGAGAAAAACGTTACCTCCCGTGGGGTTTCAGTGCTTATCCATGTTTTCTGTCTTGGTAACATGAGCACACATCATCATGAACATGCTCACACTCTCCGTTGGATCTGATGACGCAGGCAGAGCAGGTGGTTTATTGTTCTTCGTCAATGCTGCAGCCACATATGATGACATTACCATCCGCATTTCGGTCTTTTTCTCTGTATATGTAAGTGTCAGACAGCACCACCATGTTTACACAACACGATGAAGCTTTAAGAAAGCTAAGTGTAATTACAAATGATAAGAATCACATAATAAAAATACAAATAAAAATGTCTGTAATTTATGAGTCAAGTTTGATTCTTCATATTCCTGTTCTTTTCGAAACATGCTAATAAAGGTCATATAAGGTGAAAATAGAAATCTGTAAAGTTTATATGTATATAATGTTTTGCATCTAAAGAATGTTAAAGGTTGAAAATGTAACATTACTCAATCCGAAACAAAACACTTGTCACTTGTTACTTATAATGTAATTGTATTGGGCTGTATGTCTTCAGTGTCTTTTAGTTGTTTTTTCAAACAATAAATAAATAAATTATACTTAAACTATACCAACGTGGCCTAACTGTGTCTTTTTGTGTCTTAAATACAATTAAAGAGATCAGACTTAAAGAGGGCTGACATTGGAATAGGATTCACATTAGAGTAGTCCGTGACCCAAATTTGCATCCTTCAACTTGCAATTTCAGTTGGAACTAGACAGTTTTAATAAAATACCCTCTATATTACAATTTGCTATTATTTATATAAAATTCGAATGTAAATGAGCCTTGCATATTGCTTTAAACTGGGCTCAAATGCAGCCATCCTTTTAGGAGCTAGTTGTCCTGGAAAAACCATCAAATTTGAACATAATGACAAAGGATTTGTGATCTCAATAAGTCATTTTTGCAGTTTCAGTTTCATACATTTTGCAAATTCATTGAAAAATTCAACAATATTTGATTTAAAGGTCCTCTTCCTTATCATTTCCCTTGCGTCTTTAACAGAGAAATCAAATGGTTTCTGCTGATAAAAGTGAATCCTATTCTTTGTTTCCTAAATGGCAAAATAACACATTCTGAAAGACTTGGGACACACAAGAGGACAGCAGGGAGAGAGCGCGAAGTGAGACGTTGTGATCCCACAGGTGTTTTTCTCCCCTCTATGACGTGAGTCTGCAACTGCATTGCCACCTAGTGGAAAAGGAGGTTTACTGTCAGCAGACTGCTCTGGTTTAAATTAATGTATATTCAGTAAACAGAGGTATTAAAAAAACGTAAGCAGCACACAATATCTGAGGTAAAGCAGTTATAAATATATAACTGAGCCCAGAACAACAGGAGGGTGTCTGTCACCATCGTCTCTTTGTTCATTGGCTATTTCAGGTCAGACTGTTGGTCTGCGACTCTAAAGTTTTCCAGCTGAGCTCCTCCAACCAAACATCAAGCCAGTGAGTTCACATCTGGAGCTTATGTGAGAGATAGACATCAATATGTTGGGCCTTCAGGCCATAAGAGAGCATCCCTACAGTTGCAAAGCACCAAAAACACTCATAATAAATAAATCACTTATCAGCAGCTCAGAAGAGGCCAAAGACACTTAGAAACTGTGTTCTCAGTCTGCCACAAAAGGAGTGAAAGAGAAAATGGAAGGAGTGGTAGGAGGGAGGGCAAAAAGAGAGAAAATGTTGTAAAAGCAAGGGAAGGTTTGTTTGGCCACGTTTTGCTAATTGGTCTCAGTGGTGCAGCTAATGGTTTTAGGTTTATGTCCAAGCTCCACTGAAAAATAAGTGGGAACCAGTGAGGGGCTAGCTGCTGTGTTTTATGCATTTTCATCATTTTGCAAGAGAAGGAGGAGAATTTAAAGTGCAGAAAATAAATTGAAAATGGAGACTGAAATCACCTAATTTAAAGCCACACATAGCACATCCTGTTACTCCCTTATGTATTAAACAGATGTTAGGTAAAAGTGAATTTGGAGCTGTTTCATCCATTACAAGCTATTTTCGGTTTTCACACCCCACATGTCAAGCTGACATTTGAAGATCAGTAAAATGCTTTCATCCACTTAGATATCTCCCATGTCTGCCCCTGTCTTTCAACCCTTTCAGGGTATAAGTGGTCCTTCTCCTGACCCTCACCAGTCCATTTTGTCCATCCTTCATCGACTGTAGCTGAGGCATGTGGCAACAAAGCTCTGCTGTGGTCAGATGGCATCTGTCCCTTCAATAATCCTGGCCTTATCGCCGCGCATCAAAGCGTTTAAGGCTTGCATAATTGAGTTAACGAGTGTGTTGGTACGTAACCTGATCCTTTATTCCCTGTGAGGACCGCGGTCGCAGTGTGTGACCACAGACAGAGACGGAGAGAGAGAGGCAGAGTGTGAAGGCCCTAAAGCCCTGCAACAACTGTGGGTTCATGCTGTGGGCCTGGCAAACCGCGCAGCGACCTGGGCCAGTACCAAGCTAATGAAAAAACAACAGTGGGGTAATGCTGGTGTGGAGCAGGGGCCGTAGCACCGTGCCCACTGCACAACTGCCCCGGTCAGCACTGGCACTGGCCGCAGCGCCAGTTGTCACGGCCTTAATCCTGCCTGCTGAATGACCTCATCATTGCCTGCCTGCCTCCCTGCAGCTGCTGCCATGGCTCGGTGCTGCAACAGCAACGGAGTGACCTCACCTACACAGCACACACGCAATCACATGCAAAGTAAGCAGATACACTGGTGCAGTGCCCAAAACATGCAAAACGGATAAGTTTACTGAAATTGCAAGAAGACATTTTTCTAGCTGTATCTGGGCCTGCAGTTAGTTTTAGTTTTATCTACAGAGATTTCTGCTTCCACCTCAAAAAATGTAGGTGAATGGAATTTTGTTGTGCTGCTAAATGCATTGAAAAATGACTTTTTAAACTTTAACAACAATCTGTCTATCCAGAAACAAGGTCCAGCCCACCCTGGAAAATTCACAGACCTTTCTATGGGATTGTTTGATTGGAGCTACTTTCACCAAAAGAAATTGTCCCAGTGAAAAGTGTCCACAGCGAGGTCTGTGGATTGTCCAGAGTAACCAGGGCATTGTTTCTGGGGAGACACATTGCTATAGAATCTCTCAAATGTTATTTTTCAATGCTTTGATGATCAAAATTTAATTCACCTCCACTGTATTGGGATGCCACGAGCAGTTGCAAAGGTGGATATCTCAAAACCAGCCCAGCATACCTTGGAGCCATGTCCATATTAGATGATACTGCACATCATGATTTACGTCTAAAGCCAACGTTCAGTGTCAACACAGGAAGCAGCGCGTCCTATATGTAGCGAGCTGCAATTCGTGTTCGTAACCTTATTAACCACAGCCATGATCGTTCCCTAACATAACCAAGTTTTGTTTTTCTTTTCTTTTTTTTTTGTTGCCTAACCCCGACCACACCTCTGTCGTGATGTATTTTCTGTAAGCATAATATTTAGCTATAACCTCACCAGGCGCAGATATTGTATGAAGCAAGAATTTTTAAAATGTTGCAGTTGGACGTAATCTGGGGTTTCGCAGAATTGGGTTGCTCACAGTAAGTGAGAGAAAAAAATGTCTTTGTGATTTGGGTGTATTGACCTTTTAACTGCATAAACAATAGCAATTACAACAAAACATGGATGTATCATGTAAACACGAGGCTAATTTACATATTCCATATTGCACTCACATCAAACAAGATCCGACTGTTCTGAACATACAGACTAAATTACCTCAAAGATCCATATTAACAGACACAAACACAGATGTACATAGTGTTCATGAACGTATATCCACACACAGACACACTTGTGTGTGATGAAAATAAAGAGACACTTGCTCTGTTGGCACCTCCTCCAATCACACACGCCGCCTCCACTCCTTCATCCCAGCTGTCACAACTGCAAAAACTCTACAAATACACACGCACACTCTCGCATATTCACACTCACCCACACACACCACTTTTCCTGCTCACACCTTTTCCCGCTCACCATGGCTCTCTCCAGTTGGTGCTTGTGTGCCCACTCTCTGCCGCAGCTTGTATGTAATGTGTGTGTGTTTATGTGTGTGTGTATATGCGTGTGTCATCGTCTTTTATTGCCCTGGTTCCAGCTGAGCTCAGACATGTAGTGCCCACCTCTGGTCCTGCTGCATGAGAGAGAGAAAGTGGACAGTGAGTCATGTTTTATTCTGGCCTCCTCTAAGCTGTGAAAAATTACGGCCGCCTAAAACTCAATCTGTTCTGCATCTGAGAGCAGAGAGAGGATTGAAATGGCAGTGGGCAATTTAGGCACGCCTTGTAGTGAATCTCTGCTTTTTCTCCGCTTTACGCTCCTTTACTCTTTGCTCCAGCTCCATCCGACTTAATATTAGGCCACTGAATCTCATGATCAGTGTGTGAAATCGCTTCTGCGCTTACTCTGAATGTTTTGGTGTGTCTGAGCAAGTCAGTGCGCTTAACGCCAAATGCTTCCTGTTTGACAGCAACACCATGTGTGAGGTCATAAATCTGATCACCACAGCAACAGAATACGGTGACACTGACGCTTGCAGGAAGCACCCTGGGTTAGCGAGGATTTATGGCTGGGCCTCGCATGACACACCCATCACTTGTGAATGCACCCAGCAGTACCCTCTTTCGTAAGATGAGAGACTGGTGTCTTTGCAAGTGGAAACTAACGTGTCTTGCACCTTAAATCAATCCATAGAAATAGAGAGCAGATTCAAATTAAATTTAACTTAAAGGGCCTATATCCAAATAAATAAGGGGACTGAAATAAGGAGCAGATATTGGGGGAAAATTGGGCCCCTGGTAGTGATTATTACCCTCGTAGAGTTTTTCCATCCTGGTACCCTGGCTCAGACTCTCATGTCTGGATCTTTTAAGGGGTCCAAGGAGGGTTGGGCATGTATTATTTTCAACACTTCAGATTAAACCCTGCTACAGCTCTCTGAGGCCTTACTAATACAGACCCCCTGCTGGGTTACAGTGAAATTAAAAATGAAAAAAAGAAACAGTCGTGACTGTGAAAATAGTGTTAAAACAGAGGTGGAAATTGCAAGTGTGACACTGAGATGCTGTGATGACGTCTTTGGAAAGGTAATAATTAACGGTGTCACCTTTTTTACGGCGTAGAGGAAAGAGAATTAAAAATTTTGTATGATGACAGATTTGAAGTCAGGGCTTGGCTTCATTGGTTTAGCACATTAAAATATGGCAAGATTGAGCGAAATGATCATGCCAAGGCAATTTCAAGCCACCAGAACACATTGTTTTTGCAAAGGCTCATTTCTCTTCATTTTCTCTTGTACGTGTGTGCAGTACAGTATATAGAGGCATCAAGCAAGAGTACAGTGAGGACATTAAAAATTTGATTTTGATAATCAATACATCCCCGTGTGTCTCTCAGGATGAAATTCAGAGGGGCAGAAAAGTAAACAAATCACATATATCAAATTCAAATCAAAATTGAAACCCAAGTTTTAGTTGGTACACTTACAGCTGCAGCAATGAAACTGCATTAAAAAATTAACTGAACTGACTTTGTTACAAAGTAGGTGTTCCCAGCCTCAGGGACGGGACTTCTCCACTGGGTCACAAGATAAAGCTGAGGGGTCATGAGATGTTTAACAGGAAAGGAAAAAAGAAAAAATGTAGTTCTGCTACACAAATATGTGAAATTTGGAATAGTTTTACCTCTTCAGGCCTTCAATGACTTATGCAACATGTTCTGACTGATAAAGGGTTTATGACAAGAATATAATGGGAAGTGTATTGTTCTATGTTATATTTGTTGACAGGGTAATTTGATTTCAGTGTGTGCTGAAGTGCTGCTGATTATGTTATTTTACTACCTGTTTCATATGTAAATATATGTATTTACAGTATGTATGTGCATATGCATGTAATATTATTTTCTCTTACTTTTGATTTACATAATCACACAGAATTGTTTTGGTTATTGTTTTGGTTAGAAGCTATTGCGCTGGCAACAAGCAAATAAACAAACAAATGAGGGGTTGCATGTACGTACAGTACATTGCTTAATTTTAAACTGGCAATAATTTAGTTTTGGCCACTTGTGGACAGCAGAAACAATTCATGAACACAACATTGCCATATCATCACCTTTTAAGTTGATATGGCAAACATGTTAGCAAACAGTGGCATATTTACACATCCAGCAGTTACAGAGCAACATTAGCATTCATTCGGAGTCTTTTTTTCTTCCCAAATGGTGAAAATCCGATATTCACTCTCTTTTAGCTCTCTTTTTGGTCTCTACCAATCCCCTGGGGGAAATATCTGGCTTTTTAGCTGCTAAATGCTCCACTGGGTTCACCAGCTCGTTTCCAACTGTGTCTGTCTGCTGTTTGGTGCTGAGCAGGTAGTGTACAGGGGGTTTATCAGAGCTGTTTCACTGAAAACAGCTGCCTGCTGCGGCTGAAAACAACGCCATGAGAGAAGTGAGTAAAGTTGTGAACCGGACAGCTAAACAATGAGCTGAAACTCAATATAAAGCTCCATAAAGCTGAGTGGAACAGCAGATTCAGGTGATAATTCTCTGTAGGTTCATCACTATGAGCGACCCCTTTCACATTGTCACACTGATAGAAAAATACAGTTTATAGCCGCTTTAGGGGGCAATAAGAAAGAAAGATTGGGAATGACTGTATTGCAATAAACACCAGTCAGTGATTAAAGTAATTTATGGTCCAATGATGTTTATTATGATATTTTTGGCATAGTCTACATGTAATTCTGTCTCACTCATTAACTCATAACAGACTTGATATGTATCATATTTTTCATGAATATATAATAATTGTTAATAACTGATAACCTCAAACAGAATAACTGCATTCCATAGAGGATAAGTCTTTTAAGTCAAGATAAACACAATGTCAGTTAAATTGTAAAGGTATACAAGCTAAAATATATCCTATATAACTTTTTTTACATAGCATACTACAAACAAGCAGCACCCATACCACCCATTTTCCTTTCTCTCTCACATACACACACTCTGTTTCTCTCATTTAAGATGCCTCAGGGAGCGAATAAGTGCCAGGCAGTACCAGTCCACTGATGGTTGCTCTCGCCAAGGCCTGACAAACAGGGATGCCGGCTGGCAGGATGCCCCCTGCCCCTCCTCACAGCACTCCGGCCACCGGCAGCTGAGAGGAAGCGCGGCCAACAGATCAACAGTTGCTGTGACGTTGGTTGAGCGACTGGCCAGGCTGCTGCACGCCACCCAGCCCACGTTCAAGGCACCTGACCCTGGGTAAACTGACAAATGCCTGGCCTTTGGGTGCGCCCGCAGAGTGATGTGACCCTGAAGGTGTTATGACCTAACTGCACTGGACACGCACATATGCATACATTTATAGCCACCCTCTGTCTGCCTTATGTTCCCATTCACCATGTTTTTCAAGCATGTTACCAAGTACATTGCGCTTGTACTCACCCGCACTTTTCAGGCTGTTTGACTCATTGTGATGGAAGTGGTACAACTCTAAGGATGCTTGCACCCAGGAAAGAACGGTGTAATGTGCTTCTAATTAACGTGTTGAAATGATGTCATTTGATGCATTCTTGACAGCTGAATCACACAGTTGTTTTACAGTTCATGACACTGAAAAAAAGCTTTAATTTGATCACTGCCTTGTTAGCTTTATTAAAGAAAAAGTGCATTTGCTTGATTAGATTTCTCTCAACTGCCTCCACAGTGTGTATTCATAGACATTTTTATGTGCCTGTGCTGCCATGTATGTATGTTGGCACAGACGCACACAAGCATATGGTACACAAGTACACATTATAGCCTGGCAATGTACACTACACTCGTAGGGCATATTTAACTCATCTTGACAAGGCTGTTAATTTCGCTAAAACCAGGGACGGATTCCAACGACCCTCTTGATCCACGTCCCCTATTCCCTCCAAAATGCCCAGCTGTTGCCACAGTAGACAGCTGCTTTAGGGGTAGAACGAATCTCAGCTGTCGAGGGGAGTTGTGCAAGGGGGTTGGTGGATTTTGGGGTTTGTATTCCCTCAAACCAATGACACTCCACGCGCTACTCTGCACCGAGATGGGTGGAGTGTGGAAAAATGCTGACAGACAGCAGATTTAGGGACAGAAACCAGAGGCTACAGCTGTCCATGTGTTTACAGCCAAATTGCTCAGCACCTCTGAACTGGGGAGCTCTGGGGTCAAATATGTGACGCCCCCTAAAAAGTCTATGCACAATAGTTTCTTCTTGCTCTGTGTTCAAACTACATTGTTTGGCAGTTGGGGGAAAAAAAGAGGAATAGCATATGTTTGGGACTTTGATGTTAGATTAAGCTAAAATCTTATTTTTACATCAAAAGTTTACCACAATGAACATATACCGCATAAGGATCAGTTGAAAAATTGTGGCTCAGCCTTTGCCAAATCCAGTAAGAGGTGAACATACTGTCAGATTTCATCCAGTACACAGAAACTCCCTTAAACATGACTCACAAGCTGTTTATTGCTCCGGAGTTTCTTCCGGGATTGGATTTCAATCTGTTTAACTTGTACATATTAAACGGAGCTGCCTCTTTGAGAGTTTAGCCTGGTATTATTCATGCTACGCATTGTAAAGGTCAGAGGTAATACAAGCTCGCTTCAGTCTCCTGTTGTGGGGAGCAAACAAGGTCTCCGGGCTATGATCTTTGAGCATATTCTAATGAGCCTGGACAGCCTGGCACTTGATCAGAAAGGCAGTTGTATCGTACGCAAATTTCATATTGCATAACAAACTAGATTACAGAGAGGGGAAACAACAGCATCTCATTAGTGGCCACAGAGGATCAGGGTCTAATCAGAATACGCTGCTGTTCTTTGTTGCAAATGTAGACAATATGTGGAGCCCGCTACAGAGCGACATCCTCCATGTCATAGAGAGACGTTTGAATTATGTTGTGAAGTATAACGGGTGTGGGTGAGAGTCACAGAGAGGCCAGTGACCATCTTTTTGACTCTTCTGCCCTGATCACAACCAGCTTGTCGATGGAGGCTGGAGGAAGCTGAACTGTAGCCTATGCAGAGATCTCCAACTACTAAAAAAGACCAACTGTATATGAATATCAAATCAAATTTTGTGATATGCATCTCATACATGTATGACTAGGTGACGTATTTTGTTGTTGTTGCACTTTCCCTCAGGACTACAGCCAGCCTTCCCTACACTAGACAGCTCCTTTTCTCTTTGAGACAGTGACCTAATCTGGCCATATTTCTAATAATTCTGTAATAATCATATGTATTTATTATTTTTGGGGGGGACAAAGATAATCGACACCAAGACTAACTTGAACTTTACTCTGCTGCTCTCCCCTGTTTTATCTGTCGCGATCTATCTTATATTCTTATATGGCCCTCTTGTGGTGCACTAGTGAAATCACATCTCCAGCACGTCCCACAGGTGGCTGGTAGTTTTGCATTTCACCCACTTTTCCTCCACAGTATATAAATAATGTTCATGCGAATAGA
>NTHP01000055.1:1458416-1472006 GCA_003416845.1 Oplegnathus fasciatus
CGTGAATGAATTAGTAAAAAAAAGAAATAGGCCGTGTCATCATGAATATGCGCAAAAGTAGCGAATGTATGGCATCAATCATCCAAATAATACATTAAAATATTCATATATTCACATTAACAGAATACTGTGCACAAGAAAGTGTGTGTGCCTTATTGAAAGAGATATATATCATTTTTGCTCTGCAGTAAATGCACCTTATTTTGAAGGTTTAGGCTTTATTCCATAAACATTATTGTAAGGAAATATGAATTGAGAAAAATATCAAATATATCCTGAGAAAAAAACCCTACTGTCATTAATGACATAATGATGTAAAGTCTTGCACCCATGAGGATACCAAACTTAATCTTTAGAGGGAAGAATTCATGATACAGTATTTGCACGTTGCATGTTTTTCAGCACCACGAACAGCGTCCTGCCCCCACTTATGTTTCGCCCGTAAAAGTTACCACAGTCTCTTCAACAGATCCATGATATTAGTCAGTGAGGTCTGCAGTGAGTTTACAACGCGAAGATAAAGGACTGAGGCTGCTGGCAAAGTGCGGCGCCCCTGCGTCCTGATTGTTTTGCGCTCAAGGTGGAGTTTGGTGCCACATCACATCTAATCGCTGCCGCTACAGCGCGCAGTGCTGAGGTTGTTGTCCTGGAAAGAGCAAGCTGTCAGGAGCAGGAAGCGGCTGAACAACAACGGAAGCGAGAGCGTGTTACACATCAGGACGATTTCACCCCTACTTTGAGTGGAGAGGTGTCGAGGAACATGCGTTCAACGTGCAGGTGAAAAAAAAAATCGGCCAATTTAAGTTCTCCGCTGCTGCTGCAACTTTTCAGCCCCGCACCTATCCTCGCGCAGACTCGGGCGAGATTTTGTTTTCTTTAGCGAGGATTCGTTAAGGTAGTTTTTGAAATCTTGAGGAAAATGTCTCGCAAGAAGGCTCTCAAAGGCAAAGCCGCGACCAGCAGCCCGTCTGCAGGCAGCCCCACCGGGAAAGGGACCGGGAAAGCTGCGAGGAGCAGCCCGGGCATTGTTCAGATGAACGGCGTGGTCCATCCCAGCAGACCCTCCATCAGCAACAGCAGCGAGTTTTATGACATCGCTTTCAAGGTAAGATGCCTGCTGTTGTTGTTCCGTGAATGCATGACAACAAACTGCAACTCGCACAAAAGTGGGCTGTATTTTATCATTTTACACCAGAAACATCATAGAATTAGTAAACAGGAGGTACACTGATACACAGCAGTGCCAGAGGTGACTATAAACAGCTCCCACATGTGAGGTCATATGGACACTTTTGTTTCCCTTTAGAACGAAAACACACATAGTAAGCCTGCTTGTGGTCTACTTTCTTCGTTGTGTGCTGCTTTCCTGTTTAGCTTTCATTGTCTTTCCTTTTACAACCACCTTTATTCATTAAACAGCAGCGAGCCCCTGACACGAGCTGTGTCAATACACCGATCGATAACCTGGAAACGTGCGCGCCGCCCTGCAGCAGCCAAACATACAAATAATTGGCGCAACTGGTTGGACGCATGTGTTTTTTTTTTTGGTCTCAGCAGCCGCAGGTTACTGGGTTTGCATTTACGGCGAGCGATTGGCGCGCTTCACCCAACCATAATGCGAGCCCTTGTGTGTGAGTAGGGAAGTGTCACTTCACCACAACACAAACACAGATTCACACCCACAGATTCTCAGCGTGCACAGCTTCAAGGGACCTGTGCCACCTACTCCCGTGTTTTTGAAGCAGCTGTTTGATGTGAGGGCACGAAGGCTTTGTGTTGCTCTCTTGGCAGAACAATTGGATTGATTGTTCCATCCAAGCCACTGTAGATGTTCTCATTTCCTTAATTGATATTTGTTGGGTGTGGGGACACAGTACACAGTGCACAGTGCACAACAGCGTTAACAATTGCAGAAAAAGCCACATTTTACAGTTGCAAGCAAGATATGCTGCCATATACCCACTGCACCTTCATTTAGGTATAGGATCTGTCATGTTCAGGCAGAAATCCAATAGTATTCCCTTCAAGTTCTTTCTAGATCCAGCTGTAATGTTTAGTTTAATGATGCAAGACTGGATCAAAAAGATCCCACCTGTAGCCTTTAGGGTACGTTATTACATGTGGAGCTTTGCAGAGATGAACCTTTACTGTATCCCTCTTTCTGCAGAGAAATGTAAAAGACTATGTCATTTGTGGGGCATTGTGCCATGTTTCACCATTTCCTGTTCCAGCTGATCATTATTCTGCATTGAGTCGGTGAGGAAATTGATTGCATTTTATTTATAAAAAGCTAAGGGCAGGGAGAGACCAGGTGCCTCCTCCTGCACACTCCTGCAAACATGTAGCGCATGCTGTTTAAGGGAGGAGGAATGAGGGAGGAAAAACAGATACAGAAGAATAAATAGGTAGCATAAGGAAACAGAGGGTGAGATCTTCAGACACATTACCCTTTGCCACATTATGTATCTGTTCAGTGACCCTGTTACACCCCTTCATTCCTCTCCCTCTGTCTTTCATCTCCTCTCTGCTTCCTCTGTGCACACAAGAGGCACTTTTGATTTCCATGGTCTCGGGCTCACAGTCCCTCGGCTAACCTGATAACAGTAATCACATCAAACTTCATCGCAGCTCGGAATAAAAAAGGGAAACGCAAGACTGCGCGTTCAGCAGGAATGAAGCCCAAGTGTGTCGTGTTTCGTATGTGCACACACATGCGTGGATGTGCGGTTAAGACATTCACACACTTGCAGAGAGGATCCGTCCACCGGTGGCCATGATGAGCAGTCACACACTCATTCACATACACCATCCTCACTGGCCAAGCACCAGAATACCAGGACTGATTTAGCTGAGTGATTCAAATGTTCTGTTTTTTTTGGACAATTAATCAGACACTCATATAAAATTAAACATATGAGCAACAGCTCTGTCTTGTACTTGCTCCTACATGTTTTTTTAATAGTTATTTCAGTTTTGTCTGACATTTACCTTTATTGATCAGTCAGACAGTCTGAAATTTTATCCCGTACACCTCTGGTTGTACATGTTCATGCTTCTTAGTTTCGCCCTCCAGTCATTCCTGGCTGAGTTTTTCCCTCTTGGTTTCCTGTGCAGGTGATGCTGGTTGGGGACTCTGGTGTGGGGAAAACATGTCTGCTGGTCCGTTTTAAAGACGGAGCCTTCCTGGCTGGCAGCTTCATCTCCACTGTGGGCATCGACTTTAGGGTGA
Organism: Oplegnathus fasciatus; assembly: GCA_003416845.1. NCBI lineage: Eukaryota > Metazoa > Chordata > Actinopteri > Centrarchiformes > Oplegnathidae > Oplegnathus > Oplegnathus fasciatus. The sequence goes on from NTHP01000055.1 coordinate 1,461,646, forward strand.
GTTTAAATCAATGGAACCAAAAGCAAGCAAGCAAAAACGGACGAATCCCCCACATGCAAGCACACAAACGAACACACTTTCAGGTTTAGTACCTTTTTTGTAAAACGGGGCCAAATGTACTGATGGGAGTTTTTCAGTGTCTTTATATGCCCCAGAGCTATGGGTATTTCCTGTGTTAGAAGTCTCACAAGATAGGATATTGATTTCTTAAATTAGTTTGACATGCTTTAGTTTTTTTGTCTCCCTGGGTGATAATCGTGTCTCTCATGTGCCAGTTTAGTGGTCCCACATGGGCAGACAGGAAAGAGCTTGTCCATCTTTTCTAATGATCACACTCAGGTGTGTGTGTCTGTCCAAGAGACAGAGACGGGCGACCATCAGAGCAACTCTAAGACCCAGGGCAGCAAAAAGAGGCAGTTACCTTCTTCCTGCTCTACAGCGACTTCATGCACAGGGTCACGTCAGCTACAGCAACAGCCGCAGGTGTTCGCTGAACTACTACTTTTAATCACTAGCCTTTTTTTTTTTCTTTTTATCTTCACTAATTGTCTTTTCTAACAGGTTAAATTAAGGCAAATGCCCTTACACTGGCTGGCACATGTGCATTGTAGTTAATGTATTTTTTATCTGTCTTATCAGATATATTGTACAATATAGTATTGTCTAGTACAAGAATCCTGCAGAAAACCCAACTTTTATGAAGTTTAGTCCTTCCTTGTTTAAAGCTGGCGCCAACATTACCCATAATGCAACTCAACCTCAGATAGTTGCTGATGTAGCCTGAAGATTCTAGCCTCAAGCAGAGAAGGGGAGCAGGCTACAGACGTCTGGCGAGCTCACTTCTTTCTAACTCCACACCCCCAGATATTTTTCATTTTCAAACTTGTAGTCTTCAGCTCCAACCGACGCTGACTCAAGTGACATCACTTGAGGCATTTTAGAGCCATAGCGCAGCTCCCTCTGCAGCCACAAAATGCTGTATACAACTCTTTTTCACATATGCACTCCCCAGAACCTGGAAACAGACTTTGATGTGTAAAATAGATGCAGTTCCCCTTGAACTAACCTCTGTGGGCATTTTTGAGTGCCATATTTTGTGGTTTTGTTGTATGCTAAGTTTTGATGTTGATGGAATATTCGATGTTAAACTAACACGTTCACAGTTTTAATAGTGATGAGCTGCTCGCTGATCCAGACTCTCATTAAAAGGATGTGTTGTACTGCTCAGTTTAGTGCCTGTCAGGTGCTGACTTGTTCCTCCACCAATCTTTCTGAGCTCAGTGGAAACTCTTGTAAGTTTATGTATGTGAGTTTATCTTGACTTGTTCCTCCACCCATCTCCTCCATCTATCATGGTAAATTAACTCATTTCAAAATGCATTTTAAAGTTCCAAAGTTAACACCATTACATAAAGTGTAAGTGCAACATTAGATCCTTTATACTCTTGGGAGGCATACTCGCATGGGCTGCCACTGTGTCTGCGTGTGTGTTAAACAAAAGTATCTAACCATTGTATAGTCCTGTGTGTGGGTTGGATGAGTTTGTGGGTGGATGAGCAGTTGATTTATTTACTTATGTAACGTCTCTTATAACACTGTGTCTGTAGTCCCGATGTACATTTAGGCCTATCGAGGCAAAGCAGAGGCCTTCATCAGCTATCTTTGCCCGTTGCATTTACTACTAATGGAGGAAGAAGTACAAAACTCATAAAGTTTAGTGCTTAGTCTGCTCTTTTGTCATATTGACTTATTATTTAATTGCAGTGTGGCACAGAGCTATGTGACAATTTCATTATTATCCTCAAGGCTCCGATTCTCTTGTGCATGGTTTCTCGTTGAATGGTTCAGTTTTTCGGTAAAAGTGAAATAGACCTCCATATTATTCACAATATTCACAAGTACAGATTGAACCAAACTGTCATGAACACACTCGTAGAAACTGACTACATATGTGTTAGTTTCCCTTTACGTGGCTGCACAAATCTTAAAAACAGCGTGTTTGAGAGGTTGAGAGACCAGGATTTTGTTGAGTAGGAAAACATGAAGGTCCTTGGTGTTTGTCTTCCCATGGAGGATACACAGAGAGAGACAGGGAGACGGGTAGTGATCGTTATTTTTAGGAAAAGACAGTTTTGATCCGTTTTTAGTTGGTGGGAAAGAAAGGCAATTTGCTTCTTATGGGGATTTGATCCGGTTCCCACTTCAAAGCTGCAGCGAGATGCTGTTTTCTACCTCCTCTTGTTTATTGTAGTCTCATCTCATTTAAGCCTCAGCATGTTCTCAGGATTACAGAGCTGCACTGGTGCCTTGTTAGGTTTTAAATACAGGGATTCAGAATAAAAAATGTAACTCCACGCAAATTGCATTTGATGATAAAATCTCCCTATAACAGGATTATAAAAGCCGTTAAATTCATGGACAAAGAGTGAAAAACCAAGACCGTACCTAATCCTATTAATTCCATGTAGGTTTTACCTTGTTATATAATCTGTTTCTCAATCTCAGTCTGACAAATAATTACTGCTTAATGCTAATAGGAAAAAGAACTGATTCTATACGGCCCTGTGGTACATTTATGGCAATGACATATAGACCAGATCAGATTAATTGGGTGTGATTTCACCTCTATAGCTCCCTAGTGAATCAAACATGGATGCACTGCTTATACTACAATTATTGCTATCACTTCCCAGAGAATGTGTGGTCTTATCATCCTTCCACATCTTTCTGTTGCATATGTAAAGGTTTATTGGAACCTGCAACTAAAATGTAAACTTTTTTATGAGATAAGGTCAATGTTCACAGCGATGCAACTTTTTATCTTTTCTATCCTTTCTATCCTTTCTATCTTAACAAAGAAATGTGCATAAAGCAAGTGGTAAAAGTCATCACATTCAGGAGAGAACCAGAGAATACATTACTGTACACATGCAAACTATGCAGCATGTCCAGGTCATCAGTTGCCATGGTCATGCAGGTGCTAACTGATGGGTAGGTGACTGGGATTGACCAGAGGGCAGAGCTTGTCTTTGTGCTTGATGGTGAGAGTCAGAGTGCTGGTGATTTTGCTTCAAACAGGAGGTCATAGGCAGTACGTGAAAGGCATCAGGTGGGTGTAAACGATTCCTGCTGCTCAGGCAAAACTTTGCTTTTTGCTCTCTGAGTGAAAACCTCTGATGTGGTCTTCACGCTGCAGCCCGCTGTTTAATGTTTAGGTGAAATATGGATTTCTATGAACACACACAAGCATAAAAAAATCATATGACACTTCTCTACTTTTTCCATCTCACTATAAAACATCTAATCATCTTATGTGACTTGTACTTCTTCCAGCTAATGCCCTGTCTGTGGAGGACAACTGTAGTCTTATAAAAATGAATCCGGATTAGCTCTGCAGGACTCTCTATAGGGTAACCAGCTATTACCCATTAGAAGTGTCCTCCAAACTTGTCTTTGTATCAAGGTTCTGGCTCTGCAGGGCACAAATCAACAGACTCGTCTCTTTACCACAGATGAAAAGACATTGTCAGTGATATTTTTTCTTACAGTTAATTAGACATTAGACTCATTAGAGACATTTAACTCATTAAAATATGAGAAGCAATGCCATTTAAAATTGAATTAGACATTTATATGTATAAAGCCATCAAAATAAGTGAGGACATCGTGCCACATGAGAGATCTTTCCAATCTGAAAGATGCAGAGCCAACAAACACTAAACAACTTAATACCAGTGATGACTTGACATTTTCTTCTTGTGGCATCTACTCCAAACTACTCCACAGTTGCAGCAAAAACGAAAGACATACAGTGTACATGTTCAAATATATTAGGCCTGAGCTTTGTGTTGGTATCACAGTCATTTTATATTCATTAGTTTTCCCATTAGTCTGACAAAACTAATGAACTTAAATGCCGTTTTTTGGCTGAAAGTTGACATCACGCTTTGATGGGTCTAGGATCATTATTAGGATGCATTATTCGATATGTTTCCTACTGTCAACAAATCCCATGAAAAGAAACCACCAATGGATTAGTCATTCTCTCAGTACTTTCCAACTACCCTGTCTGTGGCACTCAGGCCCAAGCCCACTGATTCATACAGAAAATATACTCTGAATCTTTGAAAGTGGGTCACAGATTCATAGTTTCAATTTTTTTAAAGGCTCAGTAATCATCTAGATTTTAGCAACCTTTACTCAAACAGGAGTAAATACTGTACAGTATGTGTTGGAGACCATTTTCAACTTCTGATTAGCACACACTTGGTGTTCAAATGAGTACTCATGGCAGCATTACACTGTGTAGGATTGATAACCTACAGTGCCCATGTTCATCATAATGAAGTGTGACAGCGTGGCTGACGGATGTGTTTTTGATCATCAGTGCAGGTCTGTGTGCTGTATCAGGCTTTGGCTACACACACAATACTTGTTAGTAGGATCTATTCATTGTTGGAAAAAAACTGTTGTTTGTTGACAAAATGAAAATATAAAACTAGACTTAACCTTTAACGAGTACTGTATGTGCAAAGAATCATAGGGAGCTATGGAGGGAGCTGTCCTTGGTGCTGAACTCCTCGTCCAGACTGGGGTTCAACAAAATCTACATATGGCGTGTAAGGCTACCAATTCTACCAATCTATGACTAAACTCCTTGAAATATTTGACATGTCAGCCAGTCTATCTTAATCTGCTGTAATCAGGTTTTCACACACTGAGGGGCCAATATCAATTTCCCATGCTGTAATTGTCTAAATCCATCATACTTTCAGTTTGCTTCATTTTTCTGTCACTTTCCTCCCCGGCGTGCTATTTTGCATTTAGTGCATATTCTCGCCAAAAATAATGTGTGATTTGTTGTTTATTCTTTTAAAAGTTGAAGCCTGAAGGTAAAACATTTTTTTTCTCACTTTCAACTAAATCCCACAGTTACAAGTGGCGTCAGGGAAGATGATGAATTTATCTTAGCTGTAAACATAATGAGTCCCAAATGTTATTTACCGAACAACAATATTGTCAGCTTCAGAGAGGATTCTTTCTCCATTACTGGGGTCATGTAATGTCTTCATTTGGAAACAAAGCTTGAGGAGCAGTTTCTTCGAGAGTCAAAAAGAGCACTATTAAGTGGGAGAGAAAGAGAGAGAAGGAAAACAGGGAAGAAATTCATGCCAGGAAGAAGCAGAACAGCAAAGATGCTCAGAGGGGAAGCCAATTAACAATATGTACACAGTGCTCCGATAAGCCTTCCTCTCATTTCTGATGTGGCAGAAAAACAANNNGAGCACCACTTCTCACCTCTACTGAGAGACAAGGGAGCTGCTCCCAGCTGTCAGTTATGTCTTCTGCGCCCCGAGTGACAGACCTCTTATGCAACCACAGATTTCAGCTCTCTGCACAAAAGACATGGCTTGTTTGACCCAAGAAGATCAGACAGATCTTGAATGATGCCTGTGAGGGTGGATCATCAGACTTTGGGCTTTTTAGCCTCTAGGGATGGCATCCAACTATTGTATGGATTGTACAGACATTCATGTTCCCCAGAGGTTGAATCCTACTGACTCTGATCCCTTGACTTTCCTGTCGCACCATCAACAGGTCACTGTTTTCCTTTATCCTGTAAAATATATCTACAAGATGGATTGGCGCAAAATGTTGTACAGAACTTTATGGTCCCCAGATGATGCATCGTAATGTCTTTGGTGATCCCCTGATGTTTACTCTAGCGCCACCATGAGGTTCACACTTGTGGTTTTGAATACAATGTCTCAACAACTGTTGGAAGGAAAATTGGTACAGAAATTAATGTTCACCTCAGGATGAATTGTAGTAGTCTAATCTAACACCATCATCAGTGTTTCACTTTGTCCAATACTTTGGTTTATGACCAAATACCTGCTAAACTAATGACATTCTTATTAGCCTCAGCTATACTTTCAATCTTCTTGACAACTGCCCAAGAGACTTTTATTGTGATTGTGTCTCTGCTTTACCACTCAGCCTGCTTATTATTGTTAGTTCAAGCAGAAAAACAGATTTTCTCCTTTTGTGCCATTCTGCACATTCAGTGCTTGACCATGTGTGAATTTACATGACACCCTCTCTGATCATGATGCATGGCCACCCTTGACCTCGGTGACAGTTCCTCCCCTGCTCCTGCCTGATGTGTGAACAAACTGTACAATAGCTCAACTCATATTGGCGTGTGATGTCCACCACAATATTTCAATGTTCCCAATGAGCTAGTCACAGATGATTTGTCTCCTGAGGATGAATAGATAGTTATATGTCACATTCCGGGGATGAAGTCAGTTACCACAGACCACATCTGCAGCCCAGAACAGATGAAACATCACAACACTGCCTCCCTTCTCCAATGATTTACTTCGAGCACTCTATCTAGGAGTGGGCCATAAAATGTTCCTGGCAGGTTTAAGAGATATGGATCACACCTGGCATACCAATTCATCTAACCCTGTTTGTAGTCTGTATTGTACACAAGACCTTTATCTTGGTGATTTACCTTTGCAGCGCTACTTTAGAGAAGGTGTTTTTGTGAGCTACAGCTACAGTGGATGGGCTTGAGTTCATCACTGAATAACGCGTAACAGAAGCAAATCTGAGAGCAACTGTGCTTCACATATCAGATCCAGGCTGGGGTGAGGTTTGTTTTTAGCCATGTTAGCAGCATGGCTTTAGGGATGGCAATGTCAGTCGGTTGGTTGGTCTACCACTTTGGTGCAAACTCAAATATCCCAGCAGCTACAGGATGGATTGCCATTAAGTTTTGTACATACATTCATGGTTCCAAGAGGATGAACCCTAATGACTCTGGTGATCCTTAATCTAGCATCACCATCAGGACATTTTTTTGTATTTTTCGGGTATTTTGTTTTATGACCAAATACTTGTAAAACTAATGACATTCCCATCAGTCGACTTATTAGCAAATATTAGCATACTAACACGATAAACTAAGATAATGAACGTGGTAAACATTATACTGTTCCTCCTTAACATTACCATGCTAGCATTGTCTTGGTTAGCATGTTAGCATGCTAATGTAGGAGTAGGAGAATTAAGTTCAAAGCACTGCTGTGCTTCACAGAGCCACTAGCATGGCTGTAGACTCTGTAGTTACACTTGTTTCAAGTAAGAAAATATATTTATTTTAATAACACTTCAAAAAGTAGTTACAGAGTATTTAAAAATACATAAAAGTAGATAGACCAAATGAAGACAAAGTATGAGCAAAATAATAAATGTACAGAAAGCCACAGAATATAGACTCATTTTAGTAAAGTGGGTGTAAAATAATGCTTGATGTTCCTACAAAATCTGCTTTTTTTCTTATCCTACTTATCAATCAACAACATACATATATATATATCAACGCTTGCTGTGTAATACCCCACTATCCTCTCTGCTTAGAGGTCCACCCTCATGTTCCCATTTACTCTCATGACACTCTGACCCCTGCGTGTTACAAGTTGGACCAGAAGTTTCACACCGCGCTGTTGGAATTGAAGCACGTAAAATCAAGTTTCCATTTTTAAGCACAGCAGGAGAGTTTCACTCATAACAGACGGCCCCATTGACTCAGATTTTTCTTTCCTCTGATGCTATTTCTGGGTGTACTTAGTATGTATGTGGGGGTGGGGGCTATGAATCAGGCAACTGCAAAAATGTCTGATTTTAAGATAACTGTGCACTTCGGCACTAGGCTCTTGCATTTATCAACATTACAGCTATTAACCTGAAAGAGACATTAAAAATCAATGTAAAAATCTTTGACCTTCATGCTCCACTACCCTGGGCAAGACAACATGGGCAACATGCTCACTCTCATCCTAATTAACCAGGATCAAAGCCAAATAACGCTGATATGAGGAAAATTTCTTCTACAAAAAGAGAGCACCTGCTCTGAATTCAGATATCATGTATTTTTGTACAGTAATGAGGCATGGATCTCCATTTATTTCTACACTAAAGCTGATACAGCAGCTACAGGAGCATTATAGTTGCTTATGTGTCCAATGGCCTTCACTGTCTTGGGTGAACTGCCCAGTGCAGTTTGTTGCATCAGCCATCAGCAATGATGGATTTATAATTTATCCATTTATCTATCTATGAACAGAATAGACTGTTGAATTATTCAAATAAGTCTAGTCTTATTAAGCAGGCAATGCTCAAGATTGTCTTGATAAGTGCGTGTGTGCATTTCCATGGCAGTGAGGATGGGTGTGTTCCACCTGCCAGAGCAGAGAGCAGGGAGATGAGACAGAGGCAGCAGCAGAAGCAGAGAGGTGGCGGGAAGAGTTAATTGAGTCACAGAGGGGCAGAATGAGCGGTAAATCTTATAGTCTAATAACCAGAGTTGGAGGCCATGAAGTTGGCCCATGAACAACACTCACAAATACACACATACATACACAACTTTGGAAATATAATGAGGAGTTTGTAGGTGTTCAGAATACTCCTGCATATATCGTGCTATAATGATGAACTCAGTCACCTTTAAGGATATATGATGGAAGAAGGTAGCAGGCTTTTTCCATGCATCTCATTTACTTGAGATTTTAATTTAGCTGTGAGTTTGCTTGGAGGAAATAGGAGGAAACGGTACCTAGACTCCCTCATCTAATGACACATTGGAGTGACTGTGAATTCTCCACTCTATCCATGTAAATAAAGGTCTGCAGTTGCTGTTAGACACTACCTATGGTATATATACCCAGTACAGCCCAATCGACACATAAGCAGGAACAATATTATTGCCAGACTTCAGCACATCACTGATATATTAGGACTGCGACTGACAATGATTTTCATTATTGATTACTCTGCTGATTATTTTCTCGATTGATTGACTGATTAATCGTTTGGTCTATAAAATGCCAGAAAGTGGTGAAAAATGCCGATCGCATCACACCCTCAGACATCTTGTTTTGTCCGACCAACAGTCGAAACCTGAAGATATGCAACTTAAGATGACATAAATAAGAGAGAAACTGCAAATCCTTACATTTAAGGCGCTGAAATCAGAAGAATGTTTGGCATTTTTGTTTAAAAAATGACTTTGATATGTATATTGTTCACAATTCTTTCAAAAAAACTAATCTAAGGAATCCAAATCAAAATTGTTTATCTTATTATGTTATGTGGTTATGTTTAAAAAATACTATCTGCTGATATGTATACTGTTATCAGATTTTTAAAATTCCCAAATAATACAGTATCTACAGTATAAAAAATAAATGTTAATATTGGTATTAGCCTTTAAAATGTAATACCCAGTTCATGAATGCTTCTACATTTACAGTTTTACACACTTTTCTTTAGGAAATTCTACAAAGGAAGTGATGCATTTAACGTTCAAGGAGGCAACATATGTTCTTTGTCATACCACCTAAAATTGAAGCTGTAAACATTGATTTATTGCCTGACCCCTGACCCCCATAATGCCGAGCCAATCATCCCACCCGGGCATGCGATTCATCACGAAGGTTGTGTTTTCTGTGGTTTGGTCAACCTCTGGTGAACAGTGTTTCGTGGTTGCGCTGGAAGACTGAGCCCTTGTTGTGTCCTCAATAGCACTGATAACAGCTTAGTGGCTAAATGGGCTGAAAATGTGTTCGATAGTCAATTCACTGATCTCAGCTGAGCACACAGGAATGAGGAAGAGAAAGAGATGTAATTTCATTTTGATTACCCTTTCCAGGGAGATGAGATTATTGTGGAAAACACACAAGAAGACAATATTTGTACATTAAAGCAAAAAATGAAACTGTGTATGTGTGTGTTTAAAATTTGCTAGGTAAGGACATTAAACATTAAAAGTCTCTTATGAAATATGAATCCATCCATCAATAGAATATTGATGGCAGGTGGCTGTCTGTCTCGCTGGTGTTAAATCATGAAGTGAGATACTGGTGTGGTTTCCGTTCAGTTCTATTCAGTCACACATTCAGCCGCACATTTGATGGCTGTGAGTTTGTATATTGTGTGTGTGTGTGTGTGTGTGTGTGTGTATGTCATTTACACTGATAACAATGCTCAACAGATGTGGCAACTGTTAATGAACCAGGGGAGATCCACGCAGGCAGCTCTTATTATTCATCTCTGTCTCTCTCTTCTGACTGTAGCCACACATTGTTAGCAGCCTCTCTTACATCACTGTTGGCAAACAACGTTGGTGAAAACTGGCACTGTCTGCTGACTCGTCACCATGTTTTTGGGATGCAGGCGATGTGTTTGAATGCGGGCAGTTTCTCTGTAAAGCTCTGAAGTGATTTGCTGCAATGCATACAGTGAGAAAAAGGATTCAAAAATGAGCTGCAAAGGAGAAACATGCTGATAAC
>NTHP01000055.1:1475051-1515217 GCA_003416845.1 Oplegnathus fasciatus
TCTCTGTGTGTGTGTGTGTGTGTGTGTGTGTGTGTGTGTGTATTGGGAGGTGGTTCACTTCTGCCTAGGGAGGTGTTTGTAATTAATGAAAAGCAGCTTTGCCACCTGCTGCCCTAATGTCACTGGGATCTAGAGAAGCGAGCCCTGAGGAGCACCATGAATATTTAACCACGGCATGAAAGAGGTGGGAAGTGACTTGTTGGAGACATCGCTGGACGAAGCTGATGAGAGAGAGAGAAATGGTAACGAAATATACAGCAAGGGAAAATGGACCCATTATGCATTTTCACATGCAGTATAATGCCGATTTGTTCTTTTGGTTTAACATTTTTGTGCAAAACTCAAATCCCTTCATACATCACAGGTTGCACAACGTGCTTGTCAAAGGTTCCATATGGAGTTTTCTTGTTTACATTCAGTGTTACTCACAGTATTACTCGTGCGTGTCCACGAGACAAACAAAACGGGGACCCACTCATAAAAAAGCTGCTCCGTAGCGCTACTAGTGGTCAAAAGCTCCACAGGGCACCTTTAAGTAAACTTTAGCAGTCAGTACGGTCACCAGAACCTGAGCTCAATTGACACTTACTGTAATTCTCCAGTTGTAATGTGCATGTAGGGACATTTTAGTCTATTGGCCTGGTCAGGACTAATGTCACATGTGATGGAGACAGATCTCTGTGGCCTGACCCAGAAGACAGGATGATGATGAAGATGAAGTGGTTTGTTTTTCTTGAATCCATCTTTCTTTGTTTTTTTACACTTCTGTTCTTGTACTTACTATATTTATAGTGTTTTGCAGTAGTTATGAATCATCATCATTAGCAGTCTATATGGTCTGTGTACTTGATTTTTTTTTCTGTGTCATCTGAGGGCAACCTTTGATTTAGATGGAAGAAAACATGCAACAGTGTTGGCGTTAAGTTTGAGGTTTGTACAGGTCAGTGTGGTATGTTTTTCGTGTTAATAGTTTTGAGAAAGCAGTCCATGATTTGAGGAAATCTCAGCAGTCTCAGCAGTTGAGAGAAACTGTAATAAATCTGAGCAACATATGCGTTGGCAGATATTCTTTGGAGAAGTCTGTGATGATGCTGGACCAAAATAAATAAAAGTGCTTCTCGGAGAGGAATGAGAGGGAGGGCAGAGAACAGAGAGGATGAGGTATTTTCAATTCTGTCATGCTTGTAGAGTGGCAGTGTTTTTCTTTATAGTATGAAATGTGCTCTATACTGCATGTGTGTTCATGTATTCATGTCTGAACGCCAGGGAGGGAAAACTGAAGGATGAAGGCTGGAGTTCCAGCCAACAGCTTGCCCCACAGCCTGCTCTGTCCTGTGATTCAGCCACAGACGATTATTCACCACCACAAATGGTCACAGCGACCACACACAACCATATACTGTTGTGTTGCCATTTGATTTGTATCATGCCAGTGTGTGAAAAGAGCTTCAGAGAGGTCAAGCCCCCCCCACCCCCGACAGCATTCAGCTGAATAATGGATCTGTGATACAGCATCACAAAATGCTGTGTGAGTGTGTTTGTGCGTATTTACTGCCTGAGGGCGTGTTTGGATCACAGCAAGTGTTTGCATCAGTGTGAGCTTGTTGCTGCAGGTTACAGGTAAAAGATCAAACATAAACCAGTAGCTCTTTTCCAAGAGGAAGCTTTAATCTGAAACACGGAGTGATGTAAAAAGAGCAAAGCGATCCAGGTAAATAAGTAACTTTTAGAACAGACCCCTGAGTGTCAAATTCAAGGGCTTTATACTGCTTGGAGCACAGTTCTGGAAAGTTCGAAAGGCAAATAGTAAATTAACACAATGCCCCAAGGTACACGCTACAAGGTGTGCTACCTGGATTGTATGCTTGTATGTATGTCCAACCAACACTATATGGTGCCAGATGATGTTGCAATGGAAAGATCTAGGACCAGTTTTTGCCAGACCCCAGTGCTGTGGTCTCATAGAAATGAATAAGGAAGTCTGCCTTTTTTTTTCAGAAGTGCAGTTGTCTTTGTGAAGGGGCCCTAAGGCCCACTGCTCTTTCAATTAGTCTCCGTTTTCAACTTCGCCAGGTCACTCAAGTGAAAAAGTCAATAACAAGAAGGTTCCGGCTATTACACTGACTGTCGGAGGTGTCCTGGGGAAGCAGACTTTGCTTTTTCAGTCAGAGCTGTGACTGATGAGCACAAAACGTTCCTTGTTAGCCCTGCATGTCCTCCCAGAATCCCTGGAATAAGGTTTATGTCACTTAACATTCAACAATAGTGGTGCGATAATACAAAAAGACAATACAGCCGCTATTTTAAAACACATTGAGGAACTCCCTTTTACAAATTCACAAGAAAAAAACATTACACTAATTAGTATTTTATTGAATGTATTTTCATGTATTTATTTTGATTATTTCCCGGCTTTCCAACAAATTGACCATACTGGCAATTATCACCAGTCTAAATCATTGTTACCACATGAGCTAGGGTCAGCAAGAATAGCCCGTCAATGAATGAATCCCATAGTGTGTATAGGTTGCATTGTGTGTGTGTCTGGTGTGATTTATTGTGCTATCTCTGTCTCCAAGACAATATCCAGCGCATCTTAATTGAAAGTATTTGTAAAAGAGTGTCTTGTGGTTTCAAAATGCTGACGAAGCTGTATCCAGGAGAGGAGAGGAGAGGAGGCCATATTTTATTGTTTTTTATATTATTATGTATATTTATCACAGGATGTTAACTACCAACCCATAGAAAAGGAAATGTCTGTAATTTGCCTCTTAAATTACAGAGGTAGGAGAAAGTGTCTGCTTTATTTGCATTATGAAGATTCCAATTCACACATTGTGTCTGACAATAATAGTAATAATAACTTTTTATTATAGTAACATAATAATGCACAACACATGGCCATAAGCTTCATGAATGTAGGCTGTAAGTTACTTACCTACAGGTGTGACAAGCCCTACTTAAGGGGATTTTCTTTCTCCTGATTCAATTTCCCGACATCAAATTACAGTATGTGTCCACTTGATGTTGTCCAGCTGATACATTTGTGCTGACGATTACAGAAGCAAAGACTGTTTTGAAAGGCTTTGTGCCAGGGAAAAAAGCTCTTTTCTTGCAGAAAATGGCCAAAGACTTTGATTTGTACAGGAGTGCTATAACACGAGATTGTGTGTGAGGAAAAGGAAAATAAGAGAGGACAAGATAAAGAGGATTGGTAATGATTTGAATTCATGTGAAATAGGTTTGGGCAATATGGCAATACATACTGTAAAACGAAAGAAATTTGTCAGCCGTCTGAGATTTTACCATGAGCTTTGAGAAAAAGTACTAAATCATGAATTGTATATCGATATTGCGATACTAAATATAAGATTGTATCCGTAAAGCATAACACCACTGAGTGTGAAGGGGGCAATCTTTTGTCGTAATCATCGCCCAAACTTCTTTCAAAACCAGCTGATAAAATGAGTGCCTTTCTGTAGGCAGGGAGGGTGATGGGGTTGAGTGTGTTTGCGGGTACAGAATGTGCGAGTGTGTGCATATGTCTGTGTCAGCATGACTTAGAAAACTTGACAGCTAGGAGTTGGGTTGACTACAGAGTGGAGCCCTGCCTCTCTGTGTACTCCTGCCCTCAGTTCTTTAGCTTATTTCCCCCATTGCTTTTGATTTCTGATGTGTGTGTGTTGATGCCAGGCAGCTGTACGCACCAGTGCGCTCTTGGAGCAAAAGAAAAGACATTGAGGAACGGCGCCATATAGCCTCTTTCTCATTATTTTTATCAATACTGAGAATTTGTCTCGTACACAGCCTTTTTGTGGCCACCATGCTCCTGTTCTTTGCCTCACGCCGCTGCCATTAATGTTTTATTGGCTCACACTTCACGACCCCCTCTGAAAGCACCTTGTGCATTTGTAATTTATGATCCCTGTGAAGCGCTGTTAGAGTCATTCTGTACTGGCTGTGCCTTCTCACTCGTGTACCTTTTGGGGGGAAGAGATAGGCATTAAACGGCCAACATCCAGTGTCTGGCTGGTAAGTAGAGTAGTTTGTATTTGAAGATGTGCTCTGTTTGGAGGGTGTTTGCTGGAGCTCACGGTATGAAATGGACCTGAAAGTGGTGCAAGCTTCCCAGCCGTCCCTCTGTAAGTTGTACGTTAACTGTAACCGCACAGAGCAGAAGTTTTGAAAGCAAAGTGGAGACAGTGTTGCTGGAAGTGTGACTGACAGTCTGTAATCTACAATACCTTAATTCCTCATCTTACCACAGTATACTTATAAGCTACTTTTTTACCCTGCTCAGTCCACACTCTCAGTGCTCATTAAATCTGTCTTATTATGTTCTGTTCTTGCTGATTTCAAGCATTTCCTCTTAACAAATCCAACATAATTATCAGTGCAATCAAGCCTCACTAACCACCCAAAATCCCCACCACGGTGCTATCATGAGGCTTTTTTTCTGGGTCACTAAATATTTATGAAGCCTCCGAGCACATTGTGGGTTGTTTTTAGTGACAACAACAACAGGGAGGAAGTCTTTTGAGACTCTGATTCCTATCAGAGCACACTTACAAACTAGCTTGCAGCTCGACTTGCCCGTGAATATGTATGAGATTCCTCCTTTGTGACTCTCGGAGAGGTAAGTCAACCGAACACGTCAACAAAGGCCGTATCTATTTCTAAGTGCTCTGCTGGCAGATTAGCAGCATCTTGTCGGGTTGAATATCGTCTGTTTCTCCTCGGGGATCGGGGAATTAGAAGGTTAGCAGCGGCTCTCAGCAACAACTTAGAAGGCATGATGGTGGGGGGAGGCTTTTGAGCGTTGCCGTGGCACCAGGTGGTGTAATCCACATCGGCGTACCGGGAGGCCAACATGTGGGTCACTGAAGAACATCTTGACCTCCTCTTTTCTACAGCAGCCGCTAGCTCACGGAAAATGGGAATGCATGTGGTGAAATAGATGTGTTGATGTGAATGTCCAGGAAATATAGGATATAAACAGCTGCCTTCGTTCATGTTGATACATTCATGTTCAATAGCCAATGTCTTTTTTTTCCCTTTAGGGCAGTCATTCATTTTATAAGCATTTCCTCTAGAACTCAAATGATTTGTTGATTAATCCATTAATTTGACAGAAGATTAAGTCATTTTTAGCCATGCTAATGTTGGTTAATCCACGACTTTGGTTCAGACTGAAATATCTCAACAATTATTGGACGGATTGCCATTACATTTGTACAAACAAAATGTTTACATTCCCCCAGAGGATGAACCCTACTGACTTGGATGATCCCCTGACTTTTCCTCTTGCGACACCGCGAGGTTAACATTATTGGTTGGATTACAGTGAAATTTGGTACAGATATCCACGGGCGTAGCACAAAATTCTGGACCCTGTACATAGGCATTCTCTATGGGCCCCTCCCTGCATCCACAGCTATTCATTCTAGTATCTTTGTGGGCCTTCCTCACATGAGGACCCTGTATACTTAGTCCCCTTTTTCCCCCCAGCCCTACGGCCCTGCAGGTATCCATAGTGCTCAGAGGATGAGAATGACTATTTATCTAGCGCTACTAACAGGTCAAAGTTTTCATCTCTGGAAATATCTCAACATCAAACAGATGGATTGGGTTTTGGACTGATGTTTGGATAAAACAAGCAATTTGAGGACACCACAGTAGGCTTGGGGAAATTAAAATAGGCTTTCTTAACTATTTTGTGATATTCTGTAAACAACATGATTGATCAATTAATCAAGAAACTGATCTGCAGATTCATTGATAATAACAATAATCATTAGATGCAGCCTTAATTTCCTCCACAAACAGTGGAAGCTGTGGAAGTGTAGCATTGGTCTTATAGTGCAGGTCAGTACGATGTGATGCTCCTCCAGTTGCTGGGACAGGAGTGATGTTGATCAATGAGGTGAAGGGCCGAGGGCACAAGGCAGGTTCACATCTCAATACTGATTTATCTCTCTGAGTCACTTCTTCTCACAGGTCAGGAGTGCAAATGGGCTACAGGGACAAGTAGGTCCAAAATGTAGTGTAATGTTTTGTAAATAGCAATCATTTTAGAGTCAAATTAGCAGAAATAATAAAGCTTTTTGTTCTTACAACTGATACAAAAAAAGAGCCTTTTTCGTGCCTTTAAGAGCAGCTCTACTTTACATTTAGTCAAGTTGTTTTTAACTTGAACCGACTCCTGCCATCATTTAGACCGAATTTAATTTGATGGCAGGCTGTTTAACCTTTGTGCATCTAGCCATCAAGACAGAGTCAACCTCTGACCTGGGAAACTGCACATCCATTTGGCTGAGCTTCACTCTGCTGTGTGGTGAAACAGATCGAGGCTGAGATCAGAGGAATGTCTCCCTAAGATGGAGAGATGGAGGGAGGCCAGGAGAGCAGAGGGGGTTAACCCTCTGGAGGAAAGAGGCGAGGCTTCATCAAAAGAGGCCAAAGTGAGGTGGAGACATGCAATATTGATGGAGAGGAGAGTGTGGTGGGTAGATGAGAGGAAGAGACTGTCAGACAGATGTCTGACCACAAACTGTTTCTACATACAGTGAAAAAGTTGTTGCTAGTTGGAAAAAAGGTTTAAATTTAGGCACTGTCACTTATAATTTCTTGCTTTCATTTCCAGAATAAAGTCCTGAACATTGATGGAGTCAAGGTGAAGCTCCAGGTAAGAACTTAATTTTACCCTGACAATATCACACAACTGTTTCTCGCACAATTTCTATAAGAGTTGTTGTCCAGAGAAAGGTCTTCCAAATAAAACCAAACCAAATGAGAATCAGGCCCAAACCCCTGTGGCATTGTAGCCACCTGTCAGATCCTGTTTCCTACCCCACCTGTCTCCCAAGATAAAACCCATTTTAGCTTTAGCAGTGCCTGCTATTTAGCTACCTGATGCATGTGCCTAATCGCACAAGATGAAGTAGAGATCTGTCGATGGCTTTATTTTGTGAGGACAATCAATGATCTTGGTACAAAAAACCCCTAAAAGATAATTAGGGTCTATCCATCCCTGTGAATACTTTCCATTAGGCTTTGAGTTTTTTTCACTACTCCGCACTTCATTCACTGGTTTGAGAACTGGCGCCCATACTGAAAACAACTCAGCATTGTTGTATGTTTGATGTTTCTGTCAAACAGAGCAAGTAATTATGTGAATCATCCCTAATGATCTTAATTAGGGGATGACAGAGGCTGGTGGAGTGGGCCTTTGCTCTGTGGTATATTCATTGGGGGTTAATTGGCTCAAAGTCAGTTTGCAGAGCAGCCTGTAGCCTACAAACATCGAGAGAGAGAGTTATTTTTCCTCCTGTAATTGCCATTCTTCATTACCGCCACTTGGATCCCGGGAGGGGGGGGTTGCCTCAGGAGGCAATCAGGACGCAGAGCCAGCATGAAAGCTGACATGTCTCAGAGAGAGAAAGAAGAAAAGAGAGGGTCCAGAAAAAATGCTGAAAAAAATCGAGGGAGTGTTGCTCAGACAAACAACCAAGTGAGGGATGCAGTCAACCTGCACAGGTTTGTTCAAAGGAGAGAAGAAAATGTAATTGCCATTGGAGCCAAATTGTGATGAGAGACAGTGCTGCCCGATGGGAAAAAGAAAAGACTTTATTAGCTTTATTCCACTGAAGTTCGGACAATGGGACGAATGGCATCGACCACGGCTGATTCATATTCAACATCATGACCCAGACTGAGCTAAACATCAGGAATGATGGGGAAAGATAATAAATATAATATGTGCTGTGACCTTAAATCTGCACTAATCAATATTTTTATATTAAATTACTGTGAGGGATGTAAAAGCTTGTAGCGATAAACCCACAGAGAATTAACACTTGATCTTCTTCCCCTCAGCTCTCCAGAGTGTTCTGGCATCTTTTAGCTCACTGTTTTAATTTTACAGCTGGCAACTTTAGTGTTTTGGTTCACTGTCATCACTCTAATCAACTTTGTTCCCAGCAGATAAACCCATTTTATGCTACCTGCCCTGCACCAAGTGGCAGAACAAACAGACAAAATTAGCCACTAGCTGGTGAATATAGTGAAGCATTTAGCAGCTAAAGAGCCAGACATTTCCTTCAGGAGTTGGTAGAGAACAAAAGGAAAATAATCAGGTTTTGTTGTGATTTAATTGCAATAAGCGGATCAAAAGGATGCCAAAATAACAACATCATGATACTTTGTCAGGTCTGTCCGCAAGAGGACAAGCAAACAACTTTTAAAACGCTTGTTTTCTGAATGAAGTTCGGATCAATCAGGGCTCTCCAGAATCGTAGACTCCACCTTCAAGTACAGATCTTTTTCAGTGCTGAATTCATAAGACAATGGATGCTCAATAGTCCTGTATATCTCGTTTCCATATTCCAGACTTATCCAGTATCACTGGAGTAAATTGAACGGAGGGTTTCACAATGAGCTCCAGCAGAATGGCTGAGCAAACAGAGGACTTATTAAAAAGATAGAAACTTCTTTCTCTGTTCAGTGATTACCTTCGTCTCTTATCCCCTGCAGATCTGGGACACAGCTGGACAGGAGCGGTTCCGCAGTGTCACTCATGCCTACTACCGTGACGCCCATGGTGAGACACACACACACACGTACACACTTGTATACAGTTTTGAGATTGTTGTTTTGAGGTGATTTAAGTCTGAGTTAAAAAGAAATCTCTATTTGCTGTTACCCTAGCTAAAATATGTACACTTACATACACTGAACACTCTTCCTGTGCACTTTAAGGCACAGTGAAATGGAGGTTTCAGAGAATTCTTGTTTTGACCCACTGTTTTGCCATGAAAATAAAGTTTTTATACCAGTTATAATTCACAGCCGTGTTAGGTGTAGGTGAGATTGTTTTTCTTCCATGGTGCAGTATTATAAAGCACTGAGGTTTTATAACTCCTCTGCAGGGATGGAAGGACAACACATTCAGGATTCATGGGACTCTTTGATGATCTGTAATCAGTCATCACCAATGGGTGTGTGTTTGTCTGTGTGTGTGTCTGCATGTGCATATGTCTACTTTTTATTCATCATGATGTCATTATGAGCCATGCGAGTTCATTTAGAAAGCTCTTAGTGGCAACACGCCATTGTTTTCTCACAAAGCAGGTAATCAAGGCAGAGCTGTTTTTAGTAAATTGCTTGATTTAAATCCACATAATCTGGTGTATGAGGCACAAAACCTGGACCCTGAGCAATAAAACAAACATATTATGGTCTGATTAGTCATCTTTAATCTTTTTTTTTAACCTTCCAGGTGGGTTTATGGTAGGAGAAAGCAAAGTAAGTCACACATACAGCGTATGTTATCAACAGTTAATCCTGGTGGTTGATATGTATCTGCCAAGGTCTCTGAAGCCATTATACAGGACCAGGTGCACCCCAGAGTGTAAATACAATTTTCTCATGGTGTTATTCCCAGTTCACACACTCTGCTAAATAACGTAAACAGTAAGTGATTCAGTGAATAACGGCTTTGTATGAAATGAAATGTGCCTGGAAGAACTGAAGGATTTTACCTTTACACACACAGAGAACAGCTTTCCAAGCAGGACAGACTTTTCTCCGCAGGGGCAAATGGTGGCTCTGCTCCTTTATTGGTACTTGATATTCACATAATGTCGCAGTGTGTGTTTGTCATTTTGTCCCCCTCATACGTATGGAGAATGCATCACCTCGTTTGGTCTTTTAATCTCTGGGCAGTCAGGGATCCCTGTGTGATCAAAGGGAAGTTTTACTGTCTGGATCTGTGTCTGTATAATCTATTTAAGGCTACGCAACTTAAGCAGGGACAGGTTGTGTGTGTGTGTGTGTGCGTGTGTGTGTGTGTGACCGACTACATCCATAGATGATTTAATGAGTGTAAATTATCTGTGTCTGTATTATTATCCTCATTATGCTCGTCATGGTTTGGCGGTTAGCTTGCATAATGATAGTAGGATTTATTTGCCTCTGTCTCCTGGAGGAAGGAGACCCCGGAGGACGTTTAGCAGGTCCAGTTTCAGGCACAACGCCCGGAAACATACAGTATCTCCCTCTGAAAACCACATCACACATCTTTGGAGTGCAGCCTTAGACATCTCAGTATCAGGATTTTCAATTACTTTTCCATTACTACCATGAAGCATATCCCAGGATAAGTTCTATACCACAGAGCACAGTGTTGCATCAAGGATCTCCACAAATCATCAGAGACGTGACCTTTTTAAATGCTAAACACCTTCTCACCTGTCTGTTCTACAAGCATGAGTGAGAAAATAATTACAAATAGCCTCTGGTATTTCTAGAGAAAAAAAACATTTAGGATCTGAACATAAAACTTTATTGGTAGGATTTATGAGAGCTTGATAGGCTCATGTAAATGAATGGCTTTTGTGCTTTTGGCAATACAAAGTACTCCACTCATCACTTGAACACCCATGTAGATTCCAAGCCTATAAATGTTGCTGACAGTGATTCACTGCGACTTTGTCTAACCTGAACAAACTCCTGTTTCAGCAACAGACTGTCAGTGAGCTTTTGAAGTATCTGAAGTATCGTACAAAAGGGTCCGCTACTGCTGGTTTCTCCAACTTTCAGTATTTTGTTCAAACAAAAGCACATACATTTTGATCTGCCTGCTTACCTTCATGCTGTGCGTAAACTCCAGACTGTCAGTCTCTGTGTGCTTCCCGTAAACTCTGAAAACAAACTCAAGTTTCTTTCTGCAAAGTGTACTTTTGTCCTTCCTTGTATCCCCACAGTGAACTGATCATTTAACACAGGCAGTCGTTGCAGGCTTTAGGGTAAGCCCAGATGACTTTTGCCTGTGTTAAGCTGCACTGTACATCTGTCTACATCAAAGTATCTCTGTGAAATGCCAGCCAACCTTGGGCAAAGCTATGCCTGAATTGTATATGGGTCCTTAACTGCTGTGTGGCAGGGGCAAAAGAGGGTAAAAATGAACTGATTATCAAGAGAACATTATTTTTTTCTCTTTTTTTTTTTGGTCATTGATAATGGTGCTCATTTTTCTGTAGAATCTAAAAATGATGCACGCAAGCTGTATGCAGGAAGATTAAAGGTGCAATAAGTAATATTTTTATGTCCCCTAGCACTTAATTCTTAATGACCGTAATGCAGTTGCAATGGTGTGATGAGGTCATTGATCAAACCAATTACTTGAAGGTGGAGCTTTCTTGTAAACAAACAAAAGTTGTTTACATCCAGTGTTTTCTCACCAGAACCACCAGAGTACATCCTCTTCAGATTTTTTTAATATTTAAAGTGGCTATAATGGATATTTTTATAATACCACTGTATCCATGACAATGTGAAAACAATGTGACAATGTGAAAGAGTCACCTGCAGTGATGAATGTACAGAGAAGTTTCACCTGAATCTTCAGCCTCCCTCGGTTTTACGAAGTTTTATAGTGAGTTTCAGCTCATTGTTTAGCTGTCCGATCCGCAACTTTGATTGATATTTTGATTCACTCTCGCCGCAGTCATAGTGTCGTTTTCGGCCACAGCATTTTTCGAAAAAGCTCTAACAACCTGTACACACTTGTACACTACCTGCTCGGCATGAAACGGCAGACAGACACAGTTAGCGACTAGCTGGTGAACATATTGGAGCATTTAACAATTTTTAGCTACTGGAGGTCAGCAAACACTTGATTTTCAGATGATGTTAAGTTACTCTTTATTTCATTTCCACACCTCTATTAACTCCCATTTTTGACTTGTTAAGTAGCACTAACAACTCTACATTAGTACAGTAATGGTTAATCTTGTCGATTCTCGCTCTTTTACCAAAGTGATCATTGGTTGGCTGGTTTGACATCAACTACACAAGAAAACCAGTGCGCGAGACATGGTTTTTGTCAGTCTGAAAACACCTCAAGTTTTTAATAATAAATGCTTATAACGTGAGGCCAGGAAGCTGTACTATGTTTAACGCCAACGGCCACAAATCAAAATCCGCTTATAGGGTCCTGAAAAGACTTGGGCTAGCCGTGGGTTACTGTAACTGTTTTATGGTTTATCACTGTTATATTTATATGCAACAAGGTTGATGTTTCAGCCAATGACTGTGACATTATGACAGGATTTGCAGATCGCACAAGCCTGCCAGCACTACTTTTATGACCTTAAACCCATTTACACACAGTGTTTGACATGCAAACACACACTTCTCCATGACGCCAAGGGGAAATATGATAAATGGAGCTAATTGTCGCTGCCATAACTTTTTGTGGCCGGAGAAGAGCTGCAAGCAGATAAAATCCAGAGCTAAAGTGCGGGTGCATTCAGAGAGAGAGGATGAGTGTGGGAGGGTGCAGGGACTCTGTGACTTAGGAGAGGCTCAGGAAGAGGACAGAGAGAGAGAGAGAGAGGCTTGCAGGGAGAATTATTTTAGATGTTGGTGAATATGCACTGTATCCGCTGTGTGGGAGAAAAGGTGTAGACAGCCATTAGATATTTTGTCAGCTCATTTTTGTGTGAAAATTCAGTGATTATTTAGTTTCAGTTTTCAGGATGTTTATATGCTTATCTTGGTCTAGCTTGTTTGTGTCTACTGTGATAAAACAGAAAACAGAAAGGGGGGGAAAAAAAGAAACAAAACATAAAGAAGGAATGTAAATCACAGGTTTGCTTGGACAGGTTGTTGGATAAAAATATCTGCATTCAGTTTCCTGAGTTAAGAAAGAGATAACATGATGGTAGATGGTTTATATTTCCACAATATTCCCGAAAGTAACACAGTAATTTTGCACAACCAGTCGTTTCTCCCATCCCAGATTGATGGAGGGCTCACTGCTCATGGACAAAGTGCTATTGGTTACAGATAGATTTCCTTTCTTTGCTCAGCTCAAATTAAACTTAATTCAGATGCCCATTGTGCTATCGTTTTTCTTTCACTTTGTCTTTGATTTGTTTGTTTTCACCTCTCCTGTAGAAACTAGTGATTTGAAAGCTGCTTCGGCCAGGAGCATCTAAATGCTGGAGCAACTGATGAAATCTGGGGATATATATACAGAAATACGTACAATACATACATAAATCGTCTATAAACTCCAGGTACAAGATAATCCAGTTAACTGGCTCCCCTGCTAAAGTTTGGAAATTTAGTAAAATTATTTTTGCTAAATTCATGCATCAATTTCACCATTTTGTAGTAGGTGTAATTCATGGAATCCATTTTATATTTGTTTTGGTTGTACCCATGACTGTCGGTCAAACATGTTTTAAATGGCTTGCAAAAGCACGTAAATGAGGTATTCAGGCTGATCAATCATGCTAACCTACAGCATCAAGCTCAAACGGCATGCATGGTGACAGCCTAACACATTAGTATTGGAAATGCTAAAAATGAAAAATAATAGACTTTTTAATGTTTTAAAAGGAACTAAATGATCTGTTCTCTTTTAACAAATAGCACATTTGTGTTTAATTGAGGCTGATTTACAAAAACTATTATTTGCATGTCAACTTTTCCTAAACTCTCTAAGAAATGCTTGATGATGTACTTTGAACCTTGTAATTATGTTCTGCTCCATAATGCGCTGTATAATTTAGTCAAAAGCATTGAAGCTCAAACTGAAAATGAAATTCTAAAAAGATTAAATCCAGGAGGCATGAGGGAAAATAACAACAAATTAAAACTTTTCAAATTATGTAAAAGGAATCACAGATGCGAGATAGAAAATGAAGTGTTTGTGTGAGTGTGTGTGAATGTGACACACTCATCATAAAGTTTTCTCCAATTCCCGTTGCTGTTCTTCAATCTTTGTTTTTATCTTTCCTCTTCATTGTTGTCAATGTTTTCTCCTTTTAAAGTGTCTCACCAATTTAGGTTCCTCCCCTTTGTTGTCATATTGCTTTTCATTCCAGCTTCTGTTCTTCCTCTTCTCATCAAGTCTTTCTCTATTGTGTGCTCGCAATCTCAGTTCATCTCTTCCTTCAAACCTCAATTTCACTGTTCCATTTGCCAGTAAATCTTGCGTATAATGAGACTTCTTGATTGAGTCCATTGTTTCCAGTGCTCAAAAGAAAACAGAGGTTCTGTACATTTCACACAAACTGGAAATGACTGATTTGGTTAACTCATTTCTTCACAAATAACAATTGAGGCTGACCTTTACAGATACTGGAACATTATTAATAGAAAACAGCTTTTGGAAAGGATGTTTAATACAAGCTGGCAGGAAGGCATGCATGATTCTGCACACACACTCTTTTAGCAGCAGTCGCAGCAGTTTATGATTTTCTCTGTCCTGACTTCAACCACTGAGTGATAACAGATAGCAAAAGAGTGAGAAACACCTCCAGGACAAGTCTAGCAGAACTGTGCTTTATTACACAGCTGTCAGTCTGCATCATGCTCATCTCTCCTGGGCCACCTCCTTTCTCAGCTGCACAGTCCTTCGCTGCCTCTCAAATACCTGAAGTCCCTGGGCGAGCTGCTCCATAGACAGATAGTGGGACGTGGATTGAGGCATCTCTTCAGTTTAAGAGGCTCTTTTACTCATACTGTATTTTCTCATGTTTGTACCATTCATGTTGTTAAACTGAATACTTGCCAAAATTACATATATACTGTTATATACATGTATTTGTTTGCCAGATTAAGGCAGCATAATATATCTGTTATTTAAGCAACTTTAACATGTTATTTTGTTAGAGTTACTGTAAGAGTAAACATAATGGGAAAACAACACTGCTGGGTCGTTTATAAAAAATTTCAAATAATCTATCATATATTCTCATAGTGTACTCATGTAGTGCTTCCTGTGTTTGGATTCTGTCCATTTCAACAAACACCAGTGTAAAGCAATGGACAAAAAAAAATACGAGAAGTTTTGCATCTAAATAAAAAAAGGCATGGCTGATGGTGGAAAAACAAACTTGTTCTTGTGAAACATATTTTTTTATTGGGTTATTATGGTAGATCAGTGAAGTTCATTTTCCCTGACATTAGCTCAGCTGTTAAACAACTTCTGAACTTGTTATCTGGGAAGTGTGGTCACTGTAGACTGCCTTCATTTGGCTATTGTCATTATCTTGGTATTCACATTGATATGTGTGTCCATGTTAAAGTAGAGCTGTTGAAAATATACCAAAAGAACAGCTGGTAATGACTGAGTCAGTGTCTTGCCCAAGGTCACTTCAACACGGCTTAAAACAATTCTTACAAATGAAGGATTCACAGTGTTTGAGCTTGAGTCCTGTCAGAGCAGCCATGGTGACAGCAGTGCTTTTGATTGGGGAAAAACCAAACCAGTGCTCCATTTGTAATATTTCTTCAAGGTTGAGTTTTATCCAATTTAACCAATGTCCCCAGTTCGGCCATTTGGCCGTTCCATGTTTTGCAGCGACTTGTCTTTAAACTGTCAAAAAGCACGGTAAGTACAGTGAATTGTAAATTAAAATCTTAACTCTGGTCCGTCTTGAGTCTTGCCAATTGTGATGCAGGGCTTTGTCAGGCCAAGAGAGAGAACTCAAATTAATCAGTCTTGTGCCCAGAGTGAAAATGAACTCTCATAATTTAATTTGAAAGGGAGTTGAGACATCAAGGTGAAAGATTAAATTTAGCACTTGCTGAGAATTCTTTCCACCAGACCATTTTACAATCTAAAAGGATCTGCAGTCATGAATTTTGAAGCGATACACTTAAACTCTTCTCGATTTCTTTCAGCTTTGCTTTTGCTGTATGATGTCACCAACAAAACATCCTTTGACAACATACAGGTAGGTTACATTTTTGTTGCTCTTAATTACATAATTGTGTGTCTGAATGTGTTGTGTTAGATCCAGGGATCTCTATCAATTTCATTCTCTCACTTCTTTTTCACACTTTACATGAGCAGACATTGTTGTTCTTTCATAAACATGTGCACCAAATGTCACACCTGATGTAGTAATTTGAAATTATTCATTTTAATTAACTTTATCTTGGCCCATCAGATTAATTTTATAGATCAAAAGGCTGTGGTGAGATCTTGGCCACAAGTGTTGTCACAAAAGGCTCAGTAACATCTGATGCATCAGTAAATGGATGGATGAAATGGCTTTGTAGTAACAAAATGCTGAGCTTCATTGTCGGCGTCATTTTTGGCAGGATCAGTCAGTCCATGTCACAGATGGTTGAACAAGCAGAGAGTGATCTGAAGTTCTTCCCTCACTGTCAAATGGGGACCAAAGAAAAAGGGGGAGAGAAAAACTGTAGAACAAATAGGAACAGGATGAATGGATTCAATGTGATTTAGTGAGGGGTCGCATGATCAGCTTTTAGTCACAACTTGATGTCATTTCTATGGACCAGAGGGACTATTCAACTGTCCATGCATCTGGCAGACCTCCAGGCTCTGTCTTCATCCCTTTCTTTCACTCTCCACTGGACTCTGTCTACAACGAGGGTACGAATATATAATGTTGAATGTGACTTGGTGTGGCTCTTCTTACAATCAAGCATGGGCAGTCAGGGCCAGCAAACTGTGGCATACTGGGTTTGTCAGTTTTGGCATGAAGACCATGTTAGAAATCCTAGACGACAACCAAGCAGAGTCGATGGGTTATATATCTGAAGCTGAACCTCCTCTGCTCTTCTGTTTCCCAGAGCAACTTACCTCCAGGTTTATTAAACTGAAAAGGAATGGTTTTATTAAGCAATTTAGTTGGGTTAACTTATATTTTATTAGTCCCTTCAGGGGAATTTGTCTTCTGTATTTGACCCATCCAACTATTATAGAGAACTGGACAGCCACACTTCAGCGTCCAGAGACCGGCTACAGTTTTCGGTCAATAGTAGTAAGATGCATGTCTTTGGTGTGTGGGAGGAAACCATTATGGGGAGAACGTGCAAACTCAACACGCAAAAGGTCCCAGTCAGCCATGGTGGGGTTCACTCAGCGCTGACCACTGAGCCACTGTGGCGCCTGTCCTGCTTGTTGGACACAGACTGTGAAACATTGTGGCTGTGTGCACTCTGGCAACAGGAACGCTGAAAACAAATTAGTTTATGAAGGATGAAACTGATAAGACCTGAGCACTCATGCAAAGGAAACCATTCATTAGTACAGAGGATTTTATTTCCTCCATGACCAGATAGATGCACATGCTTCATAAACTGAAAGCTATCATGAAAGATGCTTGCGTGCAAACTCTGCCTTGTGAGCATATACAGTGGTGGCCAAAATTGTTAGAACACCTGACAGATCTGAAAATATTGACCTTTTTTTTTGCCTCCAAAACATGATTTCATTTCATAATGTTCATGAAACATGCAGATGGTTGCTCTGAGCACAACAAATATCGGATGAAGTGAGTCCTACTGTTTTTATCCACTTTTAACTTTAATATTTGGTATGTTCACCTTGTGCAGCAATTACAGCGGCACATCTCTCTGGCATAGTGTCAGTATATTTCCTGAGAACTTCAACACTTATGTTATCCCATGCCTTCTGCAACTCAAGCCAAAGGTTTTCCTTTGAATGTACAATAGATCTGTCCAGTTTATTTTCCAACTCGCCCCAAATTTGCTCGATGGGGTTGAGGTCCGAACTTTGAGGGGGCCAGTCCATCATTTTCAATGTTCCAGCAGATTCCTTCTGTCGCAGGTAGTTCCAGCAATAGTTAGAAGAATGTTTAGGGTCATTGTCCTCTTGGAAAATAAATCCAGGCCTAATAAGACGACTCCCAGATGGTACTCTGCGCCTCACCAGAATGTTGCGGTATACTTTCTTATCCATGATGCCATCAACTTTCACTGAGTCACCTGTTCCTGAGGCTGAAATGGCACCCCACACCATAATACTNCTCACTCGTTAGCTCCTTCTTCACCTTAGCCATGTTCAAAGAGCAACATGTGCTTCAAGACTACTTCTAGAGGCTTTGAATTTATACCAATTGGTGGTGTGGCCTCAGTGACAAAACCCCGACATTACCAATCACTTAATGAGCAGCATAGGCCTTGTACATTCAAAAGAATCACACAGCTGTGTCCTAAGACTCTTACATCACCATCAATTTAACCACGATCACGCCTGACAATGATTACACAAGTAATTTGGCTTCTTCTGTGAAGGAACATGGTTGTGTGACATTGACAGTGAAATAGGCCTAGCTTGTTTTTTGTAAGGAAAATGACCTAAATCTCCTTATGATGGCTCTATTCTATGGTTTATAGAGCATAATGACGACTTTGTAGCTATGTCATTCTTTTTATGGGTATTTTAATGGCCAATTCGACAAAAACAACTGAAACCTCTTAAATATACCAAGTGTTCTAATAATTGTGGCCACCACTGTAGCTTTATTTAAAAAAAACATTGTTTGATGCAGTCTGTCCTGCAGAACACAGCAGTTAACAAATCAAATCACAATTTAGTCATGGGCGCCCAGACATATTCCCTTTATTGATTCGGCTAATTAAAAGAAAATGAAAATTCAATACATGAGGGCCAACCTGACACAAGGAATTTAGTAGATTTTTTTTTTTGTCATAGTTTTGTGCAAATACACAGAAAAAAAACACTGCAGTATGCATTTGCCCCTATAGTGTCTTTTTGTTGTATTTTATTCAGATAAGTGAGTTGCGTTGTGGTAAGTTTGCCACTGAGATTTGTCCCTCAAGAACCTCTCAGTTCTACATTTGATTAATTTTTATTTGTATCCATAAAAATTCTAATGCGAGCTGTGAAAGTGTGGAAACAAACAAAGAAAAAACTGATAATAAAAAAAAAACTGGAAGCAAGAGAAGGAATAAAAATAAATATCAGTAACACGGGGGGGGGAGGATTTGAAAGGATGCAGAGAAGTCAAACTGTGAGTACATTCTTCCAATCAATAAAACAAATAATTCATATCTAATCAATAATGAACATAATGTGTTTTTGCAGTCCTTCTGTATTGAAAGGGGAAAAAAGTTTTTCTTTTTGGTGGGGAAAAACAAGCTGAATGCACTGTAAAACATGTAAAAGTCAATAGCAGATAGGACCACAAAATGGCAGCTTTTCAGAAACATCCATCTCTTCCATTGCCCTCCCTCATAGTGCCACTGCTGTCAGAGGGACTGAAGGTCGTGCCAGCTGGTGTCACTGTGTCATTACACCTGCTGTTTCCCTCTGTGTAGTAAATGTACCCTGCAACAGGAGGGGTGGCAATTTTCAACTGCTTTAATTGACACTGGCTGGCTTTTCAGAGCAGCAAAGAGGCTGTTAAGGGAAGGAGAATGTGTTTGTCACCAGTCACTGCCAGAGAAATGTGATGTGCCCATCTGCCCCAAGAGATCATTAAAGCAGAAGAAGGAGCGTCTTTAGCTCCAGATGCGAACAGCAGCTCAAGGAGAGTGGGAGGAGGGGAGGATGTGTGTGAGTGCAGGAGGAAGGAGGCTGATATGTTGGGCAGGCAATAACGGAAGGGAGGACGAGTGACTGTCAACCATCTGAGACAAAGTCTCCAGCGCTGCTGCAGAGTACCTTTGTCTTATCTCTTCATGGTCCAACACACACTGCTTTGTTTTTGTCCAAAAGCCTCCACCTCAGCTGGGAGGACGCTGATGCAAAGTACCTGGACTTCTACTCAAACTGTCCTTTACGCTGTTGTGCTCTGGATTATTTCACTGTTGACTGTATATCTACTGTATACGTTGCATTAGGAGCACTGTAAGTATGCTCCTAATATGTTTAATCTGTTTAATCCAATCCAGTGTGAGGCTGCAACTAACAATTATTTTCATTAAAAGTTAACCTATATCCATATGATTTATTTAATTATATGGTCTATTAATTGTCTACATATTTGCTTAAATGTGGCATATTTTTATCACAATTTCTCAGAGCCCAAGATGATTTCTTGCTGAACAATTCAAACCCAAAGATTTTCAATCAATAATTATATATAACAGAAAAAAAAGCTCTGGAACTATTGAGTTGTTGGCATTTTTGCTTGATAAATATCTAAATGGTTAATTATCAAATAGGTTGGTGATTATTTTTTGGCTGATTGAATAACTGATTAATTGTTGTTATTCAGTCTACTGTTTCATCCCTCCATACTTACTGTGTTCTAGTCCTGAGATTATTGTCTGTATTTTTACATCATTTCCTATTGTTACATGGCAAAGTGCTGTGTTTCAAATGTCCTGCAGTAGCCTATCTTCCACCTAACATGGCACAACTTCAGAGCCTGGGCCTCTGTGTCGCAAGTTTCACATGAGGATGTTCCTGTTTGTCCCCGGTGAGTTGGTTCTGTTCCCCTGGCCTGAGGGGGAGAACAGATTTGACTCACCTGCGGTCTGAGGAATGGACTCTGTATCAGCCACATGATGCAACGTCCTCTCAAAACTTTCCAAGTTGTTACGCAGTCTAAAACTGCAAATGAAACAATTCACCCTCTCTTGTCTCTGCATGGTACAACTCAGCATCTCCACATCTCCCAGGTGTGTCGCATCAGTGGCTAATTACAGTTCAGACTTGCCCCGCCCCCTGTATGCCACCAGTTCTGACCTCCAATAATACCTCTTCACAGAATACACTTTGACATGTCACAGTAGGAAAAGCATAGGTGTAAATAATCCAATTAATGATGGCTGAATTCCATTTAGCTACTTCAGTTTCTTACTGTCTTTTTTCTACCATTTATTGTTTGCTATATCTTATTTTTCACAGCTTCACCACAGAGACTGTTGAAGTTAGTTATTTCCTTCCCTTCCTTCCTTCCTTCCCTCCCTCCTTTCTCATCTCCACATCCCTCCACCGCTCTCACATTCAGTCAATGTCTACAGCGAGGAGATATGCTGGCGGCGAGCTACAGATGCCTGCTGGCATCACCGCAGCCCAACGAGCACTAACTCATGTTAATGAACGCTAATGGTGATGAATGCCACTCTGAAGGAGGGGGAGGAATGAGAGGGGCAAATCATTCTCTCCTCCTCCGCCCCCAGACCCGCTCCTCTCCGCTGTGTATTATTGTCTCCCCAGCTAGGAGACATTTAGGCAAGCAAAGCATTTAACGTCATAGGAGCTGTCTGTCATCTGAGTGAGAAAGACTTTAACACTTAAGGCAAGAGAGACTCGGTCAAAACAATTAATCTTATCCTCTGACACGCGACATCTGAAATATCAGCTTCTTTCATTTGGATAGTATAATTATGTTTTAAGTGGTTTGAAAACAGAAATGTCCTGTTTTAAATCTACAGATGAGTATGAATCGTTTTCTTGTTTCTGCGCTACATGTCAAGCTCCAGCTTACATCGGAGACTGTTAGAGTTACTCAGGTGTTTCATGTAGTCCGTTATGGTTGGCGCCATGAATCAATCTTTTGTTTATGTAATACACCGCGGCAAGTATTTGTTGGTGTAAGCTATTGTAGCAGAAATACACAAGCCATTTAGTAATGTGATGAATGTCTTCTTGTCAGAAGTATTGCTTCAGGGAGACTATAAGAGTCCATTTAGGCCTCTGCTGCAAATCATTTGTCTGGGTTACTCTGTTAAAAAGCAGCCTGGCTCCTGTGGTGCCATCATTCAAAGCTGGGATCATTTGCCGTTGATGGGAATCAGAAAGATTGTCAAACCAGAACGATTCAGTGCCCTCTGTCTGTCAGTTAACCTGCAGTTCCTGTAACGCAAAATTTAGAAAGGGCAGCAGACTGCTCTGGTGATTAGAGAGATTGCCCATCAGCTTTAGGGTCTGGGTCTAAGCTGCAGTGAGACTGTCCTCACCAGAAAAACGTCCGTATTGGTCATTTGTTCAGGTGGGTTAGGGTTTACCTGACAACGACCTTTTTTTAGCCGCGTGAATGATAACTGTTTTCTGTCAGAGGCAGATGTGGAAGTCGTGTGGCATTGTTATACTGCCACAAAACCTTCTGGGGAAGAGGTCAGGGCAGAACTGTTTGCTATGACGACAATCTAACCTCAACCTAAGGAACCTAACCAACCTTAAACCTGCATAACATATTTTGGCCACTTTTCAGAGAGCTTGTAAACACAAAACTGAATATTGTCGCCTTGTAAAGTTTGTCACCACCAACTCCTGAGGGGAATATCTGGCTCTTTAGCTGCTAAATACTCCACTATGTTCACCAGCTAGTCGCTAACTTTGTCTGTCAGCTGTTTGGTACTGAGCAAGTAGCATACAGCGGGCTCACCAGAGCTTTTTTTGTTTAAAACAGCTGCCTGCTGTGGCTGGAATGCCGCTGATGAGCGTGGTGAGACTGAATCAAAACAGTGAAGTCACATATGACCAAAACAATTAGCTGAAAGACGCTAACTTGCTCCATGGAGCTGAAGGGAAACTACAGAATCGTTAAAGACTTTTTGTTTCAATCCTCTTCAAATTACACACAGTCATTTCATTCGTTGTTAATATAAAAATATGGATTAAAGCAGCTCTAACCATAGTGCTGGTCATATGAGTCATTTGTAATGATTTTGGAAAGCAGTGACAAACAGCGTCTTGTCAATAGAGGAGTCAGGTCAGAAAAGGTTCACGTGGGACAGCTGCTCCAGTCCTGCTGTTTTGCAGCTGGACCTGCACTTTCGATTGCACACAAACAGAAAAAATCCCTGCAGCGTTCTTATAACGTTAGAATTGATCAGCGCTCAGGCAGTGATCCAAGTGAAGCAGTCTCATGAGATACAAACTCCCTGTTTCATATTGACTGTGCGGATCAATAGCTCTAACGGGGATTAGAATACATTCTCAATACGTATAATAAAATGTCTCTTATTGAACAGTCTGGTTTTGATGCTGATTGTTAAATGATGTATCTTACATCTGTGTGTGTGTGTGTGT
Source organism: Oplegnathus fasciatus (assembly GCA_003416845.1). Taxonomy (NCBI): domain Eukaryota; kingdom Metazoa; phylum Chordata; class Actinopteri; order Centrarchiformes; family Oplegnathidae; genus Oplegnathus; species Oplegnathus fasciatus. The sequence continues at coordinate 1,497,853 of NTHP01000055.1, forward strand.
GTGTGTGTGTGTGTGTGTGTTTGCACGTGCTGATGCACCGAATGCTTGATCACGCTTACGTGTCTGTGTTGTAGAAACCCAATAAAAGCATTGAGAGAGATGAAACCTTCATCTGTGTGCCTTCATTCATCTCTCTCTGTCTGTCCCCGGGGCATGGTCTGGCTTCAAATGAAATGGCCGCCTGCCTACCACATAGCTGTTAGTTAAATGTCATAGCACCACCGCACCAGATGGTGATGAGAGAAACTGTCAGTAAATAATGCAGTGATATGAATTTAAATACCATTCATTTATAATCAGCGGAGACTCTGGCATTTTAGAAGTGAGTAGTTTCGGGCGAGTGTCGTATGAAGAGACACCTCATGGATTATTCTGCACCATTGGGCTCTTTACAAGTTAGTGAGGGCGCGACATGCAGTAATCCTCATTCATTACCTTGTCACTCACACATCACCTGTAATTTGGTCTCCTGCATTGAACATTATTAATATGTCAGCTTCATTACTCCAGTAGATTATTGCCTGCCCTTGACTATAGTCGTATATGATGCAGCCAGTGGAGCGTAGCTCTGCTGAGGCAAAGTGTCGGAGGGAAAATGATCCACCAGTGTTCAGCTGCTTCCTGTGGACATTTCCATTTACTTTGATGTCAGCTGCAAAGTGACAAAACAGATGGGACGCTTATGTGCACACAAACACACACTCGAACACAGCAAGATGAATGAAGATGTCCTATAAGCTGCCTGCTTTTCTGTTGTTGTTGGAGCAATTCAATTTCCCAGAAGGAGTAAAAATAACTGAAATGTCTTAGTGGATGGATTCGTGTCAGAAGTGTTCAACAGCCTCTATGAAAATAACTTCAGAATAGGTGAAAAAAAGTTCAATCTCCTTCTTTCTTCGTCCTTGTTACACGTTTTTTATTTCACGTTTATAGCCGAAAAAAGGCTCCTCTTTGTTGTGGAGAGTTTGGAAAACAGACGGCCATCTCCTCTCCATCATTTCGCTGCTCTTTGTTACATAACACCTCTTTTCCTCCTGCTCACCAGAAAAGTGCCTTTTATGTTCCTCCGAGTTTGTTGCAACTCTGCAGAAGGAAGCTCTTTACCTGTGAGGGGGCTGACAAAGGTCAAAGCCTTTCAGACGCTCTCAGAACGAAAATATGATTTGCCGACTGTCTCTTTCTATCTCGTGCTTCAACGTCAAAAAGCACCATGAACTATTTAGAAAAATCAAAGACGGCTTTGTCGTAACTTGAAGTGCTCAACTGCTCCTTCAGCTGTTTGAACTGCAAGTCTCCAATTTTATTATATCAAAGAGTATCCATGAAGGACAGGGCATGTATTAGTCATTTTGTTTGCACTCCCATTTCCCTAAAATATTTTAATGCACTGATGGTGTTAGTGGTGTATGAAAAGAAGAAATGTTGAAGGCTAGACCATTTGGAATCCATTTATGAGGCCAGTTTGTACCCAAGGCTATCCCAAAACAACATTTTGATCTGTAGTCCATAAAAAGAAATACGCTACATAAAAAAGCTGTTCCCAAACAAACAAATAAACTTAAAAGATTTTCTTGGGGGGAGGGTCTGTCTCACGACCAAGAAAAGAGAATGAAGAGTCTTTTCTGCTTCAGGAAAAACATTTGCAATCTGAAATGCAGGGTTAAACACAAGTTTCTTTGGAAGTTTCCCATAACATCAGGGTTTTTTTTATTTTATACACTTTTACATAATTTTTCCCCAAAACCTTTCAAACTCTACACAGATTTATGACATAATCTGGGAGCCAGGGGTCCTGCATTGTGTTTGCACAAAATGAGTCATCCAATCATCGTCTACATTGTTTGTCTGTTTCAGTATCCTTTTTCCTGTTAGTCACAGCAACTATTGACACTACAGTTTGAGAGAAAATATGTGATCCCTCTAAAACCCAGCTCTGTAAAGCTTCTTGTTTCCCTCTGTTTGCAGATATTACTGCTCTCGTTCTCTTCCAGGCTGTACTTTTTTGCACTGAGATGTGTTTTTTTTCTCTCTTTGTCACAAGTTGAACAATTGGTCAAAGACAAATATCGTTAATCTTTCACAGAAACACTCACACAAAAACCAGCGCGCACACAGAAACTGTTTTTCTGTCACTCTCTATTGCTTTTGTCTTTTCTGGAGTGTTTTATCTCTAACTGGCATGAACAAATGCAGAGGCGTCATTATTTTTGTTGTGGTTACTCTGGCTTTTTATCACAGTCCTGCAATCCTTTTATCATCCAAACAGAAGCAGACCTTATAGCTTTTGTTTGAAATCGAAAGAGTGTGAAAATGGATTTCAATTATATGTACGAGCAGAATAGTAAGTGGCCTCTAAAAAAGTGTAGGTGGCTTCTACATGAACACACGATGAAGTGAAATTTGAACATTAACACTAACTATGTTAATTTTGTCTAATGACAAAAACAAAACTATTAACTGTGGTTTATGCAGAGCAATTATGACATTGTTTGTGGAGCAGCATGTTGCTCTTGAGTTTTTTAAAGCAACACAAAATAAATAAATGTATTGGAACGTTGCGGAAATCTCAGCAGCTGATATTTCAACAAAAACAAAAACTGCAGGACCAGTGATCAGCTCATTGTTTAGCCCACGAGCTTGCTGTTTAGTTTCTCTCTCATAACACGATTTTCGGCTGCAGCAGGCAGCTGTTTTCAGCAAAAAAGCTCTAAAAAACCCCTGTACACTACCTGCTCAGCATGAAACAGCACAACAACACAGTTTGACACTAGCTGGTGAACATAGTGGAGCATTTAGCAGCTAAAAGGCCAGATGTTTCCCTCAGGAGTTGGTAGAGACCAAAAACAGAGCTAAACGAGATCGAATATTGCACTTACAATGTTGTGTGTTAAAAGAAAGCATGTTTACACACACTTTTACTTAATAGTTTGTTCACTAAATATGAATATCCTGAAAGTTGGTAAGGAAAACAGGCAAAAATGTTGTTGACATAAACAACATATTTATGTGATATTTTTTTTTTAGCTCCACCAAAAGACAAAGGGAGATCAGAGATTGCCAGTGGCCAGCAAATATACAGTATATTGAAATTAATAGCTACACATCTATAAGTGAGTACCTGTGGGTTTCCTTGACGGAACCAGAACAATGAAGTACATCATTGCAAGAGTGCTGTAAAGTTTGGTGCCCACTGCCAACAATATGTGTTTGCACAACATAACTTGTTGTACCAGAATCCATGTGGTGTCTGTAGTGGTAATCAGCCTGCAGCATGTCAAGACATTAGCACCGGGTCTATGTTGTTGGGTTCGTAGCAGCAGAAGAAGAAACACTGGATCAAAGTAGAAGTATCTCAGCAGAGGTCACCCACCTCCCACACAGTGTGACTGTATCAAAGTCAGTAAAGTCTATATATGGCCTTAGGTGTTTTCTGAGCTTTTCCACTCTTGTTTTCTTCTTCTTTGTTTTGTCATGGCCTATCAACTTAAATTTGAAATTTAAAATAACACTTGTCTAGAGACGGTGAACGCACTTGATTTGAACAAGAATAGGAGCTCCTTTAGACCCCAAAAAAAGCACATTTCAAAGAGAGGAATTGTGTTTACAAGGACTGACATGAGGACTGACAAGACATCAGTTTGATTGACAGGATGGCACTGAACCCCGCACCCCCCTCTGACACACCGTACATGTCTCTGGAAACAATTGGCACAGATGTCACGGAGGATATCATGATAATGAGGACTGTGTATGTGCACACAGTCTCCAAAACTGGCACACAACTAACAGGGGAAGTTCTGCATCTACATTCCTGCCATGAGGATAGACGGTAGGTGGATCAATTTATTGTAATGAAAATGTGGCAAAGTGACATATGCAGGTTAATGAGTTCTGTTCTTTGTCTCTGCAGCTTTGAGACCTTTCAGCCTGCTCACATTGAATCTCCATTTTGCAGGCACTTGACATTTTTGCCCACTCCTTTCTTTCCCTTCATAATATATTGAAAACCTTAAATTATTGATTTGCTCTTTTATATTCATAATTCCGAGAAATAAAAATCCATTTACAAGGTTGACATTCTGGCTTGCACTGGTGGGGCGCGTGAACTGATTGCATTTACCTCTTGACTTGGCCACTTGCCACTAATGAAACACATAATTGGTCTTTCACCTCTGCTTTTCTCCCTGTCACGCATATCGTCTTGACATACAAGATCTACAAAGATGTAACAAATTAGGTAAAGAGTTGCTGAATCTAAAACCCCTTATACTAAATTTATATATTAAATCAAGTAAGTACATTACAGTAGACAATCTAAGTCTAATTTCCTAATAGCCACCAAGACACAGTGAAAAGAAGGCTTCCCAAACCGCTCAGTACTAACGCAAAGAAAAAAGGAGGTTAGCTGTTCAGTGCAGAAAATCTGCTTAATTCATGCACAAATGCAGCCACTAAAAGGACAGAATTACCAATTATTAAGATTTTCTAAAATACCAAGTATATTCTTACCAGTCTGAATAAGAATAAATGTATTTCTGTAGCGTGGAACGATGCTTACATCAGTGTATTACTAGGAAATATTTTAATTTCATCTTCAAGAAATGAGAAACTGTAGGGAAAAAGATATTTGTATCATGAAAAACATTCTTTCTAAGTGATTATTACCCTTTCCATGCATTTCCAAAAAGCCCGTAATATGCATATGAATATACCAGTAATATTATTTACTCTGGAAAAATATATGTACCTGTATGTACCTTGCATGTTTTGCAAAATTTGAGAAAAAAGTATGTTAGTGAAACTGAGCTGTTATGTTACAGTATATTGTAAGACTGTAAACACTTTTTGTCATGTATGTACATGGAGATGACTCGCCTTCAGCTGGTTAACTAACACTTTGTCAACTTGAAAAAGAAGAGTCACATACAGTATGTTCGTATGTTACTTGTAGTGCCAGAGCAACTTGGAAACCCAGGCACAGTATTCAGTATTTTCTTTCACTTTTTCTCCAAAGACCTTCATCTGCAAATTCTGTTAGTTGACCTTGTTTCATCCTCAGCTCATCGGCAATTTTTCTTCCTTTGGCAATGTGTCTTTGTGCTGTTTGCTCAGCGGGCTAAGCTGAATCGCATTAATATCTGTAAAGAAGGGACATAAATAGAAGAAGAGCAAGGAGAAGTTTTCCTTGAAGCAAAGCAATCGTTTTATTCACTTATATCTTTTGTCAGAATGTTCTTTTTACTAAACAATCAACAATGGAAAAAATGAAAAATATCTGCTTTTAGTCTCCTCGGCCTCAGGGTTGGTTTAATGTAAAGCGAAACTCTCACTCACACATGAATTACTTTACTTTAATTACATTACTTTACTCCACATGTAAAGCCTTTTATCAGGGGTTTTTTAATGCTGTTTAAAACTGTGCAAACTTGTCACTGACTAAAAAGAGACGCACAGGTTCCAGCTTCTACAGCACAAAAACAAATTGGTGGAGAGCAACAACAGAAGTGAGGATAGTTCCTCTATACACGTCTCACCCATGCTAATACTCTGTGACTGCAGCTTTTCAAAGCACATCAGTCATCCAGACATGTCTCACACCCGTGTATGCTGGCAGATAGACGCGTCAGCTGCTCTTTTATAAACATAAAAGCCTTTCTCTTCCCTGTCAGGCCACAGAAATCAGCTTACAAGGCTGTTGTTTTCAGTGTTATTTTTTAGTTTTTTTCATGATGTGAAGTTTTATAACAGAAGGGACTTTATTTCTGTACTGTCTTGTATTTGTGTGTGCCTGTAAAATCTGCAGAAGAAAACTTCCAAAAATGTCAACAATGCTAATGCCGACATTATAAATCCTGGTTTTGGGTCAATCAGATATAGCCTATTGATTTGTTTCTGTGTGCCTGGTTGCGCACCTGCACGAATGTGTGAATACACAGCCCCGAGTGTGACAGGATTTCTCTGTGTGTCAGACAGTGACACAGTGTCGCTCCGTTTAGCTCAGCTGCCTCGCAGAGCTTAAACCTCCTCTCAGGGGAGAAGTCCTACTTTCTCCCTGCGCTCCTCTGGGTTGGCTCAGGCTGACTCTGCCTGTTGTCAGGAGCAGACTTCTCCACTCTGTCTGGTGGTGTAATACTCTGATCAAAGCTTGGCAAGAATAGCATTGTCACCCATAGCAAATCTGCTTAGACAAAAGTGCAACGGAGGGAAAGTTGGGTCACGTGGGAAGACACTCAGAGGCTCCCTAAGGAATTTTAGTCATATTAATTATTGTACTCAGCAAAGTTTGACCTGAGTTTTAATAGGAAGGAATACATATTTTTTTGTCAGACTAGGACACATTTGGGAATTCAACGACAAATCATTCAGATTTTCTGTTAATGGTGATGGTTTTTTTTCATTGTTTTGAGGGAAATATGGCAACGATTGTGTTCTCACTGGATTTGTTCTTTTAAGCAAGCGAAACACACAACAACGTGTCCTGATAGAAAAATTACACAATGCAACTCGGGCTGGGTATCATTCGATTTTGTTTTCTTCGAAAACTAGTACCAATATAAAACCAGAGTTTATGTACTGATACCTTACTATGGGAAATAGAAACATGTTTTTCTACAATTTTACTGTAAATGCAACATTTTGATTTAAATCGGGAAGTATCTGATCAAAGAGTAAGTACATGACAGTCTTCGATAGTTGTGCTGGACACATTACAGTTTGTTGTTACAGTAACAAGACTAAATGTAATTGATTACTTCCACCTGAACGACACCGTCTTTGGGAAAAAAAAAAAATGTATTCGTACGCTGTCAGCTGACCTGACTAGTCCAGTCTCCTGCAGTAGGACGCAGCCCTGCTTTTTCATCTCAGTGACAACAAAAGGAAAACAGATACAAGGCAACACCAGAAGTACCCTCACATACCTCTGCAAGTGACAACTTGTTTCACCAATGTCACAATGCAGCCGCCAGTATCTGTCTGCCTGGCTTTTATCTTCCCTCCTCTCTGATCCAGGTCCTTTCGTCTGTCTCTTGTCTTCCACTGTCACTGTCTGTCTCTCCATCTTGCTGCCTTTTGGCACTCTCTCTGTGTCTCTGTCTCTCCCTCCGTCACATCAGCCTCTCTGCCATTGTTATTGTGTCTTACTTCTGCAGTTGAGCAGGCAGCATGAGTTTCAGCAGTGTATTTGGCATTTTAGCTTCATGAAATGTAATATATTAGAGCAAATAGCAGCTATTTACGTCAGGTTTTGTTAATATTGACCGAAAGGTTTACTTGGAAATTTTGTACAAACTTTCAAACTGACTTTTTAATTCATCAGAGCTCCAGACTACTGAGAACAGAAATCATAGGTGGTGTACAAAAAACAGGACTCAAGCAGCTGAAATCGACTGGGTTTGTTAAAGATTTTTTTTTCTTACAAGTTCCAGTTCCAGCTGCATTTGATTTGCCACACTATTTGGGGACTTGCCATTGCCTGCAAGGAGCAGAGAAATGTATTGCCGCCCCTGCCACCATGCCACATTGTCATTGACATTTGGCTCCCCGAGTATTTGGCCAGAGCTCCTGGTATTAGTCTTGAATAAAAGATGAACCCAGCCCAGTTCCTTCAGCCATAGCCACTGAGGATATTAGACTCATTTGGAGTCTGGTATTTAGCTGCTTGAAGCCCTGTTGTTCCAAATAGAAAGATATTATTTGATCATATTTATCTATTTATTTTTAAAGTATTTGCTAGATGCTAGTATGCTATCATGCCTGCCTTGATGCTGGTATGGACATCTGTAGCAACTGGTCTCAACAGCAGGAAACTACTGTTACTGTTGTTGGGATTTTTTGTAATAATAACACAAAAAATGAGTTGCACATTTTGACAGTCAGTATAATCAATTACAATTATACAGATTTAATACTGTTTGTTAGTTACAAATTTAATTTAGTGTTGTGGCTTCTTACTGTGACCACTGGAGGTCATACAGGCACAATACCATATAAACACGTCCAGTAAAAAAATTCAAAATAAAACATTTAAAAGAAACAGTTGTGTTTATAATATTCTGTCCATTGCCAATGCAAATGGAGGTGGACAAAACACTGACAGGGGTAGTTTTTATTGCAGTGCTGTTTGTAGAAATGCAATACTACACTGTCTATATGTAAGAGAGACTGCAGAAACTTCACGCAAGAGCACAGAAATATTCATTGATTGTGATTGGTCCAGGCCGTGTTAAGCCTAGCTTAGCTAGCTTAACACTGGAGGCAGGGGGAAACTGCCAGCCTGCATTAAAAAAAACACATCTTCCAACAGCTCCACAATGCTTTCATTTCCATGCTGCATTTTGTTAACAAGCAAGCTAGCTATCATGTTCAATACAGCACTCCAGAGCCTCATGTTTCAAGCCTTGTTTGCAGTATACGGATGAGATATTGACAACAGGGTGTCACTGTTTATTCAGCCTTTCATAGAAATGTAATAGCCCTCAATAGTGGGCTGTTCAGCGTGGTATCTTTATTTATGTGAGCCTGTTTACTCATCAATTATCACTTCATCAAAACTGGAGCCGGATCTCTTTCACACAAGTGCTTTTATTTAGGAAGCCAGTTTTCTCCCAGTGTCTTTCTCAGCCAACTCTGTCTCATAAACTGGGATGGTTTTTATTTTTAGTTTCCAGTTGCATTCATTTTGGTGGGTTGGTGGAGACAAAGCCATGTCCAGAATGGTTTGTCATAATCCTGCATATTGTTCAAAGCTCCTCTCTCTGCACTCTTTCATAAGAAGTAAACTTGCCCGTTATTGAGTGTTATGTGTGAATAAATGGTCAAAATCTTCCCTCAGGTAGTATAAATACATAATGTCCCTCTCAGTTTAAATGATAATGTCTCGAATCTCACATTCGCTGCATTGATCCATTTTTGCTGTCTGTCAAGTCATTGTGCGTGTCCTCTCCTGCCATGAAAAGTGAATAGGAGACTTTAATTCTCCAGGATGGAGGTGACAAGTGGCATCATCTGGTATCAATAATTGTATCTGTGAAATGACCCATGGGGGGAGAGGCACTATAAACAGCCGAATGATCTAATTACAAGCTATGGTTCATCAACGGTAATCACAGCATATGGAGAGAGTCACTCAGAGGCAAGCTGTCAAATTTTATCCTGCAGAGGTTTGCTTTGTCTTCTTGTGGGAGGGTGAACGTTTGCAGAAAGGATAGACAGATGAACAATAACCTTTTATCGCAAAGGCCAAACGTGCACGCCGATGTGTTAGTTAATTTGACTGACACAGGTTACCTCATGCAAACACAGACTATTTTTAAAGGATGCAAAGAATTCAAAGATGTGCTGTTTTCAAAGAGAAGCAACAGTGACAAGCAGTGGACCTTGCTAAGCAACATGTGAATGATGGGGAAACCTTGAAAGTTGAATTAGGCATAAAGCAGGTAAATATCCAGATGCAAAATGTTCATCAGTAACATTTCGCCCCATCAGCACTATGTTGAAGAGCACCGGTGACGCAAATTCACAACCCAGCTCAATCTTTTTTCAGCTATCTTGGAATAGCAGAGGGCTCAGCCGGACCTTTTCTCTAAACGTCTTTTAATGTTCCTCTAAGTCGGTCCTCCGCTCACAGGTGGAGGTCACTGCCTTATTAAAGGCCCTCAGAGCCACCGTCCAGTTTCTCAAATCACCAAACCTGTCTGACCTCATTAAATCCAAAGCACATCAAATCGCAGATGTGATTCAGCCTTGATTTGAATGCAACACAATAAACTAGAGGATTGGTTAAAGGACAAAAGACACGTGTACAGGTGAACAAACAGTGTGTGCAGAATGTGAAAATGGCTCGTATATATAACTGTAGCCACTTATTACTCAGTCTACCTGGTCATACACAAAAGCTTTTATAGTTTAGCTAAATGTAGAACAAAATGATGACACAGATGTAAATGTGATAATTAAATCCTGTATTAGTAAAACATTAACCCACGTCCAGTTTATATCATCTAAATTAAAGACCAGAATGAAGGAGTTTTAGATCAAAACTATCAAGTCTTTATTTACGTGCTTTCATTATTCTGTTTGTAGTTTTATTGTTGTTTTTTTTCCTTTAAACACTGTTCAGATAAACTAACAATTACATGAAGGGTACATGCATTTTTATCGAGAGGGTTACTGACAATAGCGGAGATACATTGGGCTTTTGACTCTAGCCATGTTATTCCAGAAAATAAATTCAAATAGAAAGCCATTTTACAATAAAATGTAGTCTTCTCCATTATGAGCAAAAAGCCTTTTAACATTCTTTGTGAAAGTGAGGGACTTACTGCATGAGTTTGCAGTATGATGGGGTGGTAGCTGAGTGAAAAGCAGATCTTTTATTTATAAGCACCTGAGCGTTTTGAGCATGGTCATGCAATGCTAATCGTGTGAGCTGCAGAGGGCCATGCTTCATTCTGCTGGATGTGGCATTGACTGGGTGAAGGCTCGGAGCTCCAGAGTTTGGATGTGGGATGGTTTGACTATAGCTGAAGACTAATATAGGCTGGGAGAAGGTTTTAAAGAAGGTTAGTTGACGATGATTAGTTCTAGATCGCTTTGTGAGAAGTCATGGTTCTGGAAAAAAGCCAATATTCTTGCATGTTTTATATGTTTTGATTCATTAAAAATGTGTTTTAAAATGAAATACTTTCTTCATTAGAGTACACAGGGCTGCAACTAACAATTATTTCCATTATCAAATAGTGTGCAGATTATTTTGGTCTATAAAAAGACAAAGTTGGCATATTGAAATTGTTCGTTTTGTCTGACAAACAGTCCAAAAGACAATAGTCAGTTTGATAGAATTATATGATGGGAAACAAAACCATTAAATATTTACCTTTAGGAAGCTGGAATCAATGTTTTTTTACATTTCTGCTTAAAGACTTTAATTGAGTATCAAAATTGTTGCTGATTGTTTTTTTGGCTGAACAACTAAAATGACTAACTGATTAATCAACTAATCATTTCAGCTCTAAAAGTACTTTTAAATTCAGTTTGAACAAGAGTCTACAGCCTTGCTCGCGGCGCTGTGAGACTGTACGTAGGCACAGCTGTGCTATGAGCTAAATGCTGACAGTGACTATGCTAACATGCTAAGCATAGCTAAGATGTTTACCATGTTCACCATTTTAGTTTAGCATGTTAGCGTGCAGCATATGCTTATTAGTGCAAAATGCAAAGTACAGCTGAGGCTGTATGTGAATGTGAACCTCATGGTGGCGCTAGAGGAAAAGTAAGGGATTTCATGGAAATCCATCCAATAGTTGTTGAGATATTTTACATTGTCCATCTTATTATTTACATATATCAAGATAATTTTGACCCAGGTTATCATACTGAGAAATGTTCATATCAACACATACTTACTGTTTATAATAAAGATTCCAATTGACACATGCATATAGTCTTCCTTATCCACATGTAATACAGCCTGATATTCACAGGCAGCAGTGTCAACACATTGCCTATCTCATCTCCTGTTATTTAACATGACCTTTGGGCTGGAGGTGACCCCGGTGAAATCCCTTTACAAACACAGAGTCATCACCAGAATTAATCACAGAGGAGCTGTCAGAGGGGGAAACTGCTCCGGAGAAGGACTACTAAAGAAAAGGCGCATTGATCACCAGCCAGTCAGAAATCCAATGTGGAGTAATTCACTGTGGGTACAATTAAGCTTTGTGCTGAGATGAGGGATATTATTTCAGCAGGAGGGGCTTGCAGGTGTCTCTCTGAGCTGATTAAATGCACACTAACAGTGAATGGATGGTCCAGGTGCTGTCGGAGCTCATGCAGTCAGAAGTGCTGTTTGTTCCCCCGTAAAGCTTTAGCTTCCCTCTGTGTACATACTGTAGATAAAGCAGGATGGAGCGGACAGTTGATTAAACTGATGATGAGTGTTTGAGTATCTCTCAGTAAACTCTTTCTTGCTTTTATCCCTTTTATCTCTTTGTGCTTGCCCCAGTTTTTCTGTCTACTCTGTGCACTTTTTTTTCTTCCTTTACCCATATTCATCTTCTAAATGCCGTGGTCACTCTCACTTTCCTCCTCCTCTTTATTCACGTTATTAGAGTTAATGCTCAGGCTCGTCCTTGTCAAGTCCCAGACAAGGTTCCTTTTTATGTGTACCACACATTTCCTCTTTCTTGTCTTTTATCTCAGGTCGTTCCTTTTTAGGTGTTCACACTCATAATGTATTTCTGCTTGTCTAATAGCTACTCTGTCTTCTCTCTCTCTTGTCTTTCTGTCCTGTGTTGTTACCAGGCCTGGCTGACTGAGATCCATGAGTACGCCCAACAGGATGTGGTGCTCATGCTGCTTGGAAACAAGGCAAAGCAAATATTAGGAATTATTTGTGACAACGGAACGAGACACAATGGAAGAAAGGAAAAAACTCAAAACTCAAATTTCAATACTAAGAAATATTTTGGTACCAACTCAAATTTGTCTCTAGCATGGTATCAAATGTTGGGATTTAATGCTACTTATTCATTAATTAGAATATTTCTGAGTTAGATAAAAACAATTGCTAATTTTATAGCATCTTATTTAGGAGGAGTTCTGGTATGGCAGCTTTAAATGAGATCAAATCCCATTAAATGATCAACAGTGAATTGATCGTACTAACAAGTGGTCTCTTGTCTGTGTATCCAGAATCTGATATGCATCTTATTCCTCTGTGCCGTAGAGCTCCATTGTTGTCCAAAAACTATTAAAAACGCATCAATGAGCCACACTGAGTGACGTGGGCAATGTAGTTTATTTTACATCAATCCCACATACAGTATCCTGCCCCTGTAAATACTCACTAGAGTACCAAATGTGTGTTAATCCACGGCTAGAAATAGTCCCCAAAAATACACTCTTGACTCTTGTTTGAGTAACATTTGGTAAAAACTACAGTGCCCAGGTTTTGTAGGAAATTATTGAGCCTATGGAAACATTTCCATGCTTTTCAATGGGACATATATGGGGGGAGGGGGCGGTATTGTTTTGGTATCTGAACCAAAACCTGTGTGTTTTATTGGCATCAGTAACGATATGCATGCTCTAATACACACATGCACAGTATCAAACACTGTATATGTTCAAGCACAACTACATTAGAAAAGGAACCAAACCAGCTTGAGGCTCAGTCAGTCGATCATTGGGGACTATTTGCATGATAATATTTCTAAAAGTGCAAATCTGACCATATCGCAACCTGCTAATTTGCTACACACATTTGTTACACATCTCTCTCTGTAACTGCCATTCACATCCCTCTGAACACAGAACAGATGTCTCTGCCTTGGAGCTCTGTCTAGTTTCAGTCCCCCACACTCCATATTAGCCCTTAATTAGCACCCTGAGAGCCAATCTTGACTCATTAGCTGCCATCAGACCTGAACACCAGGAGCGGCTTGTATGTAAACTGTGGACAAATAGCGAGCAGATCTCCACAGAGGGTGGGTGGATGTTGTGTTTTTTTTAGCACTGATGTTGGTCCATGACGCTCGCATGTGTGACCTTGTTTTTCCTGTCTCGCCAGGCTGATGCCACACATGAGAGGGTGGTGAAGAGAGAAGATGGCGAGAGGCTTGCGAAGGTGAATTATTTATAATTTACAAAAATATGGGCACAATTTTCAGTGTCCAGATGCCACAGCTGTTACAATGAGAAGCTGCACCCTACATAACCAGAACGATTTCTCCTTTCATGTAATTTTCCGAAGGTATTTGTAAGACTGATTGAATTTCTATGGCAGATGAGAAGATTATGAATATTACAGAAAGGTGGGATTATCTAGACATCAGTGCTCATTTTCACTCTTGCTCTTTATCTCACAGATTTATTTCTTCTCTGGGAGGAAAATGTACCACCTGCAAAGATAGATAAGAAAAAGAAAGGCCAGACACCTCAGATGCATTGCCCCCCTGTAGATACTAAACATTTGATAATGAATATTTATTGTACTTTTACAGTGTATTGCCTATAAAAGCTTTACGTTTCTGTGACAAACCTCAGCACAGCTACAAATACCACCACTAAGCACTGAAACCAGGAGTAAACATTCTTTTTATCAATCTCCCTGACTGTTGCTTCACAGCATGGCACACAAAACAAATAGCAAACAGCCAAGCGATTCTCTCCAGAAGTGGGAGCAGTAAAGTGCCACTAAGTAACTTAAGGCTCAGCTTGGGAGGCAAAAAAAGCACATCCGTTATCATCACTGGCTGAGACAAATTCCCCTGCGGAGGAAAAGCTGGGAGACAAATTTATCACATCTGAGCTGGATTCATCCAAAGTAAACTAGTTCATTATTGTGCTGTTAAGTTCTGCTGTGAACTTCTATATATTTTTTATCCAACAGCCTTTTTTTTTCGGTAATGCATCAGAGAAGCAGCAGCCTGTTGAAAAGTGTTAAATTATCATACATATGTTTGAGTCTTCTGGGCATAAAAAAAGAGTGAACATTTCCAATAACCATCATTGCTTTGACTCTGCAGGAGTTCGGAGTTCCCTTCATGGAGACCAGCGCCAGGTCAGGTCTCAATGTGGAGCTGGCTTTCACTGCTGTGGCTAAGTGAGTATCATTTTTTTATCATCACAAGGTGTTTTGTCATTTTAATCTACTAGATATTGGCATACAACAATGAAGATGAAGATATAACAGCGCTTTACTGTCATTAAGAACCATAAGAAATGTGTTAAATGTGAATGTTTTTGACCTTGAAAATAGTTTAAAAACAACCTCCTAACTTGAGGTCAACTTGCTAGTTAACTTTTCCCCTCCAGATATAACAATGCTCAGCTGGGAATAGTAATTAATGTCTTTTCCACAAAAGTTCAGTTATCTCTAAAAATTCTTAAAATGACATCTACTCCTTCTCCCTCATTGGAATATCTAGAATCTATGAATATATGAATAATATTTTTCATGTGAAAAGTTTAACTAATGGACACAAGACGTATCTTACTTCACTGAAAAGTCCATTCTCAGTGAATGCACGCTGGAGGTTTCAAGTTTCCACATCACATTTGTGTAAGTTGCATGTTGGATCACGATTGGCCTCCAAACAGCCTTCTAGTGTCAAATTCTGCACATCAAAGGTCAAACATCCAAGTAAAGTAACAGTAATAAGTATAAGAGGGGGACTTAAAGACTTTATTTTATCAAAGTTTTTCATTTCGTACTCCTGACATACCAATAATCAGTTATCTCTGTGTGTTTTTATGTTCTTTATCACAAAGATAATACATGATAGAAACATTACAGGTTCCTGAATTTGTTTTTGGAGCAATTTAAGGCATAAACTGGTCATTTGTACTGTTTATGATGGGTGGCTCCAGTTTGTTTAACCTCATCTTATCCTCTTCCTTTGTCACAGGGAGCTGAAGCACCGGTCTATGAAGGATCCCAGTGAGAAGTTTAAGCTCCAGGAGTATGTAAACAAGGAGATGAAGGGCGCAGGCTGCTGCAGGTCTTAAAGCCTGCCCTAGTCATTCTCTGGATCTGAGTGTGTGTGTGTGGGTGAATCACTCATGTTCATACAGTAGGTGTTCATATCTGGCCTGATCAGAGATGAGGAGTCAGCTCCAGCGAGGTATAAACCTTTTTGTCCTTCCGTTTCTCCACTCTCAAACCTTCCTGCCTCCGTCCACACAACCTCCATCTTGTGTGTCCTGCTTTTCCTCACCCACCTCCTTCTGCAGCTGTGAAAGTAGCCCCAGGTTATGGTTTGCAAAAGACAAAGATAGACGCTGCTCACCTCAGTTATTAACCTATTAATGGACGTTTTCTTCCATAACTGTAGCTGCATGGTAATATTTTAACCCCAGCATTGAATCGGACACCTAGCGAATAAGTTTACATTACCTTGTGTGGTTATTTTATTGTGAAGGGATTTAATCACACACATGTCTTTTAAGGCATTTATGTCTCACATCCATTTAAAATGTCAGCGACTGTCGTCATTTTTCTTGACTGTTCTCTTCCCGGTCAGCGTGTGGATGTTCATATAACAGATGTTTAGTGATGCGTCTTCTGTCCACAGGTCAGTGTTCATGTCAGCAATTCAACAGGCTCTTCGCAGCCAGTTTAGCTCACCAGCATAAACTCAATCTAAGCATTTCCATGATTCAGCTGTGGATATTTGGGATATATGTATTACTTCTTCTACATAAAAGTAAATGGATGTTGCTATTTTGCATTCAAGGATATGAAGTACAGAATAGCATCATTAGCCACAATAAAATGATTCTTTTAGTAGATCTGAATTCACACTAGATGCAAAAATGAAGTACACAGTAGTTTAAACAATCCTTCAGAAACATGGCAGTGCATGGGTCACAGAACCTGAACATTTTGGGGATTTTTTCAATATTAGTGGATCAATCTTGGAGAGCTCTAATGCAACCTCTCTTCTTGATAATATATATATTCTTTTGTTTTGCAATTGCTATTTAAAAACAGATGGTCAAACATACTGTATGTAATCTATATACGATAGGGTTTTGACAAACATGATGTAAATACCTTTTTTCTGCACGTAAAAAAAAACTGTTTTGATCGAGGAGAATAGCACTTTAGATGGTAAATAACAGCGTGGGTGGGATGTTACCTAGAGTATTGTATATGACACACAGATGTGTATATTTTGCTTATTTTTAATGTTTTATTTGTAGTCAAAGGTGCAAACATTAGTAGGCTGTTTTATTTCCTGCTTTCTGTTTTGCTATTTTCCATTCATGAATATATAAATGGGGTATATAGTGCCATGTTTTCTTAAAAACATTGACCAGTAAATTTCTTATAATTTAACAGTATTTAACCTGTTCTTCATAAAAGAAACATAGGCCTCTTTTTATATGACTGTTGCTCTGGTAGATTTCATCTTAGTCATAGAAACTGAATATCTCTGTACAGTATTTACTGTATGTTTTTCCAATCTTGATGTTCAGAGTAATGTAATGACTTTTGGTTTTACTACTTTTCAATGTGCAACTTCTTTCTTGTAACTGAAAGTTAACTACAATAAAAACGGACGGTAACGTGGCTTTTACTCTTTTAATGGTGACCACATTTCAGATTCACTTGCAAATTCTCCTCTTATACAACCCGACAGGGAGCTCAGTGCATGAGTTACAAAACAATGTGTGTGGTGGAGAGTTAATGTCTTGCTCAACAAAGGGATTGCTGCCCCATCGCAATACTGCTCAAAAACATCTTCGTACCTTTCTCTTTAGCACTTACACAAATAATTTAATGTGCACACCTGCAGTCACCAGTTTGATGAGGTTAATGAGCCCCTGGAGTTTGTGTGTGTGTGTGGGGGGGGGGGGG
>NTHP01000055.1:1521551-1526551 GCA_003416845.1 Oplegnathus fasciatus
ATCAGCAGAACATATAGAGCCTATAGACATGTCTATACTGACAGTTTGCCGTCTCCTTGCTAAAGCCTAGTGAGAAGCTGCAGCAGAACAGTGAGTTTCTCAAAATGTATCTATGAAGTTGTGCACTGCACGATTATAAATGATGGGAAATAACATTTTAATAAGGTGCAGGCTGAAAACAGTGGATCTATTCTTTAACGATGGCCCTGTTACATTTAGACGTGCTAGTGAGCCATGTCAGTGAGCGTGCATGCATAATACCAGAGCCTCATGGTACTGAAGTATATATATATATATATATATATATATATATATAATTATTATTATAACTGTTTGCTGTGAGAAATCCAGTCTCGACGCACCTCTGTGGTATTAAATGCTGCATGTGTCAGAATGTTTTTAATTTCATCCAGGCCTAGAATAAATGTCCTGTAACACTTTACTTTAAACTCCCCCATTTAGCATTTGTATGCATTATAGAAACAGTATGTTATAACACACTATAATGTAGGCGTCAGCAGATGTAAGTGTTTATTAATGTATTGCTAGACAACTATAACTCCTTATGTGGGCACCCATAAGTGGAGGCTGCACCGATAATGAATGACAATATAGTAAAACAGCTGTAAGTGTAAAATATACAGGAGATGTTATTGACAAATACTGTACATTAATAAACACTTAAACACAAATCTCCTTACAACTACATTAGTGTGTTATACACCATTCATTAAATGTTTATATAGTGCTTATAAATGCTAAATAGGAGGGGTTTAATCTGAAGTGTTGCCTATTGTTCAGAATGTTTAGTAGTCTATGGTGTACGCCTGTTTTAAACTAGTGGTCAAAACACTGGAGGTGGCTTTTAATAGAAAAAAAAAAGTTAAAATATCACTCAGCTGAAAGAAATGATGAGCTACTTTAACTCGCTTTGCATGGCTTGTAGTCAAAAGTCAATCTCTTGCCTTCACCATGGACACAGTTCCCAGATTCTATAATCTTGGAGACCATAATGGTCCAATCTTAGCATCTTTATATAGACCAGACCAGCGCCAATCGCCAAGGCCGTGCCAGGAAAATGCAGAAAAAGCTGTTGTGTAGCAGGTTGTGAAACAAATAAACATACAAATCCAGATCTCCGGTTCCCCATCTTTCCTGGAAAGGAAAGGGATCCCAAAAGGAGAGCTTTGTGGCTTCAAGCTACCCGGATACAAGATAAGGAAGGGAAGTTATAGCAATATGACAATAAATATGAATTAGCTTCTGTCATTTAAATTATGCCCAATAAGAAACTAGAAACAACTGCATCAATAACCAAAGCTTTCACATTGAGATTTGAGGCACATAAGATACATGAATATTCACTGTCAGCTGGTAAATAGCTAAATGATGCTGCTGACAGTTACTACTGATGGATAGCTATCTTAAGTGGGAGGCTGCTGCAGTACAGTCATAGAGTATAGCAGCATCAGACTGCTGTCTCTAACTAAATCTCAGCCTAGATTGAGCTGATTCAGTCAAATATGTATAGATGGGATAAGCAATATCTGGGCACTGTGTTGGGTCATTGATCCACTTGGACGGGGGAAGACTGAAGGGGCATGAGGGCTGCCTCAATGAACCTTAATTTATTGAGGTATCATCAACGCTCAGGTTCGGGCAAGGTAGCAAAATAATTATTAGACCTGCCTATAAAACAAAAGTTTGTTTAACACTTAATAAATGCATACAAACTTGTAAAAACTGTAATCCAAACACATGTGAAATTGCATTGACATCTATAGGATCTTCGGTTTTCTATCTCCCAAAAGTACCCGTATGTGCCAGTCTGGTCCATAATAGACAAGATTGTTGAATCTTATGAGACCATAATGGCCCAATGTTAGCATCTGCACACTCGTTGCCAGTCAGTCTAGGGGGGGGGGAGCATCCATTATTGATTAGCTGAGTCTGATTAGCAGTCAGGTTGGTGCCACTTGCTCTCTTTTAATGAGGCTACACCAGGCAATTAGCCAAGAGACATTTGTCATTAGTGACACACAGGCACATGATTCAGCAACAAAGAGAGAGATAAGGGTTATGTAATGCACATTTAGTGAGGAACCGAACTTGGACCAGTGACAAAATGATTTCACACAGCCAACCATGAGAAAAGGGTGAGATGTATTGTAGTTAGGCAGAGACAGATGTGGGTGTTGACATGAAAAAAAACATGAAGGTACAGTAGAGCAGAATAAAAAAAGACAGCCGAAGGAGGACAGCATAGGGCAGTTTTGTTCCCTTGATGGCCAGCCCTCATTGCCTTGGCAGCATAAGTCGTGCTGACACATCGTCTGTCTGCCAAACTACCTAACGAGCAGTCAGACAATCTAACTGGTGGGCTAATTGGGCTGGGCTATGTAAATGAGCAGTGGGTAATGGTGCCTGCTGGGCCACGAGTTCAGTATTATTACAGCCTTTCACAGTGTAATGCCATTAGCAGGCCAAATAGCACCTCCTACAACACACACTGAACCCCAACAGATATCAATACACTTCAGCTAGCTGGTGAAACAAGAGGAGGAAGAGGAGTTTGTGCTGCCTCCCCACCCTGAATACTGTCATATCTTTCAAGCAACAATCCTTCATCATCAGATAAACAACTGTACATTACTGCATCATGTGGTACTAAAATAAATAAAGATTTGAAGGATGTTTATTAAATGTATAGATTACAAATAAGTAAGTTAGATTAAAATGATAATTAAACATTTTGGAAATATGCTGTGGTTTTCCCCACAGTAAGATGAGAAGATAACCTTTTTGTGTGTCAGGTATGGAGCTGGAGTTCAGACATGGTTAGCCTAGCTTAACACAAAGATAGTGAAAAAGATATCCCTACCAACACCTTTAAAGCATACTTATAAACCTGATGTATCCCATTTGCTTAAACCGTATATAAACAGAAATGTTTAAACAATTCCAAAATATTGAACTATTCCTTTCAGTGGAGGCAGCATGGGGGGTTGTGAGATGAGGCCTTCTCTCCCTTCCTCTTTCACTCTTTATCTTGGATTTTATCAGCTGTTTCACCCAGGAATGTTGGTAATGATAAATAGAAGCTGCTGTTTCCCTGCTGAGTATTCATTCAATGCTGAATAACTTGTTTCCCTGAATAAGCAAGGAGAATAATGCGTTTGTGCGCGTAACTGTACAGAGACGCATTTCCTTCTTACCTGCCGAGTAGGGCTCCTGCCTCTCCACACACAGAAACTCCTTCCTCTCGTACTTGGCTCGGATCCATTGTTCCCGCAGGAGCCTGCAGAACAGTTGGTGTTGATGTTTACTTTATGCTTGAGCTAGTTTGTTGGAAACGTCTCATTAACTTACGCGGATGTCGGGCCTCCGAGCAACATTTCGTGCAAACTCTGAACAAAAGCAATCAAACATTACTTCTCATCTTCTCGTAATTATCACTTGTGTCTCCCTTGTCGTCCATCTATCATGGGATCGATTACACGGCTCGTGCTCTTCTTTCATCTCTCATATCCAACTTCATTAAATTAATTTCTCTGCGATCTTTCTCGCACAAAAGCATCATGCGTAAACAAACGCCTTGCATGTGTTTGCATCTCCAGCATGCAAGACACCTCATTATTTCACCATTCTTAACCAGCTATGTCGCTTTCAACAAATCAGCATCACAATATTTAATGTAATGGCTCTTCCCTGAGTGCTCAAAGGCCTTCACACTTAATGGATTTGCCTTTTTCTGTCTTCTTTATCGAATCCCTTTCCTTTGTACTGCCTTAAACAATCACCCAATGCAGGTCCATTCTAAAATAAACAGCTCAGTGTGTTGTTGTTGTTACATATTGTTATTTATATCACTGGACGGTTAAGAAGAAACCCTGAACTGCACTGAACTGTCGCTTCCTGTTAAACTACAGGAACTTGCCACTCTTATCACTGAGAACTTTCTGCATGTTAGTCTGGCTACCAAAACCACCTGTTGCCCACATGTTAATGATTGCATCCATCTGTGGAACAAGAGTTTCAGTCTTAATGATGCCATCAGTAATAATTTACTATCTCTATGCACAAAATATATACCATCAAAGGTTTGCAATGTCACTGAACAATGACAGACTTCAGAAACGTCAGTAATGATGCAGAGTGACATTAAAATTGTTATGGTATGAAATAGGTACTGTATATTACTGTATAAATTAGCTAATGGGCAATAAGTCAAATCTCAGAGCGTCATGTTTTATTGACAACACCTTTAACATTTGAAGAAACAGGTTTTTACAAAGTCATTTTATCTTAAAGTACCTTTTAGACAACTTCAATAGCTACAAATGGATAATAACGGTCACCTCTACGGCTGTTCAAAATCAGGACGAAAACCAGGATGAAGGAGAAGAAATGCTTTACAGTATCCATCTGTGCTGCAAATATGTACCAATCACTCTTACATTTAGAGGTGACCACCGGTACACGGGTGGCAGAAAAACCTGGATGAGACATTAAGGAGAGCAGAGGAAGATACATCACTTACGTGCAGTCTTTGTGTGTGGGACAGTAGTAGAAGGCAGGAACTATCTGCTCATATTTGGCCTTGGCAGCATTGTTACCCACAGAGTCCACAAACTGCAGAGGGGAGGAAGAGAAACATCGTGTTTGTAAGTGGTATGTGTGTGCATTAGTGTGTGTGGATGTGTATTTGGTTGAGGAGGGCAGGTTATGCACACACACACAAACGAATATAATGAGGCACTTGCAGCTCAGTATTTGTGTGGCTGACACTTTGCCCAGAGGGAGACAGTGCTGCTTCTTCTTTTGTGTCGCTGTATTTAACACTGAGGACACTTCTCAGCATGCATTAGCACACAGCGAGGAAACAGATCACACATTCACACAAGCACAGGGAGTGGACAGCAGCATGATGCGGTTAATCTGCCTGGACTAGATGTATGAAAACAATACGTTATTCTTTTCATGATTCTTATTGTTGATAT
>NTHP01000055.1:1569512-1588374 GCA_003416845.1 Oplegnathus fasciatus
CCTATATGGAAGCATCTGCATTTGATATGTTTCTCCACTCTTTTATTCAGGTTTTTCCTTTAATTTGTCCCCCATCTGTATATGGACTGACTGACCATTGGACTGACTTGATATCTTGATATACAATATCTGTTTGATTGCTTTTTTTGAAAAGTCAGACTCATATAATTCAATAACACTGAAAACATGGAATGCATATTTGCGTGTTTGATATTATTTCACTCTTTAAGTCCTGCAAGCTATTTCATGGCCTTTATTTCAGCTTGCCAAGAAGTATGGAAATAATCTTTTATATTATCAAAGGTACTGTATGTACAGGTTCACATGTAAGCCCATAAATGCCCATAAGCAAGCAGATAATGTAAATATGTTAGTTGGTTTAATATGCTGGTTTGTTCAACAGTTGTATAACCACTTTCCAAGGCTGTTCAGTTGGCTTGGAGCCCGAAAGCAACTGATGAAAAGTGCGTTTGCTAATAGGAGAAACATGACAGAGCTGATCAAGGGTTTAGAGGACACCCTTAATCCACAGATGTGCAGAGGTTTGGTGGATTCCTTTCTGGCCCACAAGATGCACCTTGAGGTACACAAGAAATATCTGCCTGTTTTAAGATCGTATAGATTTAAATAGAGACAAGAAAGACCTCACACTGCTCTAATAGCAAACCCTAAAGCTCTATGAAATTACGTTTTCATAGTAAAAAAAAAACTTTAATCTTTATTGGTCTGATTGTTGACTCCTACAACATGTAGGCTAACAAAGATTTGTATTGTGATCTATTGTGCGCTGGTTAGTAATGAAGATGCCGTGACATCAGGCTCTCTTTGGAGTTGATTTCCATTTATTCTGACAACAACAAATAATAAAGCAGAACCTCCATGTAAATAATACCGCCTTCTCCAACTCCTACAAAAATGACGTACTACAAAAAAATCTTGTTTCTTCAAGACTTGGATTCTTATTTGTAAAACCATGTTTAGCACAACCCCAACGTTTCAAAGAGAGACAACTATCACCACCACAAAAAGATAACTTAGCTCAGAGAGNGGCCCTAAGTGAAACTGATGGTCTGAGACCACTGAGCATTGCATAACAACAGTCAGTGACGAATGTGCCAGGACGCAATGAAAAGGGTCCCTTTGTGGGAATATCATAAGCCATGCTGTCAACCACCTGTTCTGACCAGCCAACATACAAGACCATCATTGGATCTGGACTTGAAGCTTTACGTCCGTCAGTGTGACCTCTGCACTGGATAGAAGGGAACAACATTGTGTTCACATGCTTCCTTGTAGCAGTGCCAGGTGGGGGGCTGATATCTTGGATCCAGCTTCTATTACCGACCTGTGGCCCCATCTCAAGGGGAAATGGAAACTTCCACTCCATCCACAGTCCCCACTGAAAAGTCCCCAGGTTATTTGTGTTCTTCGTTGTTACTCGTGTTATTGTTTGCGACAACATTTCAACTGTTTCCGCACTTCCATAATTATTGTGCAAATAGTTATTACAAGTGAAAGCAGTTAGATAGCAAGTGATATGTGTATGTTGATGAATAACATTTACTTTGACCAAAGAAGAACAAACAAACAAAATCAGACAGTTTTCTTTGTCTCTTCAATTAATTAACCATGGCAGATGGCTCAAAAGAAGAGGGTACACAGTTGATAGGAAGCTCATGTTACAGCACCTCCTTGTATGGCTGTAGTGACATTCAACAACTGTATTCAACCAGCCCTGCGCTCTCACTGCATAACAATGCTAATCAACTTTTTCTCATTTTTAATCTCCCAGACCAGGTCCAGGAGGAGTTGAGCAGGGTGGTAGGAAGCCGTCAGGTCCGGGTAGAGGACAGGAAGAACCTGCCGTACGCTGATGCTGTCATCCATGAAACACAGAGAATGGCCAACGTCATCCCCTCAATTCCAAATTGCACCACCCGAGATGTCACCTTCCAGGGCTACTTCATCAAGAAAGTAAAACAGCTGTTTAAAACAGAGTACTTCACAGGCTGTTTTCCCACCAACCATGTACGATGTGCCTTGTCTATTTAGTATGAGTGGTGAGAACACTTTAATTCACTTTAATTATTTGGCTCCAAAAGCATCCGGCACACTGTGTAATAAACTAAATTTCACAAATTTGATTAATTCTCTGATCAGATCAGTTATTTACCCCCATATGCAGTGAAGGCATCCATTTGTTTATTTCTAAGAGGGATCACTCTGAGGTGTCCTGACATAAGAAAATAGATAAAGGACTCTCCAAGCCTGTGTTACACCTTGAACACAAACAGCTGACTTTGTTTAGGGTGTTACATAGTAAAATGTCATTCACCAAATTCCAAAATCTTAGCTATTAATCTATTAGATATTAAGGTACATCCTTCAGTGTTGGGTGTGAATTGATTTGTCAGCAGTTTGTTTCACAGTAGTGACTCAGATTGATATTTTTCAGAGGATAAAACTTAATTTGTTTCATGGTGAAGCTGTGGTGTTAATGAGTTGCAATATTATACTTTGCATTGTCATATATTATCCAGCCATCATAATACTGATAGAAACCTATACATGCACACTAAACAGTGAAAAATATGTACAAGTTTAAAACGTGTTTTCATCTCCAACATATTTTAGGGAACTCCAGTGGTTGTTCTGCTGTCATCAGCTCTTCGGGATGAGGACACTGCTATCTCCCATTGAGAACATTTTACAATGATCAGTCATTAAATATGAAGCCTATAATTAATTGTAATTAATATATCTTGTTTAGTGTAGTTGTAGTAGTTCCGATCATAGATTCAACTACAGCTCTTACATTTCACACCTCCAGTGCAGGTCATCAGACAAACTGCACCTTTAGTAAGCCCCAGCTGTACACTGTCAATATGCTGATCTCACTGCACATTATTAAAACTTTTTATGATAAAGTCATGGAACATGTTTTATGGAAAACTTCTCAATATGTTAACTTCTCACATACTGGCTCCCAGTCAGCATGCTTCCTTGTCAGATGAAATTTTTCCCATGCTTTATGCCTCTGCCTAAAAAGAGATATGAGTTCCGAATTGATCCAGGGTAAATGTCTGCCCTTAACTTTTGACAGTTTACAGGTAGCATTACATTACTGCAGTCATGGAATTAATGGTTGAATTCAAACAGCTGGATGACTCAGTAGGTGTGGCTGGGGGTCTGTATACATTTCCAATAGTGACGTATTTATTCTCATGCAGAATTACTGTAACAAAAAGATCAAAGTATTTTGGATCAACATGAGGTATTATTAGTTCAGAGGAGCAATTTGATAAAACATATGTAGCCACACCACCACCTCTGGTGCATCTGTCAACTCTATATAACACATAATTTGGTAGTTTGATTTCAGTGTCTGCAACTCAGCCACGTTTCAGAGAGTGTAATGATATCTGGTTTGTGAATGGCAACCCATGCTCTGAGTAAATCAATTTTTGGTTCAAGTCTCCTGGAAGATATGAAAAGCTTGTACAAATAAGACACATTTATAACAGATACACAAGAAAAAGTAAACCATATCACAAACACAACTAAATTAAATTGCAGCCCAACACCAGCCCCAAAACCAGTAGACCAGGGCATCTCAGAAGTCATAGACCTCATTTATATGAAATAAATCATGAAGACATTATTGCTAAAGCATTGTAATCCCTTTATTATATTGCTGTTTGTATTCTCTTAAATGTACTTGGAAATAAATGAATTAACGCTGCAGCATATGTTCATTGTTAAAATATGTGTGTCTTACATAAGTATTCTAAAGTGACGAAAAGCAAAATAAATTAAAAAAAATAAAATAATATAATAAAAACAGTGAAAAACTATGTAAAGTTATTATGGAATCTTAAATTGGCCCATGGATGCAGGTGAGGACATATGCTACTATGATAATACCGGATACCAGCAAAGATTCATTATACAAACACGACCTTGGACTTAACAAGTATTGTAGCTATTATTTTTGGATCACTAGGACTGGCATTACAAACTGTTAGTTTTCATACCTCTGCGCTAACTGGTTAAAAAAAATAAGGAGATTGCTGTGAGAAGTTAACATATTGAGAAGTTTTCCACAAAAATATGTTCCATGATACTTTATCATAAAACCCTCTTGGCCAAACTCTCCCCAACACAAACCCATGAGCCTGAAACACCAATTCACACTCAGGTTTGATCACGTGACCTCTTGATGGGGACTTCTGACACACTCAACACTGAAGGCTGTACATTAATAATTAAAAATTTGGAATTTAGTGAATGACATTTTACCATGTAACACCCCAAACAAGTCAACTGTAATAATTGTGTTAAAGGCATAGCACAGGCTTGGAGAGTCCTTTATCCATTTGATTCTGGACACCTCAGAGTGATCCCTCTTAGAAACACAGAAATTGACATTGCATATGCATATATATGTGTATATATATATACAGTGGTGGCCAAAATTATTAGAACACTTGGCATATTTAAGAGGTTTCAGTTGTTTTTGTTGAATTGGCCATTAAAATACCCATAAAAAGAATGACATATCTACAAAGTCATCATTATGCTCTATAAACCATAGAATAGAGCCATCATAAGGAGATTTAGGTCATTTTCCTTACAAAAAACAAGCTAGGCCTATTTCACTGTCAATGTCACACAATCATGTTCCTTCACAGAAGAAGCCAAATTACTTGTGTAATCATTGTCAGGTGTGATCGTGGTTAAATTGATGGTGATGCAAGAGTCTTAGGACACAGCTGTGTGATTCTTTTGAATGTACAAGGCCTATGCTGCTCATTAAGTGATTGGTAACGCCAGGGTTTTGTCACTGAGGCCACACCACCAATTGGTATAAATCCAAAGCCTCTAGAAGTAGTCTTGAAGCACATGTTGCTCTTTGAACATGGCTAAGGTGAAGAAGGAGCTAACGAGTGAGCAACGGGTTCAAATAAAGGCCCTTTTTGATGCTGGCTGGAGTTACCGCCGCATAGCCAAGGACTTGAGATGCAGTCCAAGCACTGTAAAGTACACTTTAGACCGCCATGATGCCACCAATTCACACCAGAACCGAAAGGGGAGAGGTAGAAAAAATAAACTTTCAGACAGACAAGTGAAGCATCTCAAAATTCTCAGTCTTAAGGACCGAAGAAAGACCTCACGAGAACTGCGTGACGAGATCAACACCACAATGACTAATGGTGCAACAGTGTCTTCAAGAACTGTGCGTCNTGTATATATATATATATATATATATATATATATATATATATATATATATATATATATATATACACACACACCTGTGATCTATAAATCTCAAATTAACTTAAAATTAACAGCATCTGCCTTAGTGTGTGGAATCACCTCGATCACTTGTGGCATGATGTGGCTGAATGATGGCTGTGATTTACCCGACCTGTCACTCATTTCCCTCTGGAATGTCCCAATAGCGAGGAATTGCATGATTACAGGGTGTCTTCCTTTCCAGATTAGGGGCTAAATCCGTGCACAAATCTAACAGAACATTTCTTGGGAGATGATAGCAACTTATAAGCCATGGATCATCATGCGCAAAAAAGTAATTCCTAGTCTTTCTAATTTGACACACTATTCATGGAACATTGCATCCTGTTTTTAATTCAAAACATTAATTCCTCCCACCTTTAACTGACAGTTCCTATTGTTCATAAAGATAATGCAAAGTTCACCACAGGCTTGGGCACATATGCATCCCAAACTGCAATACCCCGACATAACCAGCAGGAAAATCACAGTCAAGTCTAGAGTTTTCTTAGAGATAAGATAATTTCCACGTCAAAGTAAGGTTTCATAAATAACTACTTACATGTGGTTTTCTGCTTAAGTCATACTTAAGATCAAAATTGATCCTAAGTCCCTTTTATAAATGAGGCCCCTGGCCTTTTAGGCAGAGTGGCAAAGAAAAAGCCATATCTGAGACTGGCCAATAAAAGGAAAAGATTAAGACGGGCAAAAGAACACAGACATTGGACAGAGGAAGACCAGTATTCTGTCTATAATGGAGTGGCCAGCACAGTCACCAGATCTCGACCCTATTGAGCTGTTGTGGGAGCAGCTTGACCGTATAGTACGTAAGAAGTGCTCATCAAGCCATGTCTTGACTGTATTTTCTATTCAGTTTGCAACTCATTTGATGAATAAACGTGTGAGTTTTCATGGAGACATTTCATTATAGACATGTATTAAATGTTTATATACTGCTAATGAATGCTAAATAGGGTTGTAAACTGTAATAAACTAAACTAATGCTGAAGGATGCTAATGATGCTACAGCTGAGGAAGGTCCCATGACTGGTATAAACTGTAAACATGCTTTAGAAGAATTTAGAAAACATGCAAAGAAAAAGTATCTCATCGAGGCCAATGTGAAAGCTGAACATTTTGAAATGATTCTTAAGGGCAATAATACTAAATGTTTGAGTCTTAAAAGAGAAAGAAAAACAGAGAAAGACTAAGGACTGTAGCTGAAAAGATCAAATTTGGTGGCCAAAGGAGGTCTTAGATATTTTCAGCATGACAGGTAGAGAATGGATGTATATTACGGGATATGCAGGTTTTTTAATATTCTGTGTGTGTGTGTGTGTGTGTGTGTGTGTGTGTGTGTGTGTGTGTGTGTGTTTGGTACTGAGTACACTTTAATGTGAACTACATGAGATTAAAGCAGATCCAACTTTAAGCAGATAGTAGACTGAAGTAGTGTACAAGGATGACTGCTGCACAGTGCTTCCAGGGCCTCCACATGCTGTATTTATTCAATTATTTTACATTCTGTGATCTTCTGTCTGTTATTTGCCATAATGACAGACAGGTGTTCATTGATTTAATTTAAAGTATGAGTAATATGAGAGATCTGTATGAGAAATCCAATCCTAATCAAACATAATAAAAACACTGGCAACAGTGAAAATGTATACCTGTTTGTTTTGTAAATTGGCAAGTAATCATGTCAACATGATGTTCTGTGCTTTGCAGATTGTCGTGGAGAAAAACATCGCAGCCCCTCTTCATATGAATGTACTGCTACAACTACTCTCAATCAGACCGTTTTATTGCCAGCCAGACAGGTTTGGATTGAATTGTGAAAATCTGCCAACTACTGTATGAATTTTCAGTGACTACAGTAATTAAAATGAATTGATTGATACTTAAAACATGATCTCAAGGGATTAACTGAATTCACATTAAATGACACAATTAATAGTAGTTGATACATTAGTCAAATGTGTAAATAATGATAACATACGGTATATAATAAATCAGTTTCAATCTCTTTCCTATGTTGACAGTGTTTTAATACTTTTAATGCTTTGGCTAGTTAGTCAAAAATGTTATATTCAGCTTTTAGAGCATTTTTGATTGGTGCAGCTGTAAGTTAGCCCATTGTGACATACAGTATGTGTGGTTACTGCACATGTTAAAGAAATGTTATCTCATTTTCTTATCAAGATTTTGTTCTGAAGTTGCTTAAATTGAAATTGCCCCGCATTGTGTGGGCCTAGAGCGCTAATTATAAAATCCCTCGCGGGTGACAGCACACAGCTCATGAGGTAAGGGGCTGAGGGTGAAGCCCACAGCTGGGGTCAGATCCAGTTCATCCTCTGTCACTCCAGGTGGAGGAGTGAAACGAAAGCGCTGGATGAGGGAGGTGAAGAAGAGGAAGAGCTCCATCCTAGCCAGACTTTCTCCCAGACACATCCTGCGACCTGCAAGAGAACAAGCTTTGGGTAATCCAAAAAGCCTCAATTGGCATTAACAAGAAGTGATAGCTGAGCTTGCTAACCTGCAGAGAATGGCATGAAGGCATCTCTCTTGACAAACTTCCCATCCATGTCCAAGAAATGGGCAGGATTAAAGGTGTGTGGGCTCTCCCACTCACTTTCATCCCATAGAACAGATGCCAAAAGAGGATACACAGGGGTACCCTTGAGAAAGGCAATTTATTAATACTTACAATGTTTCAAAGAGCAGTACAAACTGCTAACTTTAAACAGCTTTCTAGAATCAAGACTGGAGTTGCATCTTTTGCATGAACTTCAGATTTGTAGTCAGATTTGTACCTTTCTAATAAAATAGCCCTGGAAGGTCACATCTGTGGCGGTGATGTGAGGAACAGACATGGGAAGGATACTCGCCAGTCTCTGTGTCTCATGGATGACAGCGTTAGTGTAGGGCAGGTTCTTCCTGTCCTCTACCTGGACCTGACGGCTTCCAACCACCCTGCTCAGTTCCTCCTGGACCTGGTCTGGAAAATAGAAAATGAAAGAGGACACAGAGGCAAAAGAACAAAGCAGCAGTAAAGCATGTTTTTCTTCCAATTCTGCAAAAACACTGAAAATGATTGCATCTCACCAAACTCTCACAGAAACAGTTCATATTACTGAACACAGTCCACAACGCATTGTTTGTGTTCTGGGAAGTTTTTCCTCATTCGATCGAGGATCTTGTCACAGTCTGCATCTCAGTCCCTTCCTGCAGCCACTCCCATCTCCCATGCAATCACCTCATTCCCCTCACCTGAGCTTCCCAGGCCATCTCCCCACCTGCACCTCATTCCTTCATCGGCCACTCATATATACTGTATGTACTGGCCCAGATCCATTGTCCTCTGCCAGATCGTCAATGTTGATTTGGACTTTAATGGTTTCCCCTGAACCTTACCTGCCTGTCTACCCGCCAGTAACCCATCAATAAAATCGCCTTTTGGTCTGCATCAGCTCTGCCTCTGTCCTGTCTGCATTTGGGTCCTGTACTACTTTTCTGGATATGTAACAGATCTAAGGACAGAGGGTGTTGTATGCTATGCAGATTGTAAAGAGCCTTGAGGTGAACTGTGATTTGTTATATTGGGCTATATAAATAAACATTTATTTGATTTGAACTTCAACTATTCTGTAAAGTACCCTGGTTAGGAATTTTAACTGACTTCAACAGGTCTGATACAAGCATGTTACTTACTTTGTATTTGAGGATATTTGGCCACGAGCAACAGACACCATCTCAGTGTAGTTGCTGTAGTATCAGTACCAGCCACAGAGAGGTTCCCAATAGTCGACACAAGGTTGTCTTTGTTGTAGTATGAGTCCATATTCCCTAAATCCTTATGAACAGGTAAAAAGTTAAATTTTCATAGTTCTCTAACCATTTTCCATCTTCCAGCTATTGATTGTTTTCATAGAAATTAAATGATGTTTATTAGATTTCAATACCTCTAGCTTCTGTTTGTGGGCCAGAAAGGAGTCCACAAATCCTCTGCACATCTGAGCATTCAAAGTTTCTTGTAAATGTCTGATGAGCCGTGTCATTTGTTCTCTATTCTCAGCAACATTCTTCCTGAGACGCATCCTGTCGCTTGCCCATTTGCACATCCATGGGAAAATGTTGTACAACTATAAATAAATAGAAAATAACACACATTCAACATGTTTGTATTGTCTGATTGAACAAAGAGTACAACACAATATATAATAAGAAACAACAATAAAGGTCAATATCCATTCTGATGGCCCCATGAGGCTGTAATTGTCATTACATCCCACAAAACAAAACTGTTGGAAGGAACCAGAGGGTGGCATCAGAGGAAAGGGCTATGCTGGTACCTACATCAGAGGGGATTATCTTAGAACTAGGGCTCTATTTTCATGAAACTCAAAGCACATACACAAGTGGAATCGGGCCACGGGGGT
The DNA here is from genome assembly GCA_003416845.1 of Oplegnathus fasciatus. Classification (NCBI taxonomy): domain Eukaryota; kingdom Metazoa; phylum Chordata; class Actinopteri; order Centrarchiformes; family Oplegnathidae; genus Oplegnathus; species Oplegnathus fasciatus. Next base: position 1,579,250 of record NTHP01000055.1, read on the forward strand.
GTGACCAACTAATTTTTGGAATTGTCAGGACTAGTTGCAGTAGTACTGAGGAAAACAGGCTGAATCAGGCTATTAGGTGGATGATAGAATCAGCAAGTGGAGTTACGACAGACATCAGTAATGACCAATCAAATTTAGCAATTTGCTGCAGTGCGGAGGGTAGTTACCTTGACACTTAATGATACCAAGGTGTTGAACTGTGCTGTATTTACTAGTTAGAATGCTTTGCAATGCGCTGGCTATTTTTTAAGATGTTGTAACTACTTAGCAACATTGGACAATGATCCTGGTCTTGTCACTTCTTGCTGGTTTGAATTGTATGATACATCACAGCCTAGTCTATGTTCCTGCTTGTTACTTGCTTGTTAATTCAGTGTTGTCACAGTCAACATGCATTTTATATGTTCTTCCACCAGGATAAAGTCCCCCCCCAAAATTTCTTGTCTGTAAAGTGTAAATACAGTGTTTAACAACATAGTACAGTACATCTTATGGTTTATTTAATGAAAGACAAAGTGGTACCTGTATTGAAGGAGAGCCTGAAAGTTGAATGTTCTCTTTGGCTCGTTCTACCATACGTGTAAACACTGGATCACTGTAATCAAATCTGCTGCCATAGACAATTGAACAGATGATATTGGAAACTGCATTGTTTAGTGATTGGGCAGGACTAAAGGGTTTACCTAAAACAAAACAAAAAATTGTATATGAGTAAAACAACACACATTATACAATTCCATATAAAGACGTAATACAATACAGAATAATTACCTTCATGTTTTTCAAACACTTTGATCAGATACTGAATCTCCTCAACAGTTTTCTGCTCTCCAGCTTTTTTGCCCATCCCAAAGTCTCTCAGGGTGCTTAGAGCAAAGCGTCTCATTTCTTTCCACGACTCCCCATTGGTAAATAAAATTCCTAATTGAAGTGAAATACAAAAGTACATATGTACACAAATGTAATTTGTATGATTTAAAAAACTGATTACAGTATTTTAAGAAAAATGTGAGCAAGACTTATAAGAGTATTTGTATTGCACAGTGCAAGAGTTTTCCAGAGACATGCCTTCCAGGAATGTTATTAAAACATGATGCAATTTGTTGGTTTCTGGTGAATTTTAGTGATGTAATTCAAAATTGCATTAATCAGTACTTTTTAGTCATATAGGGGCATGGCTCTAAGGACAGCAATGTCGGTCAGTCCACTACTTTGGTCCATACTATTGGATAAATTGCCATGAAATTTGGTACAGATATTCATGGTGCCCAAAGGATGAATCCTAATTACTTTGGTGAGCCCCTGATTTTTCCTCTAGCGGCAACATGACCATGGCATTTGGTTTTGAGTGAAATGTGTCAACAACTATTGGATGGATTGCCAAGAAATTTGGTACACACATTCATGCTTTATAAGCTTCTTACCCTATCTCTAAGAGTGAGAAGAAACTTATTTTGGCCACTTGTATCAGCAATGTAATTCTTTCGGTCACTACCCAAAGCTCATGACCATAGGTGAGGGGTGATACTTAGATCGATTAGTAAATAGAAAGCTTTGGCTTCCGGCTCAGCTCCCTTTTTACCACAACGGTCCGGTACAATGCCCACATTACTGCTGATGCCACACCATTCCAAAGCCTGTGGATCCCACGCTCCATTTTACCCTCAAACTGAACAAGATCCACTGTTTTCAAGCAGACAACCACGGCCTCAGAACACCTGTTAACTGCAAACCGCTCCAGTGCATGCTGAAGGTCACAGTCTGATGAAGCCAACAGAATAACAAAATCATCTGCAAAGAGCAGAGAGACAATTCTGAGGTCTCCAAACCGGACACTCTCCTGTGTGATACTCTGATAATTGGAACACACCTTCCGGCCCCCCTTTTTAAAAATGAGAACCATCACCCCAGTCTGCCATACTGCAGGTACTGTCCCCAACCTCCACACAACATTGAAGAGGCGTGTCAGCCAAGACAGCCCAACAATGTCCAGACCCTTCAGCATTTCAGGGCAAATCTCATCCACACCTGGCACCTTGCCACTGAGGAGCTTCTTAACTGCCTCAGAGACCTCTGCCAGGGATACGGGTGAGGCTTCCCCCAAGTCTCCAAACTCCTTCATGTTGGTCGGGTTCAGGAGTTCCTCAAAGTGCCATTTCCACTGCTATGCAATATCTGCAGTCAGGGTCAGTAGTTCTCCCCTGCTGAACNTGAGGCCAACCGAAACTTTACTGTACATAGCCTCCCCGAACTCCTCCCACACCCAGTGTTGTACTTCTGTAACCACCAAAGCCGCAGCTCTTCTAGCCTCTCTGTACCTTTCTGCTACTACACGAAACCCCCTCCTTATTCAGCTTGATGGCCTCCTTCTTAGGCTGCCGCCACAACAGGCACTGACAACCTTCTGACCACAACTCCCAGTGGCCACCTCCACAATAGAGGCTTTGAACATGGCCCACTCGGATTCCAAGTCCCCAACCTCTCTTGGGATGCATGAGAAAACCTTCCGGAGGTGTGAGTAAAAGACACTGCAGACAGGAGCCTCAGTCCCCAGTTCACCCTGACTACACATTTGGGTTTACCAGGTCTGTCTGGCAGCCTCCCCCTGCCATCTGATCCAACTCACCACCAGGTGGTTGACAGCTCTGCTCTTCTCTTCACCCGAGTGTCCAAGACATACGACCGCAGATCTGATGATACGACCACAAAGTCGATCATTGATCATTGAAGATGTTCTAGTACAAAGTACACTTATGAATCACCCTATGCTTGAACATGGTGTTTGTTATGGCCAATCAATTCAATTCAATTCAAACAGGCTTTATTGGCATGATCATAATGAAACACAGTATTGCCAAAGTACAAGGTGGTTTAAACAGGGATAAGTACAGTTTTTTAAGTACAGTTTTTAAGATGCAAAAAAAAACTCACTCAGTGTTCCTCAGAGTTTGGCAGGTGAAGACATATTCTTCTGCTAGACTGCAGTTCTCAATGTGCTCTCCCAACAGGATTGGTATTTTGTTTATGTTGGTGTTGTGTGTGATGTGTTCAAATTAGCTATATGTGTTTCCCTGAGATCTGGATCTTTTTTGGAAAATCACTGTCTTTGTCTTTTTCATGTTTACTGCCAGGGCCCGGGTCTGCCAGTACTGCTCCAGCAGGTCCAGGTTCTGCTGTAAACCCTGTTTTGTAGGAGACAGCAGAACCAGGTCATCTGCGTAGAGCAGGAATTTGATTTCTGAGTCGTGTAGAGTGAGACCAGGTGCTACTGATATCTCTAGGATGGTGGCCAATACATTAATATAGATGTTGAATAGAGTCGGACTCACACAGCAGCCCTGTCTCACTCTACGCTTCAGAGAGAAAAATGTTGTTCTTTTGTTTCCATTCTATTTTTTGGCACACTTATTGTTTGTGTACACTGATTTAATTACGCCATATGTTTTACCCCCTATACCAGATTCAATAACTTTTTAGAATAGACCATTGTGCCAAATAGAATCAAATGCCTTTTTGAAATCTATGAAACACGCAAAGATTTTGTTTTTGTTTTGGTGGACATGTTTGTCTATTAAAGTGTGTAGGGTGTAAATATGATCTGAAGTGCCATGTTTTGGTACAAATCCAATTTGACTTTTACTCAAGACATTGTGTTTGGTAAGGAAGTTTATGAGTCTCGAACTTATGATGCTACAAAGAACCTTTCCCAGATTACTTTTCACACTAATGCCTCAGTAGTTATTTGGGTCGAATTTATCTCTGGTTTTGAAAATTGGTGTGATGAGACCATGATTCCAGAAGTCAGGGAAGTAACCTACACTCAGAACCAAACTTTCAGGATGGGCGATTGGAATTTTGGGCTTGTGTATTTCAGCATCTCATTCATGATGCCATCAAGCCCACTGGCTTTTTTGGGTTTTAGTGAGTTTTTCTCATAGTTCCTGCTGATGAATGGGGGAGTCTAGGGGATTCTGATTTTCTTTTATTGCCAATTCGAGTTCATTTAATTTTGTTATTATTTGGTTTGATTTGGGTCTGGATTGCTTGGTAAAAACTCAAAAAATGATTCAAAATGACTGACCCATATGTCTCCATTCTGTATTGCTAATTCTACAGATTAGGATTTTTTAAGATTATTCCATTTTCCCCAGAATCGGTTTGTGTTTATGGACTCCTCAATTGATGTCAGTTGTTTGTGTGTGTGTTGTGCCGTCTTGATTCTGAGGGTATGTTTGTAATGTTTATGTGTGTCGCGGTAAAGATGGCACAAGTCCACATTTCCTGGATCTCTGTCTTTTTGATTGGATAATTTCCTAAGCTTTTGTCTAATTTCTTTACATTCTTTATCAAACCGATTGTCATCTTTGGGATTCTTAGGTTTATTTTTGGATTGTTGCAATTGTGATTTTTTTGCAGTTTGCACGATATTGTGATTGATATGTCGAACTGCGTCATTTATGCCTTCTTTACTGTGAACATATGTGGAGTCAAGAAAGGTATCTAATAGTGTTTGAGTGCTGATTGCTTTCTGGAACTCTTCTGTGCTGTTTTCGGCCCATCTGTATGATTTCTTGATATTAAACAGCTTACTGGGCTGTGGAGGTGTGGTGTTGTTTGTCACTGTTCTGTTGAGAAACACAGTAATTTGGCTGGAGGCAGGAGGTCTCTGCCATTCTTGTTAACCTGGAGGTTAGAGTTGGAACGAGGAAGGTAAGTTATGTTTTGTGGGAATGTTTGTCCAAATATATGAATGTTACCTAGCTCTGTACTGTAGTCAGGTAAAGAGCCAGTGCATGCATTCATGTCCCCACAGATTAACACACTTCCCTGGGTTTGGAAGCTGAAGATCTGCTCCTGGAGAAGGGGAAGATATCTTCATCATAGTATGGTGAGTCACTAGGGGGAATGTAGACAGCACATAGGAATATGTCTGTTGGAGGGTTAACGATATCTTTGTACCAGATAATAATGCCTCCTGAGTCCCTCCCTCTTTTAACAGTAGGGAGTTTGACTGATGACAGAATGATCTGTTTGTAGTTTGGGGGACAGTGAGTGACAGAGCCTGACCTACACCATGTCCCGTGGAGGATGATGATGTCTGTGTCTTTGGTATTTTCTCTGAATTCAGGGGATTCACTCTTACATCCAAACAGCAGAGAATTAAGACCCTGAATATTCCAGTAGTAAAAGGCTTTATTGTTACTATTGACAAACACATATACGAATAGTTTTAAAGGAGAGATAAACTTACGGTATTGAATAGAAGGTAGGGCTGTCCTTGACTAAAGACAATTTTAGTCAACTAATAGTGATAATATATAGCCTATATATTTATTTATTTATGTATTTATGTATTTATAACTAACCGATTAATTGATTTAATTAACAAATTTGCAAATTTTGCAAAGTAAATAAATAAAATATTAATACTGGCCTAATTGTCTAAGACCTCAATTGATTAGTCAACCAATCAACTAAGAGAAGACAGCCCTAATAAAAAGAGGACAGTAGTTTTATTTAAGATGTTAAGCTGTCTTTTATATACAGTGCAAATAATGAACTTTTTGCAAACATTAGTGGTCTTTAGAAACTAGCACTTGGCTCATTAGTTTAACAGTGGTGCATGTGAATAGTGTTCATGACACTTTAAAGTATCACTTAGCTCATCAGTCTGGTACATATGAGACTTAGCAGGTGTGTGATCTCACCCAGGTCTGCAGTGCTGCCAGCGCTGGTTGGTGTCATCAGTGAATCAGTGTAGCTCCTCTGCCCTGGATGCTGGGAGTGGTGTTGGACTGGACTAGCAGGATGTGGTGCAGGGTGAGGCCTAGTGAATATGGGTGGGGTGGTTCTCTGTCATGCTGGTGCTGGTGGAGGATGGTGGGGGCTGGCAGGGTGTGGGCTGGGTCTCTGAGGTGGTGACGGCTGCAGGCCGGCTGCGTGGAGGCTCCTGGGGGGCCTTAACGTCTTGTTGGAGAGCAGCAGCTCTTTCAGTTCCACCAGCTCTACCTCTTGCAGGAACAGACTCTCTCTCATCTGGGACACTCTGTTCTCTAGTTGACTGCTGTGCGCTGAACAGTCTCCTGAAGGCTGTTCCTCTTCTTGCCCCTTCCCTGGTGGCTGCTCTGTGTTGTTAGTGCTGCTCCTCTCATTACTACTGTCCTTGTCCTGGCTCTGTTTCTCAGTCTCTGCCCGGGCTTTGATAGCGTTAAAGTCCTCTTGGACAGAGCTGAGATTGGCCTCATTGCCTTGAAACATAATGGTCCTATTGTGATAAACATTTACAGTGAGAGGTGGGCTGTCCCTGTCCCCATCTCCAATGACGATCTGTCTCCCACTGCATATGCCTTACTGCTCTACAGCTTCACGTGAGTGAGAGGAGGACTGTGCTAGAGATTGGTGTCTTTAATCCTTTGGGTTTTTGTCCTTAGCTTAGCGTAGCCTAGTTTAGCATAGTCTTCCCTCTCTTCTTCTTTGTCATTAGCTGTCGTGTTAGCCAAGTTAGCTTCTCTGTGTCTCTTCACGTTTCTTGTCGTCTATGATCCTTTTCTTTTTGGTTTTCTTCCAAAAGGTCGTCCTCTCACTGTTTTCATCTCTTTTAGGTTAGATTTTTTCAAAGTTTAGTAGGTTTAACTCAGTTCAAAACTATTTTATTTGTCATTTCTGTAAGAGCTTCAGTAAAACGTGACTCTCTTCTTCTTCAATCCATGACTAGCACAGTCCAATAACAAATTCCTCCCAGTAGTAGCAGTAGTAACAGACCTACAGTAAATTATCATCCCTCTCTGTAACTCAGAGCTTTTAGCCTCCTTTAGCTCATTCATTTGGTTTTACAGCCCACTAATTTAATGCATGGTTTCTCACCACTCTTGTCAACCTCATTTCCAGCAGCAGGTAAAGTAAATAAGGTCTGATAAACACACTGTACACTACCTGCCCAGGACCAAATAGCAGATAAAATGTCAAAAATCTAGGAAGTTTGAGACTCCAATTTGTTTTTTAATAGTCGGAGGCGAGTAAAACAGACACTAAAGGCCAGTGAATTTTGGAATTGTCAAATAACCCGATACGTCAGGGCGATAATGTCACTCTGTGTCTGCTAGATGTACAAGTAGGTGAATGTTTGCTAACACATTACCCATAACGCCATAAAGTTATATGCGTCTGCTTGCTTTAGAGTTGTTCTGCTCTCTGGTAGACATGCCATTGTTGATAATGCAACTTTAATTATTCCCGTTGTGTAAGATTTTGTTCACATTTAATCAAATTTGACAATGTTTTAATTTAATGTAATAAGTTTACCAAACATACTGTGAGTGACTGTCAATAAAATCTGCTGCTCTGTCCTTACCATGTGAACCACTGATGTCATTGTTTAAAGGAAGAATTTCTCTATCTCCAAACTCCACAGCATGGTTGACCAGTGCCTCCTTCACTGTCTTGTATCCTGCCAGGATTACCCCTTTCTTTGGTCCGAGATGTATTGTGAACACTGATCCATATTTCTTGGAAAGCTATGAAGGACAAAGCAGACAATGCTGTGATCATTACAACTTTATAAAAAGTCAGGAGTTTTATACAACATTATTTTATTTTTTACGGCCTGAGTAGTATTGAGATCATCACAACTTTACTCCAATTCCAAACATGTTCTGTTGTCCAGAGAACTCTGCTCTCCTGATGTTATTATACCAAATCCCATCCCAACGTCATCTAAATTCTGTATAAATATGAAGTAGTGTCATAGCGCTAACTAACTAGTGTTGCACACTGTTAGTGCTGTAGTGGCGCTGAAGAGAGGAAAGGCACTCGGGAGTGCACAAAACCTTCCCGAGTCCTTTACATAGAAATTACTCTACAGGCGACTGAGAAAGTCTGGGAAGGTCTCATTTTTTAAGTTACGTTACAATATTACTATTACAAATAATAATGATATATTAAGATTTGGGATAATTTAGAGAAGGTATCAGTTTACTCTTTACAGGACTTGTCTTCTTGCAAATATTATTGCGTACTACCGTGGATGTATTATTTGTTTTAAATTATTTGTCTACATAAAAATGTTATCAATATCACCTGTAATTACATAATATTTTTTATAATTACAAAAAATACTTCATGAATGTTATAGAATAATCATATTCATTAATTGTGGAACCAGTATGTACCTTGAAAAGAGTGGTGTAGGGTCTCTTGAGGTCCAGCTGCAACAGGTTACCAAGCAGGGGGAGAGGTTTAGGTCCTGGAGGCTCCCTTCTCTTTTCTTGAGAGCAGAAGCAGGAGCTAAGAAGGTGCACGACCAGCAGGACCACAATCGCTGCCAACAGGAAGACTGAAGTGGGGGACTGGAAAAGATCTTCCAACATGATTCAACCGTCACCTGAAGACTTCTCCTTTTAGGAACACAAACCTTTTCACTGAACAGTTGTCCTCACAGTGAGTTAAAAGTGCTCAGAGGTTTCAGGTTTCTTCCAGATGTTCTTCTCCAGGTTGATATTTCTGTTTATAAGTTACTTTAGGTGTACCTTTCTGGTCGGGTTTGTAGATGAGTCCCCAGTCACCCCTGAAATGCATCAGGTAAAGCCATCTAATCCAAATTGACCCCAGGTGGTGTTCCTGTAAATAAGTTACTTACTTGGCAGGGTTGTAGAACAGGGTTCCACCTTCTTTTGAGGCCTTCACCAATTGCTGTATCCCCTTGCCCCCCCACCCCCCGCCCTATTTACTGGCTTGACCCTTGTGAGTGGATTCTGGATGAAGAGACCAGCGTTTGGAGAACAGAGCAACATGAAGCAGGTTCAGTTCACAAAGTTCTGAAGTTTAATGAAACACACAGGAGTATATATTATGCTCGAGCTGGTAGATTACATAAGAGTAGATTAAGAGTAGATAAAAAATGATTAAAAACGGTTAATACATGTAAATTGTTACATACAGCCCCTTTAATGATAAAAGAAAAAAACGTTTTTAGACAAGTTTCAATACTTTAATGACTTTTATAGTGTTTTGTAACATTCAGTAAGCTCACCTGGGGATCTGCTCCTGTTTGATACCATCAGTGTGCCTTTGATTTACAGCCAATAGCTGTTAATTGCTCAAATCTCTACACAGCATTCTCATACAAC
>NTHP01000055.1:1601328-1634405 GCA_003416845.1 Oplegnathus fasciatus
CATGATTTTAAAATCATTAGTGAAAGCAATTTTGGTGGGCCCCTCCACACCTTTGGACCCTGTAAATTAGTACCCTTTGCCCCCCTCATCCTTCGCCCCTGGGAATGTGCACAGCAAATACCATCTAAATACAACGCAAACACATGCAAACAATCTGGGCATCTTGTCACTGGTCACTGGTTGGGCAAGAGTGGAAAACTGCCAGACCATAAGTCCAACCTCCAAACCTATAAGATGTAGTTAATGTTTAAAGCAGGTCTCTGCTCTCTCTCTTTCCAAAGTCCTCATAAAATATCTTCAAGCTGGTCCTTCTTGTACAAACGCAACTGTGTATTATTTGACAAATCCATTAAAACAATGACATCTATGGAGACTGGTTAACATTGACACTATCTCAATGTCAATCTGACCTCTCATTTTTATTCATTTTAGTTACTGTGTCTTAAAATCAAGCATATATAGATAGATAGATAGATAGATAGATAGATAGATAGATAGATAGATAGATTTTAGATTTTTTTAAATTAAGGTAGCCTCTCAAATGCCAAATATAATGTGGAAAAAAATGATTTTTTTCCCCCCCACTTACCTCTTTGTGCCATGTGTGAAGTGTCACCTGTGGGGAAAATGAGACCAGGCTCTGGTATTTGCTTCCATTTGCATAGAGCATTATTTAATTTAAAAAGAATAGTGATACATATACAGTTGACAAGGTCAGTTCCATGGTACAGTACAGTACACAATTACAATGATGTAAATTCCCTTTTTAAATATGATACACTGTATTTCAGCATAACTCGATCCTTCAATATCAGCAGCGCAAACCTTTCAATTTTTCCTACATTTCTAACATTGCAATTGACTCAAGTCATACATGTAATGGGACACGAATTGTGCAAATACACAAACAAATGTAACAAAAGTCAAAATTAAGAGGTTAAATCCTTTAAAGACCAATAAGACACATATCCGCGTCTTTCTGGAATGTCAGTCTCAGCTTTTTTTTCTCTCACACACACATCAGGTGACACGAAGAAAGCGCTGTAAATTATATTAATAAAGTTGATTACCGCGAGTGCTTTTTGCTTTCGTGTAAGACAGTAAATACATTCATCTCACGTCTGTGAAGTCAGACGGATTTTTCGAGAGTAGGAATGTCATTTGCACACCAATTCTTCCCAGATTATAATATTGATCATTAACATGGATGAAAAGCAGCAACTTGTGTGGGGAATTCTGTTATTCGAAAGTTCTTTAAAGTACAAACAAGGCTTTGAGAATGCAACAAACTGGGCACGCTCTGAAATGAGGTTCATAGTAGCACATCCAAATGAAAGAGGAACAAACATTGCGCTGATCATTCTTCCTCAGAACAAGGCATCTATTTGTACGCAGAGGACCTAGTTAAGTTTTACTAACCATACCATAGTTGGGCTTTTTTTATTGCATTTACTGGCGTTCCCTGAAGGAGCAGCTCTACGTTAAAGATGACACAGCAGTAAAGTTTGTCCGCTGTACGATAACAATCTCTTGGTTTTAATATTTTACTATCATAGCGTTGTTTTAATATAGTCGGGATGAATTCAGGAATCATGTGTTGCCATACCCTCTCGCACACACATTCACTCACACACGCACACACTTACACACAGGTGTATCGTGTGAAATGCATAGCTGCAAGAGGAAAAAGAAAAAAAAATTACAAAAACACCTCAAAGGTCTTTGCAGTCTTGCTGTTCAAGGTCCAAAACAATCACATGCAGTCTGACCCAAGACCTTTTTACTGCAACAGCAGCGACATTTGAGAATAATCTCCTGCGTCGCACAATGATTTTAGGATTTCCTTCTAAAACAGCTTCCATGTAAACTGTGGCTGGATATTCACATGGTCACACAGTGTTGCTGTAACTTGTTTGGCAGCAAAAACAGAATCGTTGGTTCACAAGACCTTAACAATGGAGGCGTACTGAATGTACTCAGACTGGACTGAATGTACTCTGAGGATTAATCCTCAATAAGGACGGTTTTCTAGTAATCACTAGCAGCTCTCTGCTCTCTCAGTATCATGCGCTCTGTAAATCGTATTCTCTGCATGCATTCATTAATGTGCCCAAAACAGTCTTTAAATGAGTAAATGTTCTGCTCTGGCCTGAATGAGTAAGTGGTTTTTTTAGTACCATGAACACATCACATTATTTACATCTGGCAACAACATTAAGAGGCTCTTAAGGATAACCAGGCATTTTGTATAGGGCAATATAAAGAAACACGAACCCTCATTAGTTAGATAAGGCGCAAAAGGTGTGCAACGATTTCATTAATGTATCAAATGGAGTGGTTCATTCTCTTGTGATGATCACAAAAAGAAAGCACAAGTTCTTGGAAACATAATCAAGTCATAAAGTAAAATCATAAATAACAAAAAGACAAGCTGTACACACATAAGTGCACGCAAATAAACCCTGTCACACACAATTCAGAGTAGTGGTAGTATCTAATGAGTGGTGTCATTGTCCTTGACCTCACTAAAAAAGGTGCAGTACTCAGAGTTCATTACTTGGTATGATCAACATCCCCCACATGTCATAATTCCAGTTCTCCTACTTTCTCATTACACAACAACAACAACAATAACAACGGCATGAGTGACCCAACAAAGACACACTGACGTGATACAGTAGTAGAAATGCTGAAGTTGATGTTTGGCGACTGGCCCAGTGTGAGTGTGTATGTTGGTGGTCAAGGTAAAAATGGAGCTGGAGATAAACCACCGCTCCAGCCTGTGCACACGCCTGCTGTGTAACCGAGGCAAGTCCATGAACACAGGTCCTACACACACACACACACACACACTGTTAAAAAATGGACAATGGATGGACGGACTCCTGGCTCCGCTTACTTCCTCCCGCCCTCTGTACAGTGCTGGAACTGGGCAAAGCTGAGGAACACCTGCTCCAGTGATATCTGGCTCACACAGTAGTCTTCAATGCGGTATTTCTCTTTGGCTGCCTCCAAAGTGCCAAACACCTAGGTGGGAGTGGAGAATAGGGATTAGTGTGGAAAGAATGCATCTCCGGTGTTATCAAAGGCTTTGTGCCAAGAACACTGAAAATACAAATGAAGATATATTATTTCTGCCCCTGTGCACATGCAGCTTCTATTTATCTGTCTTTGTCACATCAGTTAAAAAGTATCAATGCCTTTTTTTAAATTACAGACTGCCTACTTCTGTCGTCCACATGTTAAACTGCTGTGGTTGCTTTACAAATCCTGTCTTTACAATGAAAACACCTCCTTAAGATGAAAAAAGTGGAGGTGGAAACAAAATCAGAGAGAGAAGGAGAAAGCACTTCTTAGTTAACTCACTTTAGAACATTTTGTTGAAGCTATAAAATTGTAGCTCAGGTATTTTAGCGTTGCTGTGTACCATCTTGTCCACTAGAGGGCACTCTAACACAACACACACATGCAGGTGTGCACTGTATTTCAGTATAAACCCTGTATTTCTGTATAAGTCAGTTACCTGGGCCCATGTAAGTGTTTTGTCAGTCAAATGATAGTGCACCATTCCCTGGTGCTCATCCTTTAGTTGACTTCCTGTGATGGGAGATAATTCACATGGTTAGATCTGCTTTGCTATTTTTTTAATATAGAGCACAAGAAAATGTAGAATGATAACTGTAAATGTAAGTGCAGCTGCAATATTACATTTTGTTCTGTTGTTTTACATTCTGAGACCTAAAACATAATTAGAGTTATGGTCTTGGTTATTTAGTAATCCTTATAGTTAACATCGTAAACCGTTAACTGTCTGTCTCTGACCTGGGAAGGTGCTTTCGATGAAGTCTTTAAATAGCTGCAGGTCACTGTCCTCCAACTCAGCCTCTATGTGTACTTTAGCCAGCAGCGTGTAGCCACTGCCAAACTTGCTCTTCAGGTGTTGGGGACTCCCGAGGCACTTGAACTGACCGTTGACCATCACCGCCAGCCGGGTACACAGGGCCTCACACTCCTCCATACTGGTGAGGGAACATATCAGGGAGACGTTTTCAAGAGACACGTTTAACTACTTTAAAAACTGTAGTAAGAAGCAACAAGTACTTATCTGCTTGTCTTTGATATACTTTATCTGACAGATATAGTTACTAGTTACTTTTCAGTTTAAAACCTTTTTTGTTTGTGACCTCTTACAAAACAGTCTGGGCCCCTTGCCATGTTTCTGTTTGAGGTCTATGAGTTGTTAGCAGTTCGACCAAAGACACATTTCAACTCTAAACTTTCTTAGATGGTTTCATTTAAATAACTGTTTGATCCGATATTTCACATAAAAACAAAGATTAGAGAAAAGCAGATTTTTGCAGAATAACTTTTCCTTCTTTCCTACCCCATTAATCATCTCACGACCCCTGAACACCCTAGGCTGGGAATCACTGGACTAAATTCACTAACTGTATATAAAGTAGCTAAAACTAGCTCCATCTCGAGCAGCTTACGCATGACTGCATCAGTTTTAACAATCAAAAGTCATATATAATAATATATCAGTCACAGGGGGCATTTTACTGCTTCATGAATACTTTTACTTGTGATGCTTTAAGTACTTTTTGCTGATAATACTAAAGTACGATTTTAAATACAGGTCTTTTACTGTGATGGAGTATTTTTGCATTGAGGTATTGGTACTTTTACTTAAAGTAGAAGTATAAAATAGCACAAAATTCTCAAGTATAGGACCAGTACCTCAAAATTATACTTAAGTACAGAGTAAATGTACCACAATACATACTATAAAGCTCACCTATGAGAAGTGATGATTATGGCCTTTCCAGACTCCCGCGTGCGTGTAACAGCGTCCCACAGCAGCCTCCTGGCCACAGGGTCCATCCCGGTCGAAGGCTCATCCAGGAAGATGACCGGAGGCCCACCAATCAGAGCCATGCCTGCACTCAGCTTCCGCTTGTTACCGCCACTGCATATGTTGATGGTGAAATATTACTTACACGCACTTGCTCAACAAAATAGAGCATTATGCAGGCTAATATGTGAATTGTATGACACAAAACTGACTAGGATTTTTATATCTGCACCAGTGGTCTTCCTACCTGTAGCTGCGGACCAGTTTATCGGCATGAGGCTCCAGCAGCAGCGACCTCAGGACATTCTCCACACAGCCAGACACATACTTCTCCGGTATTCCTCTGAGCCTGGCATACATGCTCAGAGTTTCTCGTCCTGTCATGTGGTCCAACACGGCGTCAAACTGAGGGCAGTAACCAATGCGCTGCTGCACCTGCAATCCAGAGATAAACGTCCTCTGTCATATCTTGGTCTTTTGAAAGCAGTGCGGCTCTACATTGAGGATTTAGTGAACTTAAATCCAAAAGGTAAACTACTGAAATCGATTGAATTTATAAAAATGTCCTTCCTTCCCATCTCCCTCTGCTCTTACCTTCTTAATGTCCCTCAAGATGCTGTATCCATCGATGTAGGCGTCCCCGGAGGTAACACTCTCATCACCTGTCAGCATCTTAAAGGTCGTGGTCTTGCCTGCTCCATTGAAGCCCAGGAGGCCGAAACACTCTCCTTTCCCTACGGCTAGAGACAGCCTGTCCACAGCCAGAAGATTCGCCCCGCTGCTGTACACCTGAGAAGGAGAGATAACAGTGAGGCTGTGCCACCTTGTCATATCTCACAGAGACACATATTTTAACAGTGGGGCTCTCTCTTTCAGCGCTTCTGTGCTACATACCTTGCTGAGCTCCTGCAGCACGAGGGGGCTACCAACCATAGACTCTACTATCGGCTGGCACTCCAAGACCCTCTTCCTCTCATCGGCCACATCCCTGTCCTCTGGAAGCAGTGCTGCATCCTCTATTAGAGGTAACTGACACACACATATGTACGATAGAAGGTATCAACCACAAAAAGCAAGACATTGACCCCACGTCACAGTAAAAAGGACTTTCAGGTGATGTCTTTTAATACTTAAAAAGGGACTATAATACGTCATAGTTTACTACGTCATAGAAGCCTACAGGGTGTACACCAAAATAATATAAACACTTCATGTACAAGATTAGGCAAACGTAGTTAATTATATAACAGATGGAGTCTGCGAAAAGTAATCCTCAAGCTACGACTCTAACTCTCTTCATAAAGGCATTTAGGGCTGCAACTAACGATTATCTTCATTATCAATTAATCTGCTTATCATTTTCTCGATCAATCGTAATAATGAAAAATGTCTGTTACAATTTGCTAAAGTGTCTCCAAATCGCTTGTTTTGTTCGACCAACTGTCTAAAACCCAAACATATTCAGTTTGCTATCACATAGGACAAAGAAAATCAGCAAATCCTCACAACTCAGAGGCTGAAACAAGGCAAACGTTTGGCATTTTTGCTTGAAAAATGACATTAAAGATTATTCAATTATCAAAATAGTCGCTGTCGATCAACTAATCCATTATTCAACTAATCATTTCGGCTCTAAATACTTTTCGTTTCCAAAACACAGTCTCACAAAAGTGTTTCTAAAATCAGTTGGAGGAGTTTCAGTCTTTCAGATGAGACATGTAATTCTCAAATGAAAAAAGAATCCTTTCAGTAAAGTCGATGTGCTGATGAATGCAGAGGTGGTAATAGATCTGAGACGTGTGAAGAGCCTCAAGCAACAGCTTTGGCCTCTTCTGCCCGATGACGTGCAGCTGGGACTCTGGTTTTATTACTGTATGCAAGGAGTGATATATGAAATGCTCTGTATCCATTCTGGGAAAACTGATGAGCATATTTATCAATATTCAATTCAAGACTCTTCCCCTTGATATAATAAATCAGTTTGCAGGTTTATCAACAGATGCACCGGCACACAGGGGGCAGATGATTTGGCTTCTCACAAATCAGTGAGTGCTAATTGTCAACCTAATGTGAACCAACCCAGTAGCAGCATTTCTAACTGTGACTAAGCTACTTCAGAGTTAAAGTTTCCTTTTCATGAAGTGTTTACACCATTTTGTCTATTCCCAATACATTTAATCAGATCTGTATGATCAGAGACCATTCACTTTGTCGATCTACAACCATTACTCAAGTTGTCTATAGAGGCTTTTCTGTTTTTAGGCTTCAGTTTGAATATATTTAACCACACTTTGAAAATAGTTTCCCACAGAGATCTCCAACACAGTCCCAGCTGTGGTTGCTAGAAAATTTCTGATGAAACTGGAAAGTCCCCATTCCCCCACTACCCTAAAAAAACACTGCCTTGTTCACCGCTCCCACAATTCATCTACCTGTTTGCGTCTTCTGCACAGGGAGGTGAGGAGTCGCCGGAGAGTGCGGACACACTGCAGCTCGATGACAAACAGCAGAATAATGAAGACTACACCCTGCACTGAGAAGGCCACTAGGAAGCGTCCCACACCAGGCTCTGACATCGAGAAGTAGTTTGTCTGATACGTGATGTCTAGAAGCAAAAAAAACACTGGAGTTATGTCACGTAATTTAAGCGCATAAATATGCAGGGTTTACACAAGAAATCTGGTAATTTCATTAGTGTTTATTTTGGCAATTAAAGACGGGAAAACTGGATTATAAAAACACATTTTGCAGCTTAAACAGTCTGTAGTTAAATGGACTCTGGTGCATTATGTATCTCATTTGTGTTTCACCCCCTATTTTTCTCTTTACTTTCCATTACAGGAAATATCTGTTGAGCTGTCCGTGTCCCAAGAGGACCTTGTTTACTGTAAACTACATCAAGTTTTAGCAAAAAAAACTTTTGAATGCATGGGGACATAAAATCCAAGCGGAAACAAAGTTTGAAATCGATCTTCTCCACTTCTGCTCGATCTGTGTGTTGGTGAAAGCAATTATCCTTATTTATAGAATATATCATTATTCATATAATCATTGCCACTATGAAAATGAACCACCATCGCCATTCCAATGCATGTGTGTGCCACCCACATTATGACTCATCATTATATTTATATCATCTATATCATATATTCATCACATGTGAAATGGTAAATTCAGGAAGTAGACCGCATCTTCGTTGTTTTTTAACTAAAAGCAAACACCTCTACGGAACCTCATTCCCTGAGGCTACATTTAAGCAGTACTTACTTAACATTCTGCACACTTCCTGGCTGATTAGACTGGTGGGACAAAATGAGTTGAATTCGTAGTTCTGGTAGAACTGGCTGAAGGACATGCCCAGGCAATAGTTTGGGAAGATCAGGAACACCTTGTCCAGTAAGTGCGACAGGTCCTCCAGGTTCAACTCTGGAGAAGGAATTCATAAGAAGGCCATTAACATGAATGATAAGGAAGCATTTTTTTTCTTTTCTTTTCAATTTTTTTAATCTCCTCTCACCTGGGATGGTCATGATGGTGACAGCCAGAAAGGTGGCCGTGCCAGAGATCATGTTGAAGATGGTGAGGCGTGTGTAGGCGGTAGCGGCAGAGGAGAAGAGGAAGCTGAGCAGGTACATAAGAGGCACAACAGCCCAGCCATACAGCAGCAGTAACAACAACACATCTACCAGGTGGTTGTCATCCACGAAGGCCTTCACTCCAAATGCCTGGAATACCACCTGAGAACATAAAACAAGTTAAGACAATGCATACATCAGTTGTATGCATACTGAATCTGTCTCTGCCTGGACAAATCGGACCACTCTGTTTACACTAACTAGTCGGTGCCTTTACCCCAACAAGAAATATCAGATGTCATACTGACCAGCATGAGGAGACAGGGCAGCAGGAAGTTGACCAGGTCCCACAGCAGGGCGGAAAACCAGAAGTTTGACAGGTAGACGCCGCTGACCTGCTGCACATGCTTGGACTTGATAGAGGACTCCGTTACGAGCAGCAGGGCAAAGGTGCTGGACAGGGAGGCCATACCGTACATCAGGTTGATGGCGATGGCAAAGCCCGTCTTTCCTCTACAGATAGAGGAAAAGAATGAGACCGTTAGGAGAGAAAAAAAACAGGAGGAGGAGGAGGCGGAAAGAGGTTGATGACAGGAGGTAATTGAAGAGAAATGGTGCAATTGAAAGTCGAAGAAACAGCAAGAGAGAGAGAGATGTGAAATAACGGAGAGACAGACATAAAATTCATGACTGCTCTCTTGTAGAATCTTCTCTTACTTTTCGTCCATCACCTTGATCTCCACCTGGTCAAATCCTTCAATTACATCAACTTCATACTTTTACATGATAGCTAGTGTATAAGAAACTGGGCTTGTGTGCTCCTAACTCTTCCCCCCTTACTTCTATCCACTCAGTTTACCATGTGTTAAGCTCTTGATATTAACCAAACGCTTTCCAACCTCCCCTGCACTCACTCTGTGAGCTGGCTCCGAGCGATCTCAGACAGGTTGCGTGGCATGGGGTAATTGCCCGTCTGGATGGAAGCATTCGGCCCTGCTAGAAGTTTGAAAAGAGCGTTGTCCACCATCATGAGGGCTGTGGCGGGTGTGTGGTAGCCCTCGTTGTTGAAGTAGGCTGTTGCTTCTGCATAATGGCTGTTGCTGCCACGGAAAGCAGCACCCACCACACAACGCTCGTTAAAGCTGCCGCCTTCTTCCTCTGCCTGGGTCAGGATGTAATCAGTGAAGTCTGATGGGGAGCAGGAGAAGAAGGGCATATGGTCAATAAATACTCAGCTAAGCAGTCAAGCCAAGTCCCTGTCTCTCTCACTGTGCTTACCCGTGATGTTGATTAGTTGGCCTAGCTGGGCAGAGAGCTGCGAACTGTATCGATTTGCCAGGGCAGAGGCCAGGGGACCCAGCCCAGGCTGCAGAGCCACGGGGACCCTGGTGGGACCATAGCGTTTGAGTGCCAGCCTCAGCTGAGGAGCGTCCTGGTGATTGGGAAAGGTGCGTGCCACAACTAAGGCCACAACTGTGAAGACCAAAGGGACCAGGAACTGAGCCACCATCACCTTCCAGTTTCTCCAGCTGTACAGGGCCCTCTTCAGGAACATGGCATAGAACTGTTGCAGGTATAGTCTGACCTGATAGGAGAGGAAAGGGGAGCTGAAATGTGAGCGATATGATTGATTGCAGAAAACATGACAAGCATCGGTTTGCTTTCTCTCATCTCACCCCAGTGTTCAGCTTGATGTTGGAGCAGTCCTCTGAGATGAGCGTACCGCTGTCCGTGAAGTCAGTGACATCGGTCATGCCGCTGATGCTGCTGGCGTCATCTGTGGTCCAGTCATGGGAGCGTCTCTCGTGTTGGTACTGCAGGGCCGGCAGCTGGATTGCCTGGATGTCCAAACTAGAATCCACCAACTTTCCCACTCTGAACACACAAATCAATCTGTGGTTATTCACTAACTTACTGGAAACAGGAACAAAAGGCGCCTTAAATATGAAGTCTTCAGTTCTGTCTGCAACCAACCAGAGGGTAGGTCCATTTGCTGATATTACAGTGAAGCACAAAACCCAAATAAAGTTTATAAAATGGCATGTTTTTGTAACACTACATGATGAATTCCAGGGCTGCTTGCAAATAAAGCTATTTCTGGGCCTTACAATTCAATTATCATCTAATCAAGGCACCTACACAGGAGGAATCCAACTATATTAGCCACCCTCATCTCGCCAGATATAGTGTGCCTTTGTGAGCCTAGTTACATCTTCCTACAAGCCAATCAGTCTATCCTTTCTACACCTCTTACCTGTGGAATTGAATGACAAAATTATGAACAAACTAGGTAAATAAGATTTTAGAAAAAATGGGAACTGTGTTTTAAAGCTATCAGTATTTGTATGTCTGAGCAACAAAATAACAATATAATCTAGTTTAAAATGTTTGGTCATCAGATGTTTTAGATCTCTGGTAAAGAGCATTATACAGTATTTCATTTTTAATAAGAGTTTAATTTAAAAGAAAAGTCTTGATGGTTGCAGTGTTACTATCTAACTGACAAGTCATTTTACTTGGCTGTAAAATACTGAACGCCAGAAGGGAGCTAAATGGCCAAATGCTCGAACAGCAGCTTTTCTTAGTGTCATGTTTGATGTTTGGTGTGTTTATGGCCAGAACACACTGATGGACTCTCAGTATGACTTGTAAATAATGAGGCCTGTGAGACACACATTCTTGGCAGCGCCAGTTACAATGTCATGCACCCGTGCTAGCTGAAGTAGCATGCAGTGTTAGCGATCCGCAGTGGAAGCGCTCTCGTGCTCGTTGCCACAGATACACATATCAAGTCCACGGGGGGGAGAGAGAAATAACGGCTCGGTAAGCAGCAGGCAGCTGGGACGAACATATCAGCCATAGCACTGGTTTGGATGTAAGGAAAGATGGAAATTCTTTCTTTTTACACTAAAGTGTGGTTCAATGTTTCAGCTCCACAAATTCCAAAACACATGTATGGGTGCAGAGCTACTATAACAATTATAATATAAGTATTATTTTTATTTATGTACTATATGGAACCCACTAAATTGTTTCCTCTTGTACGTTACAATGATTTCTATTAGTACATTGGCTTAAATTGCTGCTTAATTGAAAATGTGCCTAGCAGTAAGTGAGAGACTCCTTGAGTCAGATCCAGCTGATATGAGAGACCATCACATTCGCCCACCTGAGGAAAACCTCCTCCATCGTGGTTACCGAAGCTCCATAGCTGGCGATGCCCAGCTCATCTCTGTTCATCTCCAGCTCAGCAAACAGCAGCTCAAACCTGAGAGAAAAAAACAAACAAAGTGCATCAGGGAAACAGGTTGCACACTATGTCACAGTGGGAAAAATGCTAATCACTCAATATTACAATATGGGCTCTTGATGAGTGTAAAGCTGCCAAATTACACTCTGTATCGCTGTGTTTTGAAATGGAATCATATATTGCACCTTTAGTTCTGCCTTAAATCTAATCATAGAACAGTAGCAAGTGCCACTCTGGAGTCAAAGTCCAATTTGTGGTGGGAAAAATATTGATTTTCAGTACATAAAAAGAACATAAAACAGGGGGAGAGATGGCTATAAAGGAAGAAATAACCTGGTGGTGGAGAAAAACTAAAAGGTCATCAACTACACTCTAATGAATGCTCTAATGAAAAGAAGAAAACTTTTGATACCAAAGAGAGAAAGAGCCTTGCTCTTTCTTTCTATATTTGTTATAATCATATACTTGGTGTTAGTGTAGGTTGGGCAATGTAAGTCTGGGAGTTATTTTAGAAATCAATTGATCCATTGTGGGACATTCTCTAGTCCGTTGGACCCTTTCGCACAGGTTATCGTTTAGTCACCATGTTCAGCAGGTGTCATTTCTGGTCAATGGTCTTTCTCCCCATAAGGCCACTTTATGCTCTCCACTGCGTTATTGTGAGTATTTTTTGAACAAAGACCTGAGTGACTCACCTGCTGGTGCTTTCTTTGGGCAAGATATAAGAGAGCTCGGCCCCAGCACTGCTCTCCAGTGTGGCATTGGGAACATACATGTGGACAAGGCGGGTGATCTCGGACACGTTACAAAGAGCATCCTTTACTATCACCATGTGGTAGCCAGCACCTGGTGAGCAGAAGAAAGGAAAAGGCTTTTGTAAGCAATTGTAACAATCATGTGTTCCCACCACTAATGATGTAGTTGTATTATTGGATTACATATTCGGCAACTCGGAAATGCCACTTTTTGAGCCTGCTGCAGCTATTTCCACTCCCCTCTTCACTTACCATATTTGTTCTTAAGGAAAAGTGGTGACCCGCAGCACTGCAGCTCTCCTCCTGCCATGATGGCAATGCGGTCACCGAGCAGGTCGGCCTCGTCCATAAAGTGTGTGGTGAGCAGGATGGTGCGACCGCGCTTCTCCCCTTGCAGAAGGTCCCAGGTGGCACGTCGAGCTGATGGGTCCATGCCTGATGTGGGCTCATCTAACATCACCACCTGGAGATACACAGAGTTAGGGAAGAGATGAGACGTGGTTAATGTGGAGGTTGGTTGGGACAAAAGGAATGAGAGCAATTAATGCTCATGAAATCCTTTACCTTGGAGTCTCCAATGAGGGCAATGCCAATAGATAGTTTTCTCTTCATGCCACCAGAGAGGGTCTTGGAGCGAGCCTGTCGCTTGTCCTCAAGGTTCAGGATACGGATGATCCGGTCTACCTCATCTGGAATCTTGTCTTTGGAGTAGCCTTTCAACTGGATGTCAAGCACATAAACACACCAAATAAACCATACACTCATCCAAACTCCCAGCATCTATTTCACACTGATGTCAACAGAGAGCTACCGCAAGCCTGACAGAAAGTGTCTGCATCCATCTTGTTCTGAGAGTGTTTTAGAGGAACTGAGAAAGTACAGTAAGTTGATGGGTCTTGCACCTCATAAACAAGATCATAAAGCATTTTCATAGGAGGAAAGAAAGAAAGCAGAGAAAAAGACTGCTCTCAGTGACACTAACATGGACAAATATAGGTTAAACTATAGCTCCATTTATTTGTACAGGAAACTTCTGCAACTAGTTATGGAAATATACACCCCAGTGGCCACTTTATTAGGTACAAAGTTAATAATGTTCAGTTTTATTTATTGTTCAGTTTTAATTATGTTTATTATTGAGGTTGTAGTTTGCAGCAGTTTTGAACTGAACTGCATTACACTGACAAGTGTTTCTATCATTTTGTCCACTCCATTTATATCAATGAGAGCAGGCTAAATAAGTGACACACTTCTCTGTATAATGCAATAAAGACCACAAACTATATCCTCCAAATCGATCATACAGTTAAATCAATACCTCTCTAAAACAATTTCAACAAAGACTGAACATTATAACCTTCATGAAGGGAGGATTTAATTCAGGACTGTTGCATTAGACTGCATTAGTTTAGTTAGGTGAACCTAATAAACTGAGAGCTGAGTGTAATGCAGTCCAGTACAACACCACCACTAAATACGTATGACCTCAATAATAAACACATAGTTGAATTAACACCTCTCGGAAAGTTTTAACAAAAACTGGTCATTCTAAACTTTGTAAAGGCAGAATATGTGGCAGAGCTGCTGTAGCTACTGGATTGCATTACACTGCACAGGAGTACCTAATAATGTGGCCAGGGAGTGTATTTTCTATATGGAAACAAAGAGAACAGCACACAATATTGAGACACTTTCAATTATCATTTAAAAAACATGTCTATCAACAATGAACTAGCGGGAGAACAATAAACTAATGAGTGCATAATAAGTACAAAGATTCAGCTGAACAGGATTTATACAGTGTGTGTATGTGTTTTTGTGTATAAGTGCATGCCTGTGTGTGTACCTGTGCGTAGAAGAGCAGGTGCTCTCTGACAGTAAGGTTATCGAACAGTACGTCATGCTGGGGACAGAGTCCCAGACTGCGGCGGATCAGAGCCATGTCCTGACAGATGTCGTAACCGTTGATATAGGCCCTGCCACTGGTGGGGGGAAACAGCCCTGCAAGCACAAGCACAAAGGCAATCAGTTAAGATTATTTAGGTGGCATCTATGTTTGATTGTATGTGTGTGTGTATGTGTGTGTGTGTGTGTGTGTGTGTGTGTGTGTGTGTGCGCGCATGGGTTGCTTTGCATGTGTGTTAAAGCTGGTCACCTGTCAGCATGGACAGCGTCGTGGTCTTCCCAGCACCGTTGTGTCCTAGCAGCACCGTGATCTGTCCTTCGAACATGTTCAGCGTAAGATCGCGCACAGCCTGCCGTGTTTTGTTGCCCAATTTGAATTCCTGTCAAGCACATAAACCCAAAACAAGCAGAGTAACCTTGTTGCTTATTTACCATCTAACTCCTGCAGTAGAATCTTTAATGACTGTCTACACTTTTTAAACTTCACCATCTGCACCATTTTACAGAATGTGGACATGTCGACCCTCTGGGTCATAGTGTCTGTTTTGCTGCTCACCTTAGCAAGGTGTTTAATCTTGATCCCGGAGACTAGTCCAGCTGGTTCCTCCTCTATAAACTCCCCTTTCAGAGCCTTTTCTGCATCCTCCTCTTCCTCTTTCTCATTGACCAAAGCCATGCGAGGACTGCTGCACCAATATGAAGGCTGCAGATGAGGGGATTGGGAGAAAATGAGGGATAGATAGGAGGTAGGAAGTTGAGTGGGGTGAAACTGGCCTTAGTCAAAAAGCTGTATAAAATAGTAGTTTACGATTCCAGTATTCACTTCCAACATATTTCCACAAGATATTTTACAGAATAAAAGTAAAAAAATACATCATATATTTCACACACTGTATATTTCTCACATCTTTTTTCAATGAAGCAAGGTAATTACAGGATGCAACAACGGAAGCAGAGGAACTCGATCATTCATAAAAACACAAGAGGGAGAGAATGGGCTGACATTAACATTGTTCATGTACACTCTACATTAGAGGGGCTTGTTTCCTGACCAAACCTCCCTCTGGTGCACTTCCTAAGAACCAGAGTCCAACCTCCATTTTCTACGTTGTAGAAACAGCATCTTGCGCACACAATGGACATAAAGTGCGTCAACATCTAATCCACACCCTGCTGGCAGTCTCTTGAATTCCTGACTACTGGGAAATGGGTTAGCATGAGTTTATTTTTGTGTGTGTGTAAAGGCACGCCATTACGTGATCGTCCATGGTTGTTATAAAGATAAAACTTATTTGTGTTGGCTGGACAGACTCAGACGCTTCCTGTTATTCTGGCTAGCTGAACCCAAAGACTTCCTCTGGTCCGATATGTTGTGACCTCACGTTTTCAATCCCCTCCACTGTCACTATATCAGGAGCCACTTTCACGGAGTGCAGCAATGTCTTTAATCTAAGGCAGTTTTTCTCTTACAGGAGACCTCAGCCTCAACCTTGCAACGAGCCGATGGAGCTGTAAGTGCTGAACACCACCCACTTGCATCATTTGTTGATATGATAATGTGTCTTTAACTGTATACCGCAATGTAAAAGCCGCATCAAACCCGGGTCCATTTCCTGGTAGCGATAGTTGAGGCTTGCTTGTGCCTTTCAACAAACACAATTAGCAGTGCTCACAGGTGGGAAGCTGGTCAGGGGTCATGTCCTTTTTACTGCACTAGTATTGCTGCACTAGGAGTAGAAAGTACTGTACATACTTTCTGGGTGTATATGTATATATGTATATAAGTAACTGTATATAATGTATTATCTTATTTTATTCTATTCTAATTTAAATATTTGTATATATGTTCTATGTATGTGTGGCATTAACGGGCAACAACTTTCATTTCATTGTGCAACCCTGACAATAACCAACCTGATGATTAGGCGACATTTTGTTCACACACATCTTCCCCATTTTTTGGGGTTTACTTCTGTCAAGTTTGAATTACTAACTGACACTACTGTAGAGACTAAAAGGCACTGCAAGGAGGGACAAAATTATCAAATAACTGCAATTATCTAAAACATGTGTATCACTTTTAAATGCATTTATTCACACTTACATCCCAATAATCTATTATATCTGTGTTTACATCACCAATGAATGTGTGTGAGCATGCAAGTGTGAGCCGCTTAGCTTTGAAGCTTACCAGTACAAAGAAGTAAGATGGTAGAGGCACTCCATACTCCCCAGGAAAAACTGCCTCCATGTACCAGGCCACCAACCCATAGAGCACAGAGTCAAACAGCAGCAAGCCCAACACCTGGGCCAGGGAGAAGTCATCATCCACCGTCACAGAGTCAAACAAGTTTGACCACTGGATTCCCGTACCTACAGGGGGAGAGGAACGAGGTAAACATTTTAAAAAGGAAAGGAACAGAGAAATTGACCCTGACTTCCTAATGTAACCAGACAGTCCAAAATGTATGGACTGTACTTGACAAAATTCACCTTGACCATAACCTCAAGACTCACCTTTGCCTTCAAACATTCCCATGAGCTGAGCTCCCATGGCCATGGCCACATTGGAGATGAGGCAGGCTGACACCTTCTGGGCATGGCTCAGTAAGTCGTAGCGTGGCCACAGGAACAAATAAGGCAGGTAGCTCAGGAAATAGATGAAGCCGCCCGCTGCTGCCGCCACATTGGCTGATGTTAGGCAGAAAAGAAAGAATGAGAGGTTGAGGGGATGCTGAACAATAGCAAGACCCATGTAGCCTTATGTAATCATAATAATAATAATAATAATAATAATAATATGAGGTTTAACAAAGAAGAAACTGTGAATTGAACACTGAAATTACAGCTCTTGTCGCTCAAATTGTTGTCACATTTACAGGAGAAGAACATTGCTGCACTGCTAGCCGAGCTCAAACACACACCCATGCATTTGTAGATCTACGCAAGAGCCAACAGGGAAAATTACTATGTGAAGAGAACTACTTTTCCCTGACTGACAGAGAAAGTCTGAGTGTCTTTCAGATGAAGCATTGAGGAGGACAAATGAGAGATGCGGGAGAAATGGGGGAAGAAAGTTGAGCACTGTGAGGCGAATGAAAGACTTCAAGGGCTGTTTTTGCTTCCATTTCTGAGCAGCATGACAAGACCTCTCAAAAGAGCACTTGTGGCAGACAATGTGACATTTTGAGCCTGCGTGGAAAATGCATTGATTAAGTGCCATTATCTATTCCTAAAAATTACATCAGTGGGTGGGGAGAGGTATCATGACAGCTGCTCACACAAAGACTGCCATGAGAGAAAAATAGTCCGTCTTTGTTCAAAAATGGCCAAGGAGGGCACTCAAAGACCCTCTCTGTTGGTTTGGCCTATTTTCTGTAAAAGCCCCTCGTCGCCACCTCTTTCCTCTTCCGTCTACAAATCATCATTTATAAGGAAAACCCTTGAACCTGGTTGGGGTTCATTATATTATGATTTTTGTGTTTTAGCAAGTTTATATTCATGTACAGTGTCACAGGGAAAACAACATGATGATCCGGTTTCTTCGGCCTATGTTCATATCATTAAGTTCAGCAGCAGTTGATGCAATTTTAATGACTTTAGTCAGGCTGTCAAATATTATAGTTTGGACAATTATTCATGGACCAAAGACAGGCCAGGATGAGGGGAGGACAGAGAAAGCGGGAAGAAGCAGGGCAAGATTTAAAAAATGACATTGCCTCATTATGTCAAAGCAAAATAGGAAAATGGTCTGGGCAGGTGACAGAGTACATTAGATATACAAGACGACTAATGGAAAGAGAAATTCAACACATCAGTGTAAACCAACGAAAGTGAGGTTTTCAAGTCTCTTTTCTCTTCAACTCAGCCCCTGTGGACAAAAGGCTTTTCAGCTTTAATCATAACCAATCATAATCAATTCATGTTTTTTTACAATTGTAGCTGAAAAAACCCAAAGAACAACATCATTTACAGCATATCTGGAAAATAAGTAAATAAGTGCTCATGTGCAACTGCTTTGCAAAAGGCTGCATAAAACTGAGGCAGACGAGCACGTGCAACCTGAGCTGCTTTGTTGGGCAAAGCTGGAAGGAGACGGATGCTGGTCTGAATGAAAAGCTCTGAATGAGAGAGAGTGCAAAGAGGGGAAGAGGAGAGGAACATGAGAAAGGAGAGATGGGGTTTCTTTATTGTCTATGTTGTTCAGGCCGGACAGGCTGCTTCAATTTCTCTTAACCAAGAAAAAAATACATTTATTGTATCAGTAACTGCATGACTAGTCAACATAAAAGCATAAATCTTCTCTGTGCAGATCTTTGTGTAGTGTAAACATGTTTTTTATAGCTGATGTACCCTGCCCTTTATTGCTGCTTTTATGCTTTGGAGGAGAGCATAGAGGAGGGAGCAAAGCAAACAGCCGACACTTCGACCTACATCTGCGAGGACACACAATGTTGCACGTACTGTCCATTTCAGCAAAGTGGAGCCGGAGAGTGTTGTGTAAAGGGCATCTGGCCACGCATGCAGCACAGTACAAAACAAGAGAGACTGACCATCAAAAAGAGACATAACTATCACTCAGAGTAGAGCGGACAGACACAGACACACACACACACACCTCGTGAGAAGAAGGTACTGATCATGAAGCTGAAGTTGATGGTGGCAATGGTGAAGACGAGCAGGAAGACAAAGACCAGCGTGGGGTCACTGTAGGTCAGCACAGCTCCGTTGGGGCTCACCTAAAACAACAGTTATAAAACAGAGAGTTCCAGTGCTCAGTTATGACGTGCTGAGACACATTTATAGCCTCTAAACGAAAAATTAACTCACTCCTGCACTTAATGTTGAAGCTATTGTTCAGTAACTACACAGCTCGACAAAAGACAAATTATTATGAACTGGTTAGTGTAATGAAACCGAACATTTCTGTTTTTCACTTTCTTTTACTCTTGGCTTTAGGCATTGTAAAGCACTACCTTACAAGGCTCATCGGTTAATTAAGTCACACTGTGTGAGAGCTACAGCTTAGCTACATATTTGTACACTAAATAAATACATACTGCAGGTATTTCCACTATACACTACTGTAGATAATGATATTGTATTGCCCTTTACTTATCTAAGAAGGCATTACGTGCTGGAATGTGGCTGAAGTAACAGTGATAGGTAACATAAACTCACCTGGATACAGAGGAGCAGAGTGACAAAAAAGACTGAAATGGAGAGGAAGAGGAAGAACATGAGGAACCAGGCGCTCCAGTGGAGCCAGTTGCTGAGACCCATCATCCTCATGTACTCCTGAAACGCACAAGAAAAGGTAGAGATTACGGATGAGGGAGTGAGTGTTTATTACTAATTTCAGCACCAAGAACAACAGCCCACATAGGGACACACAAACACACCTTGAGCTTCCTCTCCTTCTCCTGCACCACGGCTCGTACTATGTTGAGGGAGGTGTAGGTAAAGCTGAGCACCAGTAGTAGGGGCAGTTGGTTCTGAATGGCCAGGATGAAGACGTCATATATAAAGGCAGGATAAGGGAACCGTGACAGGACCACTCTGATCTGTCGTAGCAGAGAGGCAGCAGCAGTTCTGTTGTAAGAGCGCATGATGGCTCGGTCCACCGCATGCTGTACAGCCAGGAATCCCTCTCGAAAATAACCTTAAAAGAGAAATGAGATATTAACACTCAAGGAATTATGTTAATTCCACCATTATATCAGCACTTAATCTCAGTCCAAAGAATGACTCATGGCGCGACCCCACTTACAAAGTGACCTGTTCCGCAAGACAAAGTCCTTCTAACTTCTAAAGTTAACATCAAAATGAGTAAGAGGCCTTGACGAGCGAGAGTGGAGCTGCAGTCGTGAGTTATTATGCATGTGGAGGCTGGAAATCCATATTTATGCGACTGTAAAAGCTTGTCAGTTCTATTATGCTGTGAGGGTGACTTCATCTGTTGGAAGATGCCTTTTTGTCCCATTATACTTTGGAACTTCATTATGAAAAAAGGATCTGGGCCTGCTGGGGGCCAGCAGAACAGCGTCTTATCTAATCCCAAATTCATCATCATCACTTCATTTATATTTGACAAATCAAACAACCAGAGGGTCGAATGTGAAGAAAAAGTTTGACGTTTCCTGAACGGTGCCTGACACCTCACAAATGCCCAACACATGACGTGAGGGCACAATGCATCCCGCTAGTGCCCAAACAAGACAACACTGATCATGGCAAAGATGTGTAGGGCCGTGGTTGCCACGGAAACACAGCCTGAAGAGAGGGCTCTCGCTCCAGAGATTGTGGAAAGTGCTTTTCATCAATCATAATCTCTGTCTGTGGCTTTTCTTAAGGACAAATGCCAATCTGAATAACTCCTCTAAGAAATGTGGAGTTTTAAGAACATGTAAGATGTAAGGTTTAGTAGCATCAAGGTGACAGAGAAAAGGCAGAAAGAAAACGTGGGAGAGACCGATAAAGAGAAACAAAGACAAAAGGAGAGCCACATAGAAAGAGATGGGGAGTTCTCACCAGGCGTGCCCCCCTCCTTGTCATACTGCTCCCTCGGCCCTGGCAGTTGAAAGAGGGGATAGAGGCTGAGCGTGTGCCAGTCCAGATCACTGTTCGGGTTCAGCTCCGACTTCTCCTTGATCGGGGCGTTGCGTGGGGTGAAGGTGAAACGCAGATGGTAGCTCACCTGTATGCGAGAGCGCATAAAGAGAATGGGCTTAAAAGACCTGAACACAGCCAAGAGGAGTGAAGAAGAAATTTTCACACCTATCAGGTCTCTTTCTAAACTTGGCTTCATTAGTGCCGGTGCCTCTCGCGTAGTCAGTTTTGTTGTAGCTTGAATAAATCAACTAAGCAATAAATAAGCTTAAACTCCGCAGTAAATTAAAGAGTTAAGGTATGTACAGTATATACCACAAAGGTTTCGACAAATCCTTGAATAGTTCAATTTGTGCATTATCACCGCGTATTGTTTACTGTTGTTCAAAGAAAAAAATAATACAC
Source organism: Oplegnathus fasciatus (assembly GCA_003416845.1). Classification (NCBI taxonomy): domain Eukaryota; kingdom Metazoa; phylum Chordata; class Actinopteri; order Centrarchiformes; family Oplegnathidae; genus Oplegnathus; species Oplegnathus fasciatus. The sequence goes on from NTHP01000055.1 coordinate 1,622,683, forward strand.
AGTCCTGTGTTGTCCTGTGCTGCAGTCATTTAAAGCTCCTGAAAAGATTGATACACTAAAGGAAACGCTCAAGAGAAAGAAAGGGAAAACTAAGTCACTTGTGCTTTGTTTTATTACCTGTTTATTTATGTTTATGGTTTTATGCATCTGGCAGCAACAACAACTTTTCATAAGCACAATAAAGTCGAATTGAATTGATTTGAAAGGGGCAGAGGGAGACAGGCACATAGAAGCCTTCAAGCCTATTAAGTCTGTCAGACTTTTCCATCGCACCCAGATACGGCTTTTCCCAATGTGGAATCACACTGTACCTGTGAAACCTGTGAATTCATCTGTCCTCTGTCAGGTTTTTCCTGCTACACAGGAGGATACGTTTCATCTCCACAGCAGACATCAATCTGGTAGTTATAATCATATCATGTCATACAGTTACCATGCACTATTTAGCTTTGTAATAAAACTGACCAAAACATAAGCTTGTTTGTCAGTCCAAGACTCCTCCTTCTATGTTCAAACTACCAGCTGGCCAAAAAAACAACAAACAAACAGGGAGCAGGACAAAGTGCCTGAACCAGTACTAATGGTAACACATACTGTAATGTAAAGTATTCATTCCTCCTTACACTGAGACCAGAGAAACAAAAACAGTATGTCATTGTGTTGCATTTTTTACACCTCTCTATGTAATTACGCTTCTGTTAAAACACAGAAAAGCAGAATTTACCACTCGTACGTTGTGGCTGGACTCTGCAGTGTCCCTGACGCAAGTACCAGACAACAAAACAACGCACCCAGTCCTGAGGTGCAAGCATCAACCATCAACCTGCCACAGTGGGCGACAGTGTGTGTATGCAGCCTCTTACCTTTACGGGCAGAGGTTCATCATCGTGGGTGAAGGGGTGCTCAAACACCACGGCAGCCAGCAGCTTTCCTGACAGGGGGTCATTTCTCACGTAGTCCTCAAACTGCTCCTCTGTCTCAAAGCCACGCACTGATGAAGAAACGTACACACACACACACACACACACACACACACACAAAGAATATTACGTTAGTTGTGATGTGGTATTCATCTCACGTACGTCTGTTTTCATGCCTGTCTCATTGCCTGACCTTGGTGCTCGCCACTCTCACCGACAGTTTAAGAAGTTGGTCGAGACGCTGTCAGCATACTGAATTCTATGGCCAATATTATCAATACAACAGGTCTTTCTTTCCGGAACTGGATTTCTCAGTGGCATTTTTTATTCCACTAATCAAGCAAAAATGAAGCTATTCTGAGCCTGGCAAAGGACGTCAGTATTACACATTGGTCCCTGGGTTAAATCTGGGTCAGTCTCATAAAATAAACACTTGCATGTAGACACACAGAGGGAAACAGGTCAAGGGCAACTAGCTGCCAAACACATCAGTTCAAACATGCATTTGTCACACTGCTCTTCATTTCAGCTGCTTCTCTTGAATACTACTGAAATGGTTAGTAGTTTAACGCAGTAATTCGCAAACCAGGGGTACTTGTATCCAGGGGTTACTTCTGCAGTTGCCAGGGGGGTGCATGGAAAGATTGTGGAGTAACTTAACTAATTTGGAAAAAATAGAAATTATGATTTGTTCAAAGTTCTATATCCACATGTTTGTGTTTAGGAAAAAATAAATAGAACTACAAATTGGTGTGATACTGATCTTTAGTAGATTTACTGTCACAATAACCAGTAAGCTAGCTACACTGATGGCACACACCTCTCACCAAGTCAGTTGTAACACCTTAAAGCCAAGTGTTGCTATTGAGAGTACACGACTAGTTAGCAAGAGAGCAGAGAGTCAAAATAGTTAGGATTAAAGTCATTTATAAACATTTGAAATTGTTCATTAAAAATTAGACATTTAGACAAATTAGACAAGACATTTTAAATAATTAGCCAAGTAACTGTTCAATTAGTTAGCTAAAAATAATGGCTAAACAGTTGAAATAATACCTAAAAGTAACGGATAACAGCTGAGACACCTAAAATTAATAGATAAATGGTTTAAATAATTATCTACAAGAAAAGAGCAGCTTAACTCAGTCGGATTTTAATTTGAGGGTCAACTTTGGTTGAATTCAGCAACTATGGCGCCGCGTTTTGTTAACACCTGCAACAATGAAGCGTTTTTAAATAACTACCGCTCTGCTTGCCGATGACTGGTTTCTTCACCATGGCAACGGCAGCTAAGGTTCATGGGTATCGTAGTATTTAGAGCCATCCATCATGCCAAAGGTTACTGATGTGAGATGTGGACAACTGAAAAGATTTGGAACCACTGGTTTTTATTGGTTGGTTTGATTATTTATTAATTACACAGTTTATTGAAAAGAATAATCATTTTCTGGTTGAAGCTTCTCAAATGTGAGGTCATACAAATTCACTCATTTTCAGACTTTCCCACTGAGCTCTAGTGACCTGTGATGATAATGTCATTATTATATTAATAAAAAAATTGAAAATGGATAAAATGCAGCCATATTCTTGAATGGTAATAGTATAAGAAAACATAACATCTGTCACTGATGGTCCACACAAGAGAAGTCAAATCAACTTTTTAACAACAACAAAAATGTGAGATTACACAATACGGGAAATCTCATTTCACAATTCACAATTTCACAATACATCATGTAAAACATATACAAGCCGTTTCAACACCTAATACTTTTATCCAATCCTTGTGTTGTTTAAATATGTAAAACTACGACATTTGAAATATCACGGGGCTTTTTAACCGCTGTCAACTTAATCTGTTCAACAGAATCCATTATTTCAGTCTGAACATTGAGGTCACATTGGTGGTCTTCTGTGTGCATGACATACTAAAATTCAGCCTTGATCATTCCCCTCCACCTTATCCCCCCTGAACACTGAACACAGCTAAATTATTCATTAATGGCTGAGCTGGGATCTCACACGGCTGTGCGACGACCTGCAGTTACACCAATCTGTCTACCTGCTGCTACATCTCTGCCTTCAGCCTCGCACTGCTGCTATTTGTCCATCTTGCTGATTGTCTGTCAACGTGAAAACAAATATGTAAACAGCCTGTTTGCACGCCTGTCAGTCAGACTGTCTGCATGTTTATCTGAATAGCTGGTCACGCAGAGGTGTGTGTGTGTGTTTGTGTGTAAGTGTGTGTGTGTGAGAATTAAGAAGAGATGGAGTGTAGGTGTCCTGAGAGAGGAGGCTAACATGCTACAGTGTGCAAGCTTCCTTTCTTTTCTAAACTCCCAGCTGATACACTCTGATACGAGAGTAGGGTGCGGCCTGTTTGTTCTCCTGAGACCGGTTTCTAGAGGAACCAGTATTCTCAGCTCAGTCCCGAATTACAATTGGTGTCAAGGCTGTTGTTTGTTTAGTTTCACTGGTTATAATGGTGGTACCAACAGCTATAATTGGGGATGTAAACATCAGGCTTTGCTGCAATAGAATCAAGATTTTTAAAGCAACAATTCAATATTTTATCTAAAATGTCTGCAGAGTATAATGTGACAATTCCTTTCAGCGATATCCAGCATTTTTGTTTTTTATTTCAATTGACAATAAACTAAAAATGAGATTGGTGGGATACATTTTTTACTATTTTTTACTACATGCACGTACTACTTTATTATATCTATCTGAACACTGAAGCTGTGGTTCATAATATAGTTTAAAATATGTATATTGATCAACAGAAGCACACAAATGCCTTGGTGAATCAATGCATAAATCAGAATCAATATTGTTACGCTGTGCCGATATGCGTTACTTTAGAATTCAGCTGGCAAATGACATGCCAAAAGTTAGAAGAAAAGATCAATACCACTCCCATTTCTAATCGATAAACATAAGGCAGCAGCCTGTTAGCTTAGTTTAGGATAAAGACTGGGATCAGGGGGAAATACTTCAGCACATAACCCCATGCAAAACCATAAATTGCTGTATCTACATTTCGATTTTTGAAATAATTAAAGTAACAAGATATAACATGTTAATTAGTGAGCTTTAGATGTGTCGTTAAGTGAATTTTGTTAACTTTAAACGAAGCCAGGCTAGCCATTTCCCCCTGTTTCCAGTCTTTATGCTAAGCTAGGCTAACAGGCTGCTGGCTGTAGCCTTATATTTACCGGACATGTCTGCCCAACTACCTACCTGAAGAGAGTTCCAGGCTGCCTCGCACATCCTCTGCCACCTGACGCACCACACTGGAGTTACCGGGCACACAGGCCAGCTGTAAGCTTTGGAAAAAGATGTTGGGTAGTGTGTCGACAGCGTAGCTCTCATAGACCGTGGCATTTGGGTAGTCCTTAAAAGGCACCTTCTGACGTAGCACGATGAGGATGCCGGAGAAGAGCAGAGGCAGGAGTATCTCCACCAGAGTTACCAGGATTTGACGTTTCTGGAGAGCAGGAATAGAAATAATCTGTCATCCGTTTGATAGGAATGTATAAGGTAAGAGAGTGAAAGAGGAATTTAAGGTTTGAGGGAATAAAAGGAAAATGTTTTTTAAAAAGGGGTGAATTATCAATGAATATGAAGCACAGACAGAAAAGGTATTGAGATGAATAAACTATGGTATGTTTGACAGAATATTCATGACTTTAAGGAACTCAAAACCTCCACCAAAATGCATAAATGCCTCCAAATTTTAGCCACAGGAGAGCAACATACAACGCATTCTCTTTTAGCTCCGAAGACACACAAAACATTTTTTTTCCAATATGCTTTGAAAACGCAAACTACAAATAATTTTGAGTCAAGACGGGGTCAGGGAATCAATTTATTCTTTTCACACAATTCAGAATTGAAACTAGAGGATTTCACAGACAGTTGAAACAAAGCGTAATCTATGTGACGGCCTCCTGCCGTTGAGTGATTGGAGTACAAAGTGACTTAGACAGTTTCAGGACGTTACAGTCAATCTCAGAGCGGCGCCAATCAGACCTTTCAGCACTAAATCAAAATTATCACTTAGAGGAATAAATGTAACCCAAGAATAGACACGTTCCCCGTTTGTTCATGTTTATAAAGTGTGTTTTAATGCATAAATAAATTTGGTCTTATGGCCACATTTGAACAATGCTGTTTTGTGTAAGGCTGCGTATTGAACCTTAATACTTTTTGGGTGTTGCGTAACACTAAGTATCAAAACTTGTCAACTCATAGCTGAATGCTTGGTCAGTGTAGTATACTTTGATCAGATATTACCAGTGTTGTTAGATTTATGCTCTATTTTATGTTCTGTTGATAACCTGTCTACACTCAGAAAAGTAAGGAATCAAAATTTGCATTGTTGTGGTACCAGCGCTGAAACACAGAACTCTTCGTACTCTACCATTCAATACAAGCCTCTATTGTTGAGCACAGAGAATATCTTCAGTTTTCATCACCAATCATCACATATGGTTGTTTTTGGTTTACTGTAAGGCTGCTAAGATACCACTTAATATGGGCCACACTGCCAAAAGTTTTATCAACTACTTTTAACAAGCATGCATGCGTTTAAGTCGTGACACCACTGTAATTTGTGCAGTGAGTTCCCTATGTATGTGTGTGTGCTACAGCCTTATGATACACTATCCAGGAGAGTATAAAGGGAGTAGTGCACTGGCAACTGAATACCACCCTTGAATGAGGCACAAAATAACAATGGGGTAATTGTCTCAAGCACTACCAGACAGTATCTAATTTTGTAAAACATAGCCTATCATCTAGAAATCATTAACTTTGTCAGTTAATAGGGTGCTACTGCTTTTATTGAGGAAATGAAAAGGTTAGCTCAATAGATTTCAAATATACTTTGTATGAATTCCTATAAAAGCTCTTAAATAGGGGTTAGTAACATGCAAAACAGATATTTTCCTTGATTCGCAATATAGTTCACAATATCTGTCATTTTGCTCTTGTTAGGCTACATGCCTCCGTAGAACAACGAACAAGCCCAGTGATAACATTCATGAGTTTAGAAAACAATTTGAAAAGAACTGAAATCTCATCAGCTATCAGAATCTGCTGTAGCTGAGCTGGAAATACGTCAACATGACCTTCAGTTTTCTAAATGTGGCCAGTTGTCCATGGGGATAAGGACACCACCAAAAAAACAGATTGGCCCAGAAATACAGGTATTTGCCAATAGCTGTTTTTACAACAGGCATCTATAGGCCTGAATGTCTACACTTTGCTTCAGAAGGTCATATGTCGTAATGCATTGTATTTGGCAATACTGTTTAAGTGATTAGCATGCACTCTGTGTCCGTGTTCTGCAGCCAAGATGGACAAGCAACACCAAGATGCTCAGGATTTCTTCCTGCCTGGCCCTAATGGAGTCTCTGTAGTCTCTAGACAACCACAACTGGAGCAGCAGCGAGTGGATAAAGAATGATGGAGCAACAGCCTCACACCACGCACACTCTGCAGCAGATAGCCAATTTCATGTCTGAATAGTTGCAAGCAGCATTGTGCAACCATCAACTGATATTAATGTTCAAAACTATGCAAGCTGCCATTCAGCCATTCCTTCCTATCTTCTGTAAACTGAAGACAGGCCCTGAATCTGATTATATGATTTTCCATGAACTACACAATAGTGCAAGCCTCAAGTGAACTGCTACAGGAAGACGCCTCGTCTTTCCTGGAGATTTTCAGCTGTGATAAGGTGTGTGTAACCTGCCTAACATGTTTACCAACAGTTGGAAAAGTAAGAAAAAAATTGAAAGGTGAAGGTGATTACCTACACAACTGCTCATAACTTTTCAACCCTCAAGCCTCTTTCCTTTTCTCTTAAATGTTATGTATTTATTTCTTCTCTATTTTACTGATTTTTTTTTGTTTGTTTTTTTATATTCTTACTTAAAGTATGTATGTATGTACATACAGTATTTGGGTTGCTATGTTTATGCTTGCATGTATGTGCAACTATATATGTGTATATATTTCTTTCTTTTGTTGTTCTTTTGTTATTGCGACAGATATACAAATGAAAAAAAAAAGATAGACAAAAAATGCCTGAATAGACACGTGACTATAGTTACACAATACAAATCTAATGATTCCTGTCTCATGATCTATGTCACAATAATTTAAAAAAATAACTCTATAAAATAACTAAAAGCTATAAATAGTTATTTCCCCTAAAGATAGCCACATAAGCCTAGGAAAAGCATGTGACAGCTACCAAAGTGTTGACCTAGCTCGAGCCTGTGACGCAACAACAGGGAAAACCGCTGTATATTACTGGGGTCAAGCAGTTTCCAAGCAGCTGGGTAACATCATAAGTTGTAGAAAACAAAATGTTAGTCAGTTTACTGTATTTATGATGTCCCTTAAGGCTATAACTTAACAAATACTGTCATAGAGGCCTCTGCTCTGTAAACACAACTACTTCTGACAATTCACAGTTGCAAACTATGTGAGAACCTAATAAGGACACATACAGACAGGGTGTAGGTTCACCTCACTCCAACTCACCTGCTGAAGATAGTTTTTCCACACCAGCAGTCCAAACTGTCGCACGATAGCCATTTTGAACTGTACACAGGACGCAGTCCAGTCAGCCTTCTACAGTGGCTGGAGATAGAAAAAGAGTGACATTTTCAGTTTCAGGTTAGAGCTAAAAGTACAATTTACTCTGTTCGAAGATGTCTGTGAAGGTCTCTTGAAGCTTAGTTGTGTTTTTTTTCTTTGAAACGGTTTCGACCAGCAGTGATTGCTGTAAAGGTTTTTGATCTTAAGTCTCTGTTAACTTGGGGAAACAAAAAAAAAGAGAAGTGAAATTGAGCAATCAGCAGCACAATTAGCATGATGTTTTGGTTATGTTCCAAAACTGTACACAAAGTGGAGAAACGATGGGGAAAAAATGGGGAACAAAGTCATAGTGTAGGGAACATAGTGATACAAAATGAAAGTAGTGATACCAACGTGGACACGAGTTCAGTTAGAAAAAAAGAAAACCACAGGCAAATGAGAAAAAGGTTGTTGACATCCACATATTGAACCAGTCGGACAAGCCAATGGAGATTTTTGAGTCGAAACAGGACTATATAAAGAGATGGTGATAAGACAGAGACATCTTTATGTCTCATAAAACAGCTAATATAAACTATGAACACAATATGAACTTGTACCAATATTGACAGTGATACAGTCACACATGTACAGTCCAAAGAGTGATATCAATAAATATGAAGTGCTGCAGCTACAGCAGCCAGGTTTGCCTCATTGGAGTCCCAACACACGAGTGCATAAATGTAATAAAACAGCCCATGCTGGGACTTAACACTAGTGCCATTTATCTCTAAGTGGCTACATCCCTTTCATGATACACGAGGGCTCATTAAATGTATTATCCGTGTAATTTAATACAGAAGACCATGTGCTTCATACTTAGGGCGACCATTTTTCTATTAGTGTGTTCCAGAAAACAATAAACGTACACAAGCCATTAGAGACGTGAGCCGTTTCCTTATAAACTGAGAGCTGCTTTGCTCTTCTCTGATTGGTCCAGCGCAGCCGTCTGGACCTCCTGATTGGACAATCGACCTGCTCGTCAATCCCTAAGGATTCTGATGAATGCTAATGATGGAGCTGATGCACAAAGCTAAGTATTTCCAAAATACAATGTGCTGACTCACCGACATGGTTTAATTTTACACTATTAATCGTTAAATGTCTCCACCGAAGTGACCCAGTAGTGTTTCATAACATAAATGTGTCGAATTACCTCGAAATGAGCAGGTTTCGGCATATGAACTTCACGAGCTGTGGTCTCTCTCTTCCTGGGAGGTGAAAACAATTCCTCCTTTTTTTTGTCTTAAACCGACAACAAAACCATCACCGCGGGGCGTCTTCCTTCGCCGACACTACCGAGGCTCGGCTAGCATTCGTGGAGCTGAGGAGGTGTGCAGCCCTGTCCAGGTTTCTCCCCTCCAGTTTGCTGCCTTCTAGCGCGGCGATGACATTGCACCAGCTGCTGGATAAGCTCCGTGAATTCATCGGGGCAAAATGCAGCGACAACCGTCAACAAAACACCTCACGTGACCTCAGTGGAGCGGAGTGTCACGTGATCTCAACAGCTGGGCACAACTGCCTGAAAACTAACAATAAATAAAGCATCATTTATGTGTTGTTGCTCATATTTATGTGTTATTTATTATTAAAATTTCTAGTGCTAGTAGTAGTATTGCCCCTGTACATTGTTTCAGCCATTACTGTGTTGTGCTCATTTATTTTCTATATTTAATAATAGTTAGACTTACTGGTGCTATGTGGTTCAGCTTTTGGATTCAACTATTTAATCTCCAAGCTGAATCACAAACACATTATGCAGTATGCCTTTAGCTCAAGAGATGTTGGCCCATTTATCCAGGAAAATGCACTGTATATTGCATTTTCAATAAGCTTGGGGATTTCCAAGAGACAGCTGAGATCCCCTAACCTTAGTTTCTATCATCAAGCTTCGAAATGGCTGGGGCCCACAATTCCCATAATGCAACTCAATGGTGTCTTTTAATTGGTCCCTCTCTGCTTGGTTAGCGACCACACCTCCAGTTTGTAACCATAGACTGTAACAGAGCATGTCTGTCTCTGGGTTATTTTCTCATACTTCCCCCGAAGCTGCAGAAGACACATGCTTTTTTTCACTGGCTGTCAAAGGGTGAGAAGTACTCATAACAAGTCAACTGAACTTTATGGGTAAAATGGCCCTTTAATAGTAGGGATTTAGCGACTATTGAGGTTACTGTGGGCCTGTCCTCCGTGTTTTTTCCTGGAAATTTGAGGGTTTTAGCAACATGGGAAGAGTTTACATTTTACATGCTGCAGTACACATTGTTTAAGGCTAAGATCCAGTGTTTCTCCACCAGAAATCTATTTCTGGCAGTGTGGAGGGGGCTTCGCATTTAGGCCTTCATGTTGGAAAATAAAAGGGTAAAGTTTTATTTTCCAGTCCCAAATCATTTTGGAGGAAGTTTCCTCTGAGAGAACTGTAATCTGGTTGTACTAGAGAAAATAGAGACAAGGTTCGAAGTTGTTTTAGTCAACAGTTTAGTGAGCTTTGTTGAGTTTATAAGCAGTTCTTGAATTTGCTTGAAAGAACTGCTCTATTTAAAAAAACAACTTAAAAAAAATACAATTGAAGACCAACTCATTCAAACATATTCAAATAATTTAAAAAAGTGTACATTTTTTGTGGGGATTTGTTTATTGGACTTCTATTAATTGGCCTCAGTATTTATTCTATGGGGACAGCCCTGCGTGATAGTGCTACCTGGTTTTGATGAGCTCTTGAACACAACTTGAACTCAACTCTTCAATCTCAAACACAAATACCATCTACAGATGTCTCTCAGCTAGCCCATTTATTTTTTCACTAGGAAACATATTTTCAAGTTTCTTATGAATCTCATTAAGTCAAAAAAAACAAAAAAACAACACAGCTTGTTTGGGCAAAGAATACAGCACACTGCAATAAGCCCTTAGATTCTTATTACAAAACTCACAGAACAATTTTGAGTAAATCTCTTACAAATTAAACTGTGCGTCTGTGTGGTGGCAAAGGCATCAGAACTAACACTGAAAGGAAACTCGCATGATGGCTTGTTTTATTTGAACTTAATACAAAATTACATATTCACATCACAGGTCTATTGAGAAAACACTGTACTGGAGACAAACAGAGGTTTCACAAAGAAAACTGCCTTTTTGGAATGAAGCAAAAACAATTTCAAGTAGTGGCATGTTCTTTGTCTTTTCTCCATTTATACATATAGTACTATGTACATTTATAAAACACAGGAGATAACCAGTCTGGCGTAACAGTTTAAAATGTATTTACAGTCAGTCACAATCATTTAGACATTGTGTACTCAGTGTCGTGAATGAGGCATACAGTACTTTTAAAACCCCATCAAGTAATAATTTTCCTTTAGTGTCTGAACTTCCTTTTCACTCTAAGGAGGCAAAGCAAATCCATTCAAAAATACTTTAGTATTGATTGTTCAAGCGTGGAAACGGGTAAATTTCATTGAATTGCACTCCTTCTGCGATGATAAAAGTGCTAGACTTAATTCAGATGGGAGGAAAAGTGGGTGAAGTACAACTTATCAGCATGTTCGAGTTTCGTGTTGCATTGAGTGCCTCATTACATCTGAGCTGAATGGTTAATGACCGTGCAGCACTAAACATCTGGATGATAAGCTGAGGTTTGTATGATACTCATCCGGCTGGTGATTCTTTCACACCTTATTGAACATAGTGTGTCAACAGTTATCTTATGTGCTGTTCCTGATGGGATTAGTGTGCTTTTGAGTAATATTCATCGGCAACATTATCAACAGCACAACTGGTGTACATGTACAAGACTCTACAAGATGCAGACTACTAAAAGACTCATTTCACAGCTCGGTTTCTATTTAAGTAGATGCCCCTGAAAACACAAATGACACCACCACAGTACCTTTGGCAAAACACACAGAGAACTAAGGACAAAACTGAACAAGAGGAAATTCATACAATCATATTTTTTTTAGGCTTCAGATGCAGACATTTCCATCAGGTAGACGACAGTAGTCACCCACTGATGACGTTCACCAAATACAAGAGAGATTCTTGTACAGACAGTGCATATCAGAAACTATAACCAAAACAATCACAACAACATGACAGCTATGTTTAAGGTTTTCCCACAATATGATCTTAACACTTTGTCCCCCCCCC
>NTHP01000055.1:1634484-1668015 GCA_003416845.1 Oplegnathus fasciatus
CCCCCCCCCGAAACAAGTCCATGAGGGTTCATTTCTTTTACAACTATCTTAACGTGATCTGAGATAGGTTGTTGTAGAAGGCTGTAAAACAACAGAAATTGTGTAGGGTCCTGAGGAAAGTCAGGTCATGTTCCAGTGGTTTCAGAGCTGACTGCGAGTCTTTGTTTATGGGAGGTATTTTATTGCGCCATGCCTGTAAACATGTAAATGAAATGTAAAGTAATAGAAAGGGAAGTTTCTAGGTAATTCATATTTATGTTTGTTTTCCCTTACTTGTCCTTAAGCTCAATGTCTATTGATCTTTTGGCAATTGATGGATCAGTGCAGACTGACAGGAGTGAGGAACAGCTTTGAGAACAAAGTGCTGGAGGATAACTGAGCAGGCGGTCTGCGAGCAGCCTGAGGCCAGTCGAACGAACACTGTCTATAGACTCAGAAACCCCGCATTGGCAGAATACTCTTCTCCTTCCCCTTCTTCTCTTCCCACCTCACCTCCACTATGAGCTGCCGAGTTCTTCCTCTTCACTTGTTTGCTGGAGGTGCCTCGGGGCCGCTGCATGGGCACCAAAAGGCGGAAGCCTGGCTGGGCGTTGGCGGACGCGGCGCCCAAGGAAGCGGTAAAGGTCTTGAATGTGCAAGGCATGAGAGAGGTGGAGCACGTGGATGAGGGGCTAACGCTCTGGACGGAGGAGTATCCTGAACTGTGAAGGTCTGTAGAGAAGGAAAGGGGTTCCTGGCCTTGGCAATCCTTGCTCACCTCCCTTTCCACTTCACAGAAGCTGTCTTCATCGCTGGACAGGGCTCTGCAGTGCTCTAGTCTTTTGTCTTCATCAGTCAGCGGGTGCAGGTTGACGGATATCATAGAAGCTATTGAAAGAGGAGAGGGAAATGTTTACACAAACTACAGACCCCAGCACACTCTGTACAGCTACTATCATCCATCCACATTTGTCTGTGACAGCCGGCCTGCATAATATGAAGGCCTAATGTATGTCCTGATTTAATATGCTGCATATTGCAACTGCTGAGTCATCTCCAGTCACATAATGTCCTACTGGAAGACTGACTCATGCATTATTCTGCTCTATATATAGATTAGTTCATTTGTAATGCTTTAGAGAAAAACACCTGAGACTCTGCTAGTAATCACAAAGGAAAAAATGTACCCAGCCCCTGTCCCTTTCTCAACACTCACAATCACTGTCTTTCTCTCCCTCACTCTCCTCCTCCTGGTCCCCCTCATAACCAGAACAGGAAGTGTCCAGGCTCCAGTCCAGGATGTCGCCCAGCAGCGTCTCCTCCTGATTGGACAGCTCGGCCGTGGGCGTGGCCACGAAGCTCGCTCTGTGGGCCTGCATGGCGTCATCGCGTCTCCTTGAGAGAAAGTGGACAAGCAGTGCGTTACAGTGAGTCACCGGAGCATCTCCCAGATGGCACAAAATAAACAAACACACACCTTCTGGACAAGACGGCTCACAAGTCCGTTTGTCACAGAGCACAGGAGCACTGATAAGAACTGCTAAGTGAGCAAGAACAGAGGCGGGGGCACTGGACAGTTTGCTGTCACTGAGTGAGTCGTTGCTCATAACAGAATTCTTTGTACGTCTTTCAAGTCCTGTCACACAGGCGCCCTAAATACTAAGGTTCTATTGATTTTATGTACAATGTGTGTCGCAAAGCTGAGAGCTACAGTATGTGAATATCATAAAAATATTGTGATGGGAGACATCTTCGTCTGGGATTTTGGTCATAGTAATACTGGCAGGTATAGTAACTTTCCTGGTCTTATGTGCTGCCTAACAGTCAATTGATACAATTTTCTGAAATCATTTGACTATTCAGCTGGGTGCAATGAGCAGTGAACATTTCTACCTGCCAGTTATTACTGATTTTTATGACTGCGTCACGTCCATCTAAATAATGCAGGATAGTACTATGAAGAATAATACCACTAAAAACAAATGTCAGATTATATATAATGTGACTTTTCACATTATTATCAAGACAATAATATTGTTAGATTTTATTTTGTCCACATTGCCCAACTTAAACTAAAATTCTCCAAAAACACATGGGTTGGACACAAAAAGAAATCAATTACAATCCAGTACGTTAGCCTAATAATAAATAAATGCTAATATTGTGTCCAGGCTCTTATTGTAAAAGAGAGTGCAAACTCAGATAACTCCAATGGCTAATGAACATATTAAAAAGTAACAGTAAAGAAAATTAACAGTGGCCCAATTGCCCTGTGCCATTAGAAAGCAATGCAAGCCCAGTAAGCTTGAGAGTGCTCACAGCAGGACAATGTACTAAAAACATTATAAAAATTTTAAATGGGACCCATAAAATGTTCTAGGGGCCAGCAGGTCGTGTTGCACTATACACAACACTGCGCAAGTATTCATAGTTGTCCACTATTGCATAATATTTATTTGCGTCAATATTTTAATGTCTCTTAAAGCCATTTCCGGTTTTTTTTTTATATCACCCAACCCCAATGCATTGTAATGGAGAAGTTGTGTGTTCGTAACTGGGCTTACCTCTTGTTGGTGCTGGATGGAGAGGCAAGGAAGGTGTGGATGTCTGCTGGTTGACCAGTGGGACTGGGAGGCTCCATCTGAGGCTCCACCTCAGGAATCTCCAAGATCTGACACAGTTCTTTAAAGTCCATCACCTTGTGGAGGCCAAGAAATAATATCAATGACCCCTTTCAGAGACTCAGATTGAAAGAATCAATTGGAGACATGCTGTGCTACAATTTAGAAATGTTTTTAAAAAGTCTAGTAGAGAGAAGACTTTTCCCATACCTGCAATAAAAAATTAAAATCAAGTACCTTTTCTTTGCTGATGTGCTGGTAGGCCTCATCTTCAAACCGTTGCTTAACGCCAGTAAGAGACACGTGCCTGTAATCTTTGGGAACATCTTGACTGAAACTGAGGGGAGAAAGAGAGTGGGAGGGGGAAAACAGAGACAAGAAAAATGACTGAGTTTGATCCACTTTGCTTGCTGCATCCTTATAATCAACTCTTGGGGACAAATCTTGTTACTTGTCCATTTGAGAATTACAGTTTGTCGATACGATGCTCACCTATCAAAGTGACTCACCCTGAGGCACGTTTCTGTGACTCAGTTGGTGATTCACTGATGGTTACACACACATACACCCTCTCCATACACCCCCACATCTACAGCCCAAATGCCTCCTACAGTCTTTTATGACTCTGCAGCTCTCTCTGGCCTTCGCGTTTGCCTTAAAACCTTAATGGCCATCCATTTTCTTGGTCACCAGACGCTATAAACAATCTTATATCTAATCAATGTGGCTATATGAGCATGCTGAAAACAGCCAGACACGTCACCAATCAATTCTTGTTATCTCTTCTCATGGAGGAAAACACAGTGAAGCACTGGTCCTGTGTGACCGAAGGTACAGTAACAAATCAGAATATGGACTGGAACGTTTTTAGTGGCGTTTTCTATAGCTTAGAGTAAAAATACAGTAAATTAATGGTTGAATAAATGAAACTAATTCAATCAATACTTTTTCTAACAAGTCTGCGTGGATATTTGTTTTTATTCTTACGCTGTATTCACAGTGGATACCTTAGGATATCAAACAGTGCTGGTGTCATTACTCAACCAAAGACAATGTCAATGACGCCACACACATGAAACCAGGCTCATGACATGACTACTGAATATCACTCTTTGCAGCTCTTGAAATATGTAACATTTGATGAGGGGTTGTGAGGTGACTTTGGACTGTTTTAAAGGCTCACAAACCAAAAAGGTCAGGAACAGCTATGTTAAACCATGCTCACAGTACGTGTTTTATTTATCAGAACACTTGTTCAGTTGTTTTATTAATACTTGTAGCTCACCATCACGTTCCTTTCTCTGCTGTGAAGGAAAGAAACTACATATAGAAATCAATGCAAAGTACAAAGAGGGCATAAGTGGCGATTGGCTTTTGTATGGACTGTGTGGATTATATTACAGCAAACCTTTGCTCTGCAGGGGTTTTATTAAAACACCTGTTTTGGTAAACTTCACTTGAGTAATATGTCCTTAAAAATGCAGCTAATGGACCTATAATTTACAATAAAAGTGCACAGTACAAGTAAATAACTGCCAGTGGTGTGTGGAGATATATTTGATCTAACGCCATTTTGGAGAAAATGCACATAATTTCTTTGTGCTGAACACTTGTCAGCCTTTAGAAACTGAACAAATATGCAAGCCGGATAATGCTAAGGTTTAGCGGGAGCTGTGCTGCCTACGAGTATCCAACTTAGAAACACAAAGCACCAATCAGAACCCATTTCATTTGCTAACCTGGCTAATCAAATGTGTAGCTACAGGAGGGCAGGGGCCAAACAAATGGCACATATTCAAAAGGATGAGATGTCTTTATAGACATGACCAATTCAAAAACCTATTTTTCAAACGGCTTGCATTCATCACTCGGTAACCCTGGTCACCACAGATGAAGTGTATTTTAGGATAAAATTGAAATGTGCCTTTCAAGAATAGATACATCTAGGCTGGCTCTCTCTCTTCCAGGGTCATGATAACACCAATGTAATTTTTATTAGAACCGACTGCTTCACTCGAGCTGAGCTAATGAAAAAGAAAAGGTTTGAGTGTGCTCTCTTGTGTAGATGCTCAGGGATGTCTCTATGTCTAAATGCGACCTGACAGACGGGGTGATAGTGCTGGAGCAGGATGAAAGAAATGAACTGCTTGGCTACCAATCCAGTCAAAAAAAAAAAACACACACTGTGAGAAGCTTACCACTTGACATAGAGCAGGACAGCAAGGGAGACAAGGTCTTCCTTGGAGAAGCCTGTGTAGTCAACTAGCTGGCTGGGCCAGAGCGGAGCTGTAGAGAGGGGGAGCGCAGACATAAGTCAAGTGAACATAAACGTAACGCTCAACTGAAGCTGTAAATTCTATTTGTTTGAAAAGATTATTTGCATTAGGCGTCAGTGTTAAAAGGGCGATACTATGTATCTTTTCAAACAGGCATATTATACGTGTGTGTGTGTGTGTGTCAGGGAGTGTTTTTACCATAGTGATGTAGTGCTCGTGTAAGCAGTAGTGCAGCGCAGGCCAGTTTGGCAGGTGGTGGTGTGGCGAGAGCAGAGTAGAGCAGCGACAGCTCACAGATGTAGCTGAAAAGGTGAGTGGTCCGCCTCTCCAGAGGGAGCAGAGACAGCAGCACCTCCCCGTAGTCCAGCAGTGTGGGGCTCTGAGGGGAAATTCAGTAAATTCAGTACACAATTCCCACAAAAAAAAAAATTGTTCACTGGCACTTAACTATTCTACATTACATAAGGATATTTGTTGTACTTACCCTGATCTTTCCCTCCAGCACAGAGACAACCTCTCCCATCATTCGAACCAGGTCTTCATATTTGTAGGTGTTGTCTGTGAGCCAGACAGCTTCACGTATGGTCAGGATTTCTTTACTGATATAGCTGAAAAGAAAAGAAGCAAATATTGTCCTCAGAGTTCAAAAACAAAAGAATTTTCATCTATAACCAATTTGTGTTTATTGAAAACAAAACATAAATCTGGATCATTAATTTCCCCCCCAAAACATTTTAAACTTCCCCAAAGAGTCCCAAAATCTGCCAACCTCAAAAGCTGGTTCAGAATACAGCTGTATTCCAAAATTTACATATGAACATTTCAGAGAATAAACATGTGTGGATTCTCACCGTGTGCAAACTACCATGCAGGCGATTCCCAACAACTGGAGGCGAGCTTTGGGGACAGAGCGCAGAGCCAGGTAGCGGTCCACACAGCCCACTGTCACATGCAGCGTCAGGCTGGAGAAATCCTTCATGGTGGTCACCTCCACAAGCCAGTCCACCAGGATGTACCTAGAGAGGCAGACAAGTAGAAATTGAAGATCACATGCATTTAAAAAAAAATAAAAAGAAGATAATTGATTTAAACTTAAATGTAGTGCATTCAACTGTAACAAGAGACAAAAGATTCAAAGTCCTCATGCCTAAGAAATTTAAACTAGCAGACATTATCTGATCTTGAGAATCAGTCATGATGGCCGAATCATGACTTAAAATCTACCTATGTGCTATGTGTTTGGTTTCCTGCTTTAAAGGGAAAAGGTTTAACTTGAGTTCAGTTTCATCTACTCTTTAGTAATGTCATTAAAGAAAGCTAAGATGATGAAAACACAGTGAGCCATCACAATGACGAACAGGAACATTTGATTGTCTAGAAAGATATTATTCACCAACAGACTGTAATCATGCTAGAAATATCATGGTGGAGTTTCTGTTCCTGTCTACCTCATGGTGTCCTTGATGCCTCGTCTGAGGATGGCCTGAGTGCAGGGTCGTGATGCCGGGTTAGGGGAACTGAAGAGTTGAGCCACCAAGTCAGAGCAGGCTTTTGACTCCAAACCCAGTGGATTCCCACTGCTGCACACTTTGGCCAGAGAGAGCTGAAGAAAGAAAAGACAATGAGTTAAATGAATGTTTCAGAATGGCTTAAAATGGCTTGACAGCTTATTGAATTGGGTCACACTAAAAAGACAACAATAAGCTTGAGTACTGCAATAGTTTGTTGCCGTAATGATAGAGCTTGTGATTCGGATGAGTCATATTTTTTGATTCAGTGGTGCAGCTTGGGCAAAGCTTTAAAAAGGCGATGAACAAAATAAGTCAACAACTGTCAAGCCCTATTGACACTGCCTGAAAGTGCTTCAATAAGAACTTCCAAGTGTGGACAAATGGAGGAGTGGGAAATGAAACAAAAACATGACGGATGAAAAGCTGTCAAGAGACAAACACTTCATTTCTTTTGTATTATTACAGTGAACAACCAAAGGAGAATAAAGGCCTCATCACAAGACTGAAAATGCACAAGAACACATTAAATTAACTGCTGTGTCAATATAATGTCTTCAATCACACACCTGTGCCTCCCAGCATCCTTTGCCAGCATAGTCCCTGAGGGTTCGAACACACTGGAGGTACCTGCCTGGATCTGCCATCTGAAATTCAAATAAGGAAAAAAGAAAATCATCTTCTGTTTGACCTAATTTTGCAATTAATATACTTGTAAAATATTTTTCTACACACAATAAAATATTTAACTGTCAATTTAGTTAATCCATTTGAGTGCATGTATGCACTATACTATGAACAAATGTGTCAGTGTTTGACATGGAGAAACTGTACAGTAGCCTAAATCAATAAGGTCAATGTATCCAAGAAAAAGTGAATGAGAGATTCAGACTCACAGCTGCTCTCCGGTTTTGCTCCCACAAAAGGTAGGAGCTCTGCAGACAACCAGCCTGCGACGACTCCTCCAGCATAGATATGGCGTCTGAGCGTCTTTCGTCCCCCTGGAAAAAAAGGTTCCAGATGTGAATGACAGGTCTTACAAAGCAAACTGACAAAAATGTTCTGTTCCTCGGCACTAACGAAGCGGCCAAACATTGTCTTGTCTACGCATAAATACTTGTGTGTCACGATCCTGAAAAACAAACCACACTTCTATGTTAATGGCGTGAAATCATTTGTCACACTATTAAATAACAAAGC
This sequence comes from Oplegnathus fasciatus, assembly GCA_003416845.1. Classification (NCBI taxonomy): domain Eukaryota; kingdom Metazoa; phylum Chordata; class Actinopteri; order Centrarchiformes; family Oplegnathidae; genus Oplegnathus; species Oplegnathus fasciatus. The sequence continues at coordinate 1,642,069 of NTHP01000055.1, forward strand.
ACACCAGGGCTGTGAGTAAAAAGAATCAGCAGGGACTGTGAGGCAACAGCTGTGTGATATGAAGAGAAAACAACAATTATCCCATCTGTGCTGTTAATGACTAGTCGGACAGTCGTCTCCCCCCGCCCGTGACAGCAGGACAAAGCTAGACACTTTCATTAGAGGCTAATAGAAACTGGGCTAACTACACCCAGATAGAGACCGAGCCGGTCAGATTCTGTCTCGCTTTCACACTCACTTCAAACAGCTGCAAAACTCTGGCCAAACAGTGCAACAAGGGTCCTCTCTTCTGCTGCAGAGGAAAGAGAAAAATAAATTGATGAACACTTGAAACCATATATATTAGTTTCACCTTCCTCATAAGCACTCTGTATTCTGCTTTAAAGCAGCCTTGTTTAGAGCTTAATTTGGTTCTGTAACAACAAAAGCATTGAAACTGAAAACAGGGTTTCTAGAACGGCCACTAAGCAAAAGTAATAAAAATTGCTTATGCACTGCATCAGAATCTGCCTTGTTTTGATAAAGCATTTGCATTAATTATATTCTCATTACCATTATCAGTGCTTATCAATTGTTGACACAAGCTAAAAATGAATGCAGCTTAATTTTCTATCAAGGTTGGTTTTCAAAAAAATTAAAAAAAAAATAAAAATGCATTTGTCTGGCAGTAGCCAAACCTACCACATTGTTGTCACACTCAGCCTTGAGACGGTCGAACACCACGGCCTTGCAGCAACTGCCGGTGGGGGACCACGGTGGACGGATGAACACCCAGATGAAGGGATCTGCTGAGGGAGAGCGCAGGCTCTCTGCCAGGCTGAAAAAGTGGGAGGCCTTGCGACCACATACATCCGCTCGCCCCTCATCACTCAACAACGCTGGTGGAGAGAAACAAGGCAGAAGTGAAGAGCTGTAAACACTTGTTGAAAAAAAATCAAGAGGAATTTATGTTCCCCAATTCCAGCTTCTGTAACCAGGATGCTCTTGTAAGATAGTTGTTACATCAGAACACAGAAACAACCAATATAAGTAAGGGAGGAAAAACATAAATGGCAGGCCTATTCTGAATGAATGGCTGAATTACGGAGTGCTGGAGTTTAACTTACGTCCTTCATTGTACAAATACGCAATCCCTAGCTTCACAGCAGCTTCAAAATTCCCTTTCTCAGCAGCTCTGAAAGAAGACATATGTTTCTGGTAAAAATCCATACAGAAGAAAAACAATACATTTGTGAGTGGTTGTTTTTTGTGTGTGACAGAAGTGACTGTACCTTTCAAATAGCCATAAGGTGTTGGGTGATGGCCAAATGTCCCTGTAACTGACCCTGGCCCATACACTGGAGTGGTTGTCAACAATGTCCCGCAGCTGGGAGTGAACCTGGAACAGAGGTCAAGACAATCAGTCCCTCAACAAAACAGCCATCTGACCCATCAAATCAGGTGGTCACAAGATGCCAGAGCCAGAACAAATCTGGGATGACATGGCACATGCATGCTAGATGTTGTGTAGCAGTGTTACAGTGTGTGCAGTATGTTTACTCACTGCTCTGACAGACAGCAGGTCCTCAGCAGAGAGGCACTGGAGCACACAGAGGAGGACCTCCTCAGGTAGAGACAGCAAGGTAAGGGCTGGAGTTCGCTTACGGACCCGCTTCCGTGCCGGAACCGAGTAGCATTTTAAACAACGGCAGTGGACTACTGAAAGAAATAGTAGACAAAAGTTAGACAACTCATACATATTAACAAGAAGTTCCCCTTTCTTTAGCATGGCCCTCATATGCAGCATAGTGAAGTGCACACACACAAAATCACCCAAGCATTTCACATCTTAGTGCAGGGCTCACAAACTAATTCCCACATTAATGCCAAACCAATATTTGCACTTCATTTAAAGCAGGCCAGTGGCCGGTTAACATGTTAGCTGCTCGTCAGGCACACCAAGGTGAAGGTTATGGCTCCACATTCAAAAACGCCTAACGTAAAAGGCATCTCCGGGTGGTCTAGTCAAATCCTCTGTTTGAATGCGAAAATGTTTAAATTCACGGAAAAAACATTGTCTAAAAAGGTATAAAAAGAGCATAAAAGATCATATAATCAAGCGTTGTAAGCATGAACAGATATCTAACGACGGTGAACTGAGTATCTCACTGGGAGAAGTCAAATCAAGTGAGCGCCCAAATTTCCCTCCTGAGGTTCAAATACAACTAACGTTAAGTTGAGAGTATGTTTCATGAACTTTAACATTATATTATAGCTTTTAATTACCACAAACACATACAATACCAGGGGGAGACATGTTTTATACAAATATTGCCAGCATTAACCCTTTTGAAACTACAGTAACTTACAGGAGGAAACCATGGCTAACTTACCCCGGTTAACGTTTGTGTTGGCTAGGAGCTAGTTAGTTACCGGTGCTAGCTAACTCTGTCAAAATACACGAATTTAACACACCTTCACAAACACTCGCCTTACATTAAACCATGCCCATATTTCTGGTAGTAAGAGCTAGTTTAAGTTGACTTTAAGTTACTTACCGCCCGCTTTCATTGCAAGTGAAGTGATCTCTCCTCAAACAGCGATGCCTGTAGCTACAGCACTAAGCAGCGATTTAAATGTTGCGTCGATATTATCTAATATATTACACGCATACAAACTTACAGACTGTTTCACCTGGGTGTAACATATACAGTGTTACGGTACTGCTCACTGCCTCTGTTGTGCTGTAGTAGTTGACTAATATCTTAACAAGTTGTTAGCTCTTGCTTGAATTCAAATTCAAGCACGCGTCCTCGCTTGTTGGAACCGCCCCCAAAGCTACTCTAGGACCGCCCGCGCTCACCGTTTAAACGCCACATTCAATCTGATTGGCCGGGCGAGATGACGCCCAACAACCTCATAGTAGCCCTTTGATTGGCCAGCGTGAAGAACGGTAGCACCGATTGGCCGGATTTTATAAACTGCAAAATATCAGAAGCTCATTGGACAACGTAACGCCATTTCGAAGTACGCGCTCGCCAGTGGATGTACATGATTGGTTGACCTGATTATGAGAACGTCCACAGACCCACCTAGTTACTATGGATAGTGGGAAATGTAGTTGAGCAGGAAATGCCGTTTAAAGGTACCATGTTTAAAGGGACAGGCGCACAGTCAGAGCCAGAGTATATTTTGTATTACTCCAGTACCGGATTAATTATTAATCAATTAGTACCGGATTAGTACTTTGAACACCAGGTTCTTGTGCCACATTTATGGTTAAAACTGACCTGTCTTGTGTCTGTCCTGCACACACTGAGAGATAGCAAATGTTGGTTTAAAAAGCAATACATTGTTTGCTCTTGAAGCATGTATTATTGGATTTTGTTTTTGGCCTAACCAACCCACAAATATTTTGTAAAATCACAAAATTTAGCATTTTATTTAACCATTAAACTGTGGTCTAAATGTGAGAAGAATAATTAATTTAGTTTTTAGTGTAAATTTTAATATGTTTGGTCTTAAAAATATATCTGAATGAGCCTTAGAAAAACCAATAGGTGTATTTTGTGAGTAATAATAGAAACCACTCTTCATGTCATTAAACCCCCCAATGAAATTAATGACTCCTGTCAAATTTGTCTTTTCAGACAGAACTAGAAATAATTCATTTTTGAAATGACTAGTGGAGATTAATTTTGTTTCATCCTTTACAGCTCAATCTTAAATAAATTATTTGGGTTAATTAGCTTTAACCTTTTAGTAAATCCTTTAGTAAAAATCGTACCAACGAAACCCACAACCCCACCCACCCCACAATACTGCGTTTAATCTCCAGAATCTCAAACGTAGGCCAAATTTAAAAATGTTCGAATCATGTAACTCTCATAGCATTTGTATCAGCCTATCAGGTAGAGAAATTGTCCCAGTGTCTATCTGTATTGGTTCAGCATGATTAAACACACACACTTAAAACCTATTAATTCCTCAGTATTTGTGTGACTGAGGAGAGACGAATAAAGCAACAAAGTAGTTCGGCCTCTGACGCAGCTGCCTTTGAGGAAATGACATGATGATTAAGACCATTGTGTTAGATCCCCTTTGTGAATAAATTGACTACTCTCTTGGCTGAATAGTGTCTTCTTGATTGCTGGTCTTTTGAAGAGGGTCATAAAGGAGCAGAGTACACTACCAGTAGTAATCATTTGTTCCTTTCAGGCTCATTATTGATTTGCACATCACCTGCTCACCCAATCTCATCATCACCTGTGAGAGCTCATGTTCAACATAAACTCTACCACTCAATAAGTTGCCTTTAAGAAGAATGGAAAATGCTTAAACAAACAATATTTTATATAAAGTATATACATCCAAACAGCTGTAGGCTAGTCACTTGAGAAATAATCTGCATTTTCTTTATCTGTTACTCTTCTTTAAACGTGAATTATACAGAGAATAAAGAAAATATATTTCTGCTATTTTTATCTATGTTCATTGAGGCATTTAATTCTTGCTGCATTTCATACTGGAGGTGTTGTATGATCTAATTATCTTGTAGTTCGGTGACCTCGGACAGGGCAGGGGCTGTGACATCCTCAATTGGATGCAATCACTGTTTCCATAGAAACTCCAACTCATCTCAACCATTTTCTCAGTAAAACACATAGTGACCAGTAATGGCTAGGGAAAAGCAATTGGCGTTTAACCTAAATTGAAAATAACTACAGCAATAAAACCATACACAATGTGCTTACAAAACTGCGGGGTCCAAGTCTATAATTTTTGTTCCCTAAGCATCCATTATTTCCTAGTATAATTTGACTGGAAGGACGTGTTTCTGTATGTGTGATGTGTGTCTTTATAAAGATGCTGCCTCCCACAGAAAGTAGTTTGATCTGAGAAGTAGATGGGAGAGAGCGATAACTTCACATCTGAGTTTACTTCATAAGAGCTGCCGTGATGCAGTGAGCTATTAATTAATAATATACATAGCAGGCTTTTTTAAGAGACAGAGAGACGGGAGATGAAAAATCAAGAGAAGATGGAAAGTAAGTAGCGAGGGTGATTCATGGTGAACAGAAAAAACTCTGCAATTTCTTTTTGCCTGTTGGTAATTGGCAACATCTCCTATTCATCCAGAAATGACTGAAAATTATCAGTGTTCAGAGCGTGTGACAGTGTTGTGTTACTCTGATACTCTCAAGTCTCTGATTGAGTCCAGTAGCTTCTCATCACATTTGTTTCTATTACAATACCTACACTGAGACTGCGTTTTAATTTCATTTTGCTTGTGATTTGATTTGTCTGTCTGGCCAGGCATGTGTGATTTCCATCTACACCTGTCTCCAAAACAGCTGTCGTAATATCTGGAGCTGATTTGAAATGTAACTCTATCCAACTACAAAGGCTGGATCATTTGGGACCAACAACAGGCGGCGACTGATTAAATACACAGACAGAATTGTGTTTTGCACAGATGCTGTTGATCAGGAATTTGAATAAAACATAAAGTCATCAGGCTCCGGTATGGCTCAAATCCAGACTTCAGAATGACACGTTGTCCTTTCTGGCTTTGCGTTTTAAACTGATGTCAGTTTTGTAGAATTCAAAGTATGATAAAAGCCAAACAGCGCTGAATGGCTGGGTTTGAAGCCAAGTCCTGGAGATTGAGAGGCGGATGAGTTGCTCCCATCTGGTTTCCTGTAATCTGTGCTGACCCTAACAATCCAACTGACCACTTCCACCCCATCTGCACTTTGCCCCTGTTGGCCTCCCCACCCTTTATCCAGACCTAAACACTGTTCCCTCCACACCCACAGCCGTTTCCCTGCAGTTACCACTGAATGATAAAATGCGTTCATACTAACTCCTGGTGAACTGAGCGGTTCTATCAGTCTCGCTTGCACAGACCTTTATGTTAATAACCTGCAGAATATCACAGTCACTGTCAGGGTACTTTGCCTATTTTATTATTTTGCCAGTAGGGGGTGTCATTTATTCTGGTTGATACTGGCCAGTCTGTTTTCATAACAACCAAAGGATCCCACATGTCTCTGGGTATCTGACCAAGTCATCCAAGCTGGCAGTGCAGCACATGGCAATGTGTCTATATACAGCATCGAAATTTCAAGCACAGGGGAAGCTCAGGTGGTCTTGTCTACCAAAGACGTTTTTTATGAGCTATGTAAATGGTTAAGTACAGTGACAATTATAATCTAATGTTCAAATTGGAGTCAAAACAGTGTTAGTCCATTGTCTCCTCACTATCCATTCCCCATCTGTCTTCTGTATTTTTAGCCCAGTCTAGCTTATTGCCTCTAAACTCTTTGGATGATTCTGAATAATCTCCCAAAGCATGGTAGTTTAAAACAAACCTATATTTAATAAATGCCAAGACCAAGGTGTTCACGTAACATTTATTTAATACAACAATTAAAATTTACACATAAGTAGAAATATACAGTAGAAATATAAAATAGTTGTATATACAGCACCAAATATTAGAGGGCACACAAATAAACACATTTTGTGTCACTCACTGGAGCGACGAACAGCATAGGCAGACAACATGGCTGTCTACTGGGTGAGGGGCATATTTCCCCTGCAGCACAGAGAGGTAGATTTTCCCCTTAATTTTTCAGGAGGCAGAAGGGAAATGACTTCACATCTCTAACAAACAAATTCTGGTCACCTGCCATCAGTTTTTAGTGTCAACACACTGGCACAATATAGCTTGAAAATTAGCAAGTACAACTATGCAACCACAATGTACTACATAGTAAATGTGTACTAGACATGTGAAAATTGCATTGATACACAAGCCAAAATTCAGGGCAGAGTAAAAGCGTGTGTACGTTGTCATTGTCATAAACTAATGTATTGTAATACTGGGGCTTCACTGTTGTCTCACTGTTCAGAGGATACCACTGCACTGAGATAAAAGAACACATGCTTTATGAGCATTTCCTTTGATTTTTACATTGAAAAAAATTGAGGGCTGATGTGGCCATACAGTATGCAGGTGCCCACAAATGCAGATTGATCTATGTTAGTCCTATTTTTTGTCAGTAGATAAAAGGTTCAGAGAGGACTTACTCCACTCTAATTAACTTTCATTTTTTGCATTTTCACTGCTGCTGCCCGTAACGCATCATACACCCTAAGAATAAAACTGCTCTGTTCAGGATGGCTGATTCGGAATAGCTCCCCACGCCCACATAAAAGTGAAAGGAATGACTTCCCAGGTTCTGCTTTTGTCTTCCACCATTACCTCCTTATTTCCCCCTCCTTCCCTTCTTCCCCTTTGTTTAAACCAACAGAGTTCAGCTGGAAATCAGTATGCAACAGAACATCTAAATGCACACCGAGCTGCAAATGATACGTGAGAGAGGACAGATCCATGGCATATCTATTGAAGCAGGTAGGCAGATGCAGCTGTGTAATTGGCATGCGGGCCTTCAGGACAGTCTTTGGCATTGTGTGTTAACTGCTACCTCTGGATGCATAGAGACATTTTACTCAGCAACAAGCGTCACTAATCTGGTAGCCAGAATCGATGCAACAGTGATCAATGATAGTTCTCAAGGGTGAAGGAGTGCTAGTACACAGTCCTTCACGTGTACATTCTGTACATTGCACTTTCTCCTTCAGTGATTTGCGTTTTCCATCCAATGTTACATTCAGTGACGGAAACGAGAATATTTAAGACAAGAATAAAATGCCATTGTGTGTCTCATCCTGTGAGACCACACACCAACAGAAAGCACCTATTCACAGATGGGGAGCTGAGCACAGCTACATTCACTCATTCTCTCTGAAAGAAAACATGTAGGAAAGGGAAACCCCAGAGTCACTTGGAGAACAAAGATTAACCAATATTCACTGAAGAACAGCCTTGTACTCTATTTTCAGACTGACAAAGAGACTCAGTCAATATTCTTTCCACTATGAGAGAAGATAATCCACTTTCTTTGGCACAGAGATATAAAGTCAAATGTCTGTGGACTATGGGCCTTACATTTAAGTGTATGTGTGTGTCTTAACTTGTGTGTTAAATGGCTGTACACACTCCCTCCTGGTCTATATCACAATGGGGAAATGAGTGGGATCAAGTCAGAAACTGGGGGTTTAGGATGGAGGAAGGCATATGGGATGGATGAGGACAGTCCTGTTGGGGTAAAGAGGGAGAGAGAACAAGGGGGGAAATTCTCAGGGGTTCAGATGGAAACGGGGGAATGCGACAGAGCCTTTTTCCATGAGTGCTTGCTCAAGGCACCAAGCGGGAGGGGCCGTATGGGCAGCAGGATCAGTCAAAGTGTCCCTGCAGTGGCATGTCCCCTCGGGCAGTGTCCTTCAATAATCCTGGCCTGCCCTGTGTAGAGTTGAGGTGCCCCACAAAGACACTAGGCTGGGTGTAAATGCTCACATATTGACAGGAAGGCAATCAGTCAGTCAGAAAGTCAGTGCCCCACTCCTTTGTAATGTGAAGCTGAAGCTACAAAAGGCCTTTCAGAGTGTGTTGCTTTACTAAAAGTTTCTCTTGCACGGCATGGACATGGCCATATGTGCAAATCTTTTGTTCCTTAGTAGTGAAGTCCAAGGTCCAACAGTCTTTCAGTTCATCAGAATCTTTATTTGAGCACACACAAACACCTTCCACTTCCCCAGCAGGTCCTCTGCCCTCTCCAGTTCATCGTCCACACAGATGCCAGTAAGATCCTGCTGGACTCAAGTTCCACTCTCCCATTGCGTAAAAAAAGCCCCCAACACATTGCTGCGGTGTCACAGGACGAGTGAATGACGCTGGCCGCTGACGCGGGTGCGCTGCTCTTTCGGCTGGGTATCAGGTTGCCGTCTTTGGCCCACTTCTGGCCTCTTGGAGAGTCACCTGTCCTGGCAGGAGGAATGCTGTGACTGACGTGCCTTGTGACGCCAGCATTGACTCCAGCAACAGCTCTGCATAGCGTGTTAGGTGTCTGCGTGAGCTCCCACTGTGACTGACTGCATATGTGAGCGAGGACTGCGAGGGCCATGTATCCGTGTGTGTAAATATGCATGCAGTGTGCAATGCATATTTGTGGGTATCCTCGGAGCTTGTTTTGACACTGGACACCTGCTGTCTGATGATAAAAGAGCGTGGAGGCATTGGTGATCCCTCCTTGCCAATCCAATATGGTCCAAACCTTACAGACTAAACAGATTCTGAGTGTCCTGTCTATCTGTCCTTCCACTCTCTATGATTTCTCAGCCCAAGTTCTCTCCAGTATGAGCTGAGCCAAACTTTGTGATAAAGAATAGAGGGGATTTGGAGGTGAAGTGGCGGCTTCTTCAGCCAACTCTTGGGCTTCTAGCCCTGGGTATGTCTCTGCTTTCGAGTTCCTATCACTGTTTTCCCCATGTGCTTCACAGGGGACACTGCTCAGAGGTGAACGAGCCTCCCTCTTTCTTTTTCCTTCTCTTCTTCTTGTGGACAGTCCAACAGGCAGTGGCCATCAGCAACAGCAAAAGACCCATGACAAGTAGCACCACCGACACCACTTTAGTCTGAGGCAGGTCATTATAGGTGTAGGTCACCCCCGTTCCTGCTACACCGATCACCAAAGAGATGATTCCAAAGGGAAAGATGCAGCGGTACCAGGACTTCTCCATGCCCCCAGTGGCCTGCGACAGACGCTCCAGAGACGAGAGCACCTCAGGCACTTTGGCACCACCAGCCTCCAGGGACTGACCCTCCTGCCCCGAGTTGGTCTGGGGCTGGTTTTGGCAAGCCAGGTGGCCCGTTGTACAGCCCATCCTGATGGTGTGGGCTGGTGGATCCTGAAACCAGGCTGCAGCGTTGGCCTCTTTGATCCTGGTCGTAGTCAGCTCTAGCCTGGAGAAACAGAAAGAAATAGAGAAAGGCAGAAAAAGAGAGAAAGGAGAAGGATGTCTATGTGAGACCGGAGAATTGACTGGAGCTTGTCAGATGAAGGCTTCTAAGTCAGCGCTGAAATCCACTCACACTTTCCCCTTCTCTCCCTCCCTGTCTGGCTGTTTCTCTGTACACTGCCTGCTGGCTCTCTGGCAGCACATCGTACACCCTGCTGAATGTAGTGGCGGGGGATATATGAGGGACCACAGGAATGGGAGGAGCTAGGGAAGAAGAACGGGGAAGTCCAAGAGCTCTGATTGGTCTCCTTTTGTGTGACGTCAAACATTGAAGCAGAGAGAATAGGGGTTGACGAAGCACAGGAAGGGGGAGGGGAGAAGAGTTAACTGCTCCCTCTTTTCTTCATCTCCCCATCACTGCCTCTCAATTGCAGTCGTTTTTTTGGTTTTCCTGCAGTACAAAAGCCTCCCCTGGGGAATACAGAAGCCTACTGCTGACTGGAAATCAGAGGAGAAAGGGGAATCCCTCAACATTTTAGATTGGAAAGCTACTTTTTCTATATACTTGAGCAGGGGCATCTCATCCCTCATCACAACAGCACAGATGTGGCACCTCCATATGGCAATTATACAGTAATGGTGTTCCCATTGCACCCCACCAATTCTCGCATGGACATCAACAGCAAACAGAAATCCTACAACCACCCACACACTCCTCCTTTCATGTGCATGCAGGCACCTGAAGACACTGATTTGTAGGAGGGCATTAAATATACAGTGCCTCTATAATAAAAGTGTAAATACACTAATGAGAATGCCCACACGTGACAGAAACACACTCGTGAAAAACACAGGCAGCCCCCACTCCTTTCCCACCCACACACACTGCTGATGCCAGGCCTTTCTCAATGGAAGGCAACCTAGTAGCAGTTAATCCTCCAGTATGCTCGTCTCTCTCTTCCTTGAAAAGAAAATCAATCCAGACAGCTCTCTCCTCCTAAACTTGCTTATCTCACTCCTCCACATCTGAAAAAACTACATTAGGGAAGGATAAATGTGTGTACACAGCTGAATGTCGATGTTTTTATCTTCAGACATTGCTGGATTTGCCATGGCAACATTTTTTTTCTTCCCAAGCTTTTTGAAAATTAACTTTAAATTTAATACTGATTATGGCAATTTGTTGGAGAATGGCTTTGGGATTTAAGTGCACTCATATCTACAGTTATAGGGGAACAAACAGTGTTTCCAAGTATGTTTAAAGGTGTACATGTGCGGTGAGACAACAGGCCTCTTTGATATGCATAAAAGCCGTGTCCCAAAAATGATTTGACCTCACTGCAGGTCTTAAAAAGTCATCTCTTGAAAGTTTGTAGGCATAAAAACCATACACCGCCACATCTTGAATTTCTAAAGAGCAGAGATGTGAGTGAGTGACAATACAGCAACCAATAACATTTAACTATGGGTTTAAAAAACATCTCTATGCATTTGTAAAACACCCGCATGACAGCTCAGCAACAGATTTTCTCGTCATAATTAGATCAAAGGATTCCTGCTCTTCAATTCCCACAAGGCACGCATTATCAGATTAAGAGATACCTAATATCCTCATAAAAAAAAGCCAAACATGCCTCCGTCTGCACAGGACAACAGCTCTTTAGTTTGTTTTCTTTGCCTCAACAGAAAAATTCAACTTGACAGAGGAAGCTGGCTCAGAGCGGCTGAATGGTGGGAGGAATCAAATAATAAACCCTAATGCAACCAAACTGATGACCACACTGACTTAACGATCTCTGCTGTAGCTCAATCGCCAACAGAGCTGTAGATGAGCAAAAGAGGAGTGAAAGAGGGGAAGTGAGGAATGTGTTTGTGAGGGGCGGGGTGCAGGAGAAAAGAGATGTTCAATAGCAATGGGCATTTGAAGGAGAGAAGTGGATTCTTGGTAGCACTGTTCGGTTTCTGTGGATTTGTACTTGGACTCCAGCACTGCACCGGACTAAGGCTAAAAAAAGTGAAAATGAAAAGGGTGAAAAAAGAAAAGTGAACAAGTAGGAAGGAATGTGCACGACGAAGAAAAGACTATTCAACTCTGTCCCTCTCTGTGTGAGAGTATGTGTGACATACAGCAGTGCTGACATGGGAAAGAAAATGGGAGCTTCTTCCATGGAAAGTAAAACTGCCTTGGATCTTCCATTATGGGACAAAAAGAGGCGTGAGAAAAATGGGACAAAGGCGTGAGACACGGGTAACCTGGGCAGGGCCAGGCCATGTTGGTGGGAGTGGAGGAGCTCTGCTGGTGACAGCCAGAGCCAGGCAGCAGCTGATGTATGCAGGTCACAGGAAGGCTGAGTTGCGTAGGCGCCACTCCCTCTGGGACCTGTGTGTAGTGTTGACGTGATCTCTAGGATGCATCCCTGCCTCCTCTTTTACTCCCTTCACACACACTGATCCAAGACTGTATGGGCGGACCAGAAGCCTGCAGCACATTGCTATAGTCGCGTACACAAGACTTGGCTGCAATCCACAAGTGGTGAGACACTTCTGGTGCAAGAACGGAGATGATCTTGCGAACCTATATGAGTGTATTTCTGATTTAAGCCAGGAGCAGTTCAGTCATCATGCTCCTGTTGTTTTAGACACAGGGAACAGACAATGTGAAGCTGAAATAGTCCTCTCCCTTTTATAATCTTTTTATTCCTCTCCTCAGGGAAACATGCCATTTCCAGCTTGAAGCACGCAGAGAGCCAGGCCCCCCAAGCGCATCGTCTTTGTGACTCAGCCCGGCTTTGGGTGTGCATGTCCCTGCGTTTGTGTGTGCATGAGGGTTGGTGCAGCAGGGCTCAAACACCCACGTCCTGCTGTGTGAACCCAGCGCCACCTGTCGCCCAGTCTGGCAGAGCCATCCGCACGTCATCTGTGGGCACGATCTTTTTAGGCCTCTCCAAGCCCCCCTGCATCTCACATACGCCCTCACATCACATTTGTGGCGGGCAAAAACACGATCACCAATTTTCTCTCCTCACAGAGACACAGTATTGGCCACATACATGTTGTCAATCGTTCAATGTATGCCAGATTATAAAAGCCCAGCATATACAAAATACATCCTATGGAGAAACACTATGGTAGAGTCTGGGGGGTTTCCCTTGTTTCATTACTTGTTGCAAGTCTATCTCATGGTTAACAAGCACTGTGAGCTCCTCAGAAACTCTGATTTGCCAGACAGTGGGAAGAAACTGGAACACATGGAGGATGAGTCTGATGTCATGGCGTCCCTGCTGCTTTCAGTGAAAGACAGGATTAAAATAGGATGAAACACCTCCATTGTTCCTTTACATCACGTAAATCCACAGACCAGCAGGCCGACAGTCATGCAGCACACTGATTAGTATCCATTACTTGTTTATATTTTATGAAAACTAGTCTGATTTCCACATGTAATTCTCGGTCACAGACTGAATCCAACTGACAACTGACTGATTGTTTTGGTGCAGCAGAAATAACTAAACAAGTGATGCTCGGGTGCTCTGTTGTCACTTATTCTGTGAATTGAGTGCCACCTGCTGGTACAGTCCATGTTGCAAGAACGCCATTACTGACTCCAGGTTATTATTCTGGGTATTAACTGTTACGAGGTACAATTATACAACAAAAGTGTAATAAAAATGTAATTCTAACATGAAAATAGCACTTAACTATTAGAAAAATAAATAATAAGCTGTTCAAATTGAAATATTTATGAGAAGACCAACTGGAATTACAAATTTCCAGACTGTGAAATCGATTTGTGTAGTAAATGTGATACATGTCAGCTTTTATAAATCGTTGCTGTCAAATGAAAACCACACGTCTCCAAATTTGGTGATTTTGAATATTTCAGATAAGCTGAAGGGTTAAGTGTTCCTCTATGGGTTGAGAACATTCTCCTGCTTCTAAAGCTAAATAAACCATTTAAAAACCCACTGGATTATCTGAAAAATTATGAAAACGGGGGGTGTTTTTTTAGCTCATAAAAAGTTTTTGCAGATACATGATTTTAGTAGGACAGCAATGAAATTGTAACTAGAGCCCTTCACAGTCAGAAACAACATTAAAGAAAAATGATAAACAATAACAATCTCGGGTTTTTTCTCAGTTATGACATGGCATCAGACACTGAATAAATACAGTCACAGCACATAGATTCTTCACAATAATCATCTTGATTGCTGATTCAAGGACGAGTATGAACTGAGTTACCACTTTATTAGGTACACCTGCTCAATCTAAAGCAATCCAATATAATGGTCCTGCAATTAATCTTATCTGAATCTGAACCAACATTCTAGTTTTATTGACAGTGTCAGAGGGGTGGGATTGAACTGGTGTTGCACTGGATTGCATTATACTGAGAGGTGTTTCCAATATTTTATTTCTCTGTGTGTGAATGGAGGTGGACAGAGCAGTGCAATAGGCTCTGTAGTCATTCAGGCTCAGAGTCCAGGACTATGGCAGGGAAACGCTCCCCTCCCTCCCCCAGCAGGGAATACAGGTCTCTCAGCACACTGACGTTGGGACATCCAGGCCCAGGTACTATAGATGAAAGCTGAGGGGACAGAGTGTCCAACAGAGCCTGTCACATAGAGGAAGAGACTGTTAGCTCATCATTTTTTAGCAGTTATTGACTATTACTCAACAGAACACACAGACTGTCTAATCAATTAGCACAATTAAGTATCTGATGAACTGTTATTTTACCAGGTGCTTAAAACGCACGAGCCTTACCTGCTCTAGGTAAATCTCCTGCTGCAGTAGCGCCACCCTCATCCTCAGCTTCTCCAGCTCTCGGAGCTCTGCCTCTGTCGTGTAGGTTATAGTCAGGGGCAGGGGTGCAATCTTCCCATCTCCCCACACACCATTTGCCCCAGTGGGGCAAAGACAACCTCCCTCTGGCCTCCATCGATCCCATGCTTCCCACTCTGACGGAAAATACGGTTATTTTTAGAGCGTGAGCGTGAGCAACCGTACCCTAAAACGTTTTTCTGCTCTGCTGCCTCAGCTTTAAATAGCGAGGTCCTTGCCTAGCCACGTCAGGATAGACAGCTTTAAAATCCCACCGTCACAGAGAGGGGGATTTGCCGCGGCCAAGGAAAGTACTGATCTGGCACTGAGGTTTCACTGCGGCTCTGTTTTCATTTTCCATACGCCAAGATGGAGAGGCTGCATTAGCTCGTTAGCACGTTACATTCATCACAATCATTTTTCAACTGCTGTTAAAATGCAATAAACGACACACCCGTCTCTGGAAAATAAATCGCTCTGAAATAAAACACTTAACTGAACGTGTGGATGTGAGATGCTAGATTGGATGCATATGGTTTATAATACCAGATGGAGGTGTGTAGGCTAAGCAGGGAGTTAGAAATTACTGGAAACTTCTGTCTCACACTGACTTTAGTAACATACTTGTGCTGCACTGGAGCTATAACTGGTAAACATAAACAAAACTCCCTCCCATGAAGGTGATACGGTCATTTGAGTGGTGTGAATGGAAAATCTCTGAGCATTCATTATAATCGTAGCGTTGGAGGTAATGGAAATTATACCATGTTACATACTGTAGGCACTGAGTGAGTGATACCCTGACACCCAGACATGATAATTCAAACATGGCTGGGTAATCACAGTCAAACACAGGGTCATGATTTCTCCCCCAGTGTTCTCTTTATTATGAAAGTCTGTGCTGGGGAATAAATCCTTTTAATAATGCGTTTTCTGCTCATGACCACCTTCATATAACCAAAGTCAGTCAGTTCTTTAAGAAGGGAACACATGGTTTGAAAAGGTAGGTTATGTTATGTGAAACAGGATTATTTCCTACCTTGTCTCACTTGGTCTGCAAAGTTCTGGAGCTCTGCTGCTGTCATCTGCAACCGTTCAACTGTCAGATAGGAGTCACATTTGTTTTCCTTACCACCTGTACAGATAACAAAAAACAGAATTTTATTGGTAACATCATTATAGGAGCTAATCGAGTTGTTTTGCTTAATTGCACCGTGTTAATTAGTCTCATGTTTGCTCATTCCGGGGTCCTGAGCATGATTGGCAGAGCAAAGGCTCAACACTGATATATCAGTCTAAATAGCTCTCAGGAAGTAACTTCCTGCCAAATCCCTGTGCAGTTTCCTCCCAAATTATCATTTTCTCACCCACACACTTGTGTCATCAGTCTCCTTCATTTCTCCTCATTCCTCCACTCCTATTTTATGTGTTGGCATGTGTAATTCTGTCCAGGATTTTACCCAGCTCTGTGGCTGCTTCTGGGGTCTGCTTAACCAGAAGCTCCTTTGCCCGGCTGTGCTGGTTGAGGTCATGCCCTTGGTGAGTCAGCCTGTCGACCAGAGCCCTGGTCTGATCTGGGCTGCCACATGGCCAGTCATTGGGGAACTAGAGGGGTCAGAGAGACAGGGTCGATGACACGCTGGCCTTCAGACTGCTTAGAGGAATCAAAGTGCATCAATAAAAAGTGACACTAGAGCACATTTCCAAACTCAACATTACACAACATGGAAAACATGTCTGAAGCTTCCCAGGCCAATTTGACAGGCTTCACTAGAAAAAGGAAGGATACCGTAGCTCTCATTCTCTCCATGAAGTGACTCCTCCCAGGCACAGGTTTCCTTTGTAGGGCAACGACTTTGTCCCATAACCTAAAGATAACGCAGAGACGGAAACTTAGTGCCCAAACAGAAACTGTGGAATCAGCTGGAAAATTTTCACAAAATGAACAGACTGATTTTGGCCACCTGTTTTGCTTGCTCCTCAGAGCTTTCCATTTAGCAGTTTGATCAGAAGCTATCCTGCCGTGAATCAAAGGCAAACAGAATGATTATAGTAGCACAGAAAACAAATGTATGGTTTTCTTCATGGTCCGATTGTGTAAAAACATACCAATTCTGTGGAGGTAAACTCTGAGCTCCAGACTCCTCTGTATGTGAAATAGGCACTGAGTTATTTGTAGAAGGTGTGCAGATAGCTGCAGCTTTGCCACTCAGCACGTTGCTTCTAATAGTCTTGCTTTTAGAGTGGAGGGTTGAGGTGTGTAAATGACCCGGATCAAGAGCGCCAGACGCTGAGACAGCCTGCTTTCCTAATTTCCTTGTTGCCTGGTGATGCACAATCCCATCTGAAGAGACAGGACAGTTCTGGATTATGTTTCCATTAATTGTGGTTTTGCTCTGTCCAGGATTGTGGCTTGCTGAGGATTTTGAGCCCAGTGTGGAGGATACTGACGTACCAGGCTTTTTGTGCTCTTTTCTGTCAAGACTGGCAGATTTAGAAGTTGCTCTGGTCGTGGTCTGATTTCCTCCAGAAGCTGCAGATGCCTGCAATCTCTCTTTGGATGTGACAACTGAGGTGCCTGGTTCCTTTCGCGATGCAGACTGTTTGTTTCTGTCAGAGTCTTTTTTAGAAGGTCCTGTGCCAGTGCGGACCTGGATGGCTTTCTCCAGGGCTCGCTCAAGCAATTCTATATCCTCTTTCTCCCCTGGTGAGGTATCTGTGTCTGAAGATAGCAGCATGCAAACATGTGGTTACAGTTGAGTTATTTTACTATTCAACCTTTATTTAATCTGAATATCTCTTTAGATACATGATCTCCTTTACAAGTGAGGCCAAGCCAAAATGGCAGCTCAGAGTAGTTAAGAATTTAAAAATACCATACCTCCCAATTAATTTTTAAAATTCACAAATAGTACAGTCATAAGATTGCACATGACTGCTCTCATCTCTCTTTACTTAGCTGCATTAACCAAAAATGCTAAAATGAACTTTTTTTCCTAATCATTACATGTGATGTTCCATTTTTTATATATTATAACACATTTCTTTAATTACCTGCAGCAGGATCATCTGCACATTCTGACTCCTCAGAGCCCGTCTTTGGTTGTGGTGTTCTGCGGGAAAAGACTTGTGTGACTACACACTCAAATTAACCAAGAGGAGCACAATTAAGCACACTTTAGTGCAACAATAATATATAATAATAAATAATATTTTCACAACCTATGTGTTAAACTAAACTTTAAAAGTTAAAAATGTGACTTTCAGTGTTAACGAGCAAATTCCAAGTTGCAATTATGTATGAAACTTGCAGTTTTGTTATGCTGTGTTCACACCAAACAAAGTCAATGCAAAGGCACGAATAGACACGAGGTTGCGCTGGGCAAGGCGAATCGCCTATCAGTGTTGCGATTCTCCAGACGTTGAATCAGAAATGGAGGAGAAAATTATTGTAGCTGTCTGTGGGCACCCAGAGCTCTACGATACTACTTCATATTTATACACAGACCAGACAAAGAAGGAGATTGCTTGGAGAAAAGTAAGTGAGGAAGCTGGACTACCTGGTAAGTTCTGAAAATATGTCTATTACTTGATTGTTACTTGATCGGTTGTATTTTCGATCCAAACTCCATTCAGAAAACAAGCATTTTAAAAGTTGTTTGCTTGTCGTCTTGTGGACAGACAAAGCATGAATTCAGACTTTTTACAAATTGGCATCATGATGTAGTTATTTCGGCATCCTTTCGATCAGTTTATTGCAATTAAATCACAGCAAAATCTGTTTATTTTGGGTTCATACCTCTGCAGTATGCCGACGTGTGACTTGCTAGATACAGTGAAGGGCGAATATTCGCGGGTTGCGTTTAAACGCGATTAAACACAAATGATCCCGCAGTCAAACTCGCGCGAGTAACGCAAGGCGAAAATTTGCTTCGCATAAACACAGCCTTACAGACTTTTCTGTTAATAGAATTTACATTTTTCCATCTAGATACATGCAGTTTACCACACATCCCAAATGATAGTGGCCAATATTGATTTATGAGAGTTTAAAAATCCAGTGTAACAATATACTGTGTATGGACAAATAATAATTCTTTTAACATAAACACATACTGTAAGAAATCATTTTTGATAAAGTGCCTGTAAATTTGGTTATTAAAGAACTCTGAACAAGATGTGCTGAGCTGGACATTCATACAAAATAATCTTTTATCTATCTAATATATAGCTATGGAATAGTTACGGTACACAAATGACCTCATACATACAGTATCTTTACTATACTGAAATGTTTTTTCAACATTTGTACAGATATCTTTATATGAGAAATAAGCAAATATCAGTCCGTTTATCACTAGAGGTACAGTGAACCACAAATCAGTCTTAAAGTCTATGCAGTACGTCTCGCACATGTACAAACTAAGCTTTGCATCTGTCCTTGTGTTTTTCAGTGCAGGAAGCGACACTTTGGAGCGCTGGAAAAGGCACTGCTGGGATTCGAACCCAGGATCTCCTGTTTACTAGACAGGCGCTTTAACCAACTAAGCCACAGCGCCGGATGGGTGCCCCCTCACACAGATGTTCAATTTATGTAATTGCATGGCTGAAACTTACAGATAGAGATCTTTTGATTTGACTATGACCGCACAAATCCACCATTTTTTTTTAAATCTCTGTGACTTAAATTGATGTTTCAGAGAACATTAACCCAGTTTACATGAGAGGCACACAAACTGGAGCAAAGAGTACATAACGTTACAATCAAACATCTGCATCTATTATGGATTTTGCATGCAAACGTTAACTTACATGTAACAATATATAAGTCATTGTTTGATATGATTGTTTTGTAGTTGTAAACTTAAAATGAGTTTATTTAACACGTGAATGAGACTCTGGCGACACGAGTGAAATCGTGAGCACTGATAATAAAACTGTGTGATTAATGAGTCAGATGTAACAATACTTACAAGGTCTGTAATATCCCTCTGTAGAGTTGAATACTGCCATTAATCTTGGCTTGTTCGGCTTTGCATGCCTTGATAGCTTGCTCAACAGTGGACAGCAGGGACATGCTTGTATCTGGACGTCGTAAAAAAAAACTATTAACCAAGTGTTAAACTGTTGGTTTAAAACTCTGAATTAACGTTAACATTAGTTTTCATAAAATGCCAGTGTGTCACAAAGGTGCCGAATACCTTGTTGGTTGACATATTTCCATAAAAACAACGAGGTTTCCGTGCTGACCCGCGAAATCCGAACGTAACGGATGCGGAAGTCACGTTTTTCCTTTCTTACTGAAAAGAAGCAATGTGCAGATGTTCAAGACGGTATCATGGCCACAACATTCGTCTAACATCTGTCTGCACATAAATATCCCACTTGCTATAATTAGCTAAACAAAAACTTGGAGCTAACTTCATCTCCACAACAACAGTTCTCACTTCTCGCGAGAAGTGTCATGGCTACCAGGGACGCTGCTCCCTCATGTTGCCACAGCACTGCCAAGAAGAAAAAGCTCATTTTGTAGGCTACTATATTTCTCTCACTGTGTGTACGTAAAATCCAGTTTTATTAATCAGGTCCTGCTCATTACACTTGGCTCATAAATGTGTCATAAAATGTGATTTATTAGTAAGAGCACTGTTTGATCAATTTCACAACAACATTTATTACATTTTGTAATTATGTTCCCAAGTAGCCTATTTAAACAGTTTTATACAATTGCTGTCCCTGCAAGTGACAGTGATTAAAAAAAAATGCGAATGGGTGTAAACAGATTCAGGATATGACTAACTCAAGGGTAATTTGATGTTGATTTGCTGCATTATGTAACATCGTTAATTATCCAACCAAGCGTTTTGTTTTGTTTTATTTATTTCACAAACATAAAAAAAACACATTGAGAAATTATAAAAGTACGTGTGAGGGTGTGGTAGAAACCAGTAATGGCTTGTATGAAAACCACACCTTAAAGACATACAGAAAGTAAAATACATACAAAATCACCAATACATTTCAAAACTTACATACATAAAATAAGTGTATAGTTAAAAGCGAAAACAATCCTGAGGCAAAACGATTCATTGACAGAAGCCAGGACCACACCAGCAGTCAGCATGTTGTGCACACCAGTTTATCTGCCATACAGTATAGTACAGGGGTGGACTCAGGCTGTCTGAGGGGCAGGGGTGGAACAAATAAAAAGGGCACCAGCCGCAGGCGGTGGGGTACCAAAGTAGTGATGCATCCATGGTGAAACAAACCCTGGTTAGGATTAAACTTGGTTTATTATGTGACTCAGACCTCTGTTATAACACACGGGGAACTAAGCCTGTGAATATTCTCATTCATCCAGGTCATAGTTATCTCAAGGAAAATTGAATCGAACGCAACTGGATTTTTGAAAAATTTTCTAGCATGTAGGGCACCGTAGAGGGCACGTTTTCTTGTACATTGAGCCACTGTAGAGGGCACTTTATCATGTTTTATCTTTTTTTTCTTTTTTNCAGACACACCAGTGAAGTAACAAAAATATAAACGCAATGCTTTTGTTTTCGCTCCCATTTTTCATGAGTTGAAATAAAAAATCTAAGACTTTCTCTACGTACACAATCAGTATATTTCTCTCAAATTTTGTTCACAAATATATTATATATTTCAACTCGTGAAAAATGGGAGCGAAAACAAAAGTGTTGTGTTTATATTTTTGTTCAGTGTAGTTTGACTTCACAGTATTGTTTTCTAAATTAACAGCAATGACCTGAGGTTATGCTCCTCACACCAAAATAGGGTGTGTTGTCCTGTAATGTTTCAGCATTTTAGAGTGTCAGTTAGAGGACTATGTGATTATTAGATGTAATAAATAAATGATTTGGATGTACACTACATACATACATTATATTTAGCAATGCCAGATCCCTGGGACTGTACGTCAAAATGGAACAAAGCCATGATTAATGTCATTAGTTGCACCCGCGTATTTTCTGCAAAGGTCTACTGCATAGTTTGTTGAACGTTCTGGCTTGGCACCACCCTATCAGATATGAAGTAAAGACAAACAATATATCTGATCCAATATTACCATGCTGACATGAATATATAAAGAGAAATATATATATATCAAATATATCAAGAGAAACATCCAGGAATAGAAAGATCCTCTCAAACCTTTTCTGTCATGCCCCCAATATTGGTGCCATTTTATCTGCCAGTAACATTACTGGGGAAACTAATAACAGAGGGAGTGAGTTTGAATTTTATTGAAATTACATGATTAAAAACATGAACTGCATCTTTCTTTTCATGACTGTTTCTCATTAGTTTCCAAGTCAAACTGTCATCAAACCGCCAGAGTTCTCTTAATATACTGACAGTAAACTTGAGAGCAAGATAGGCTTCTTCATATATTGGATTTTTTCAATTAGATTCATAGACCTTTTTCACAGCAGACAATTTGACTTGTCATATCAAGAAAAGTACAGGTGGAACTAATAACTGTAACGATGTTGCAGTCCAGCAACTGCAGTGCAGTGCAGCAATTCATGATATTACACCTGTTTTCGACAAGTCAAAATATTTGCTGTTAAAAATGTCTATTTAACTTTGTTTTCACTCCACATTTTACCCTGTGGTCATGTGCAGAAAAACAGATATTGTGATGTTTCATTTGTCTTCAGGTTCTTTGTGTTTCTTCTGTATTCTCGTCTCTTTTCAATCTCTTTGCTTTCTGTGCTGCTTTGATGTTTCCACCATCATGCTCACATTTATTCTTCGCCACGATGTTATCTAAAGCATCAGATCCCAGGCGCTATGTCAAAAGAGTGGTATGATGAAATGGACCTCCTGCTGCATGTTTATGCGAGTGCTTTTGATGCAGCGTTTGAAAGCCATCCAAGCCCAGTAAAACAAAACAGGGTCAAAGAATCATTCAGTGAACATGGTTGTCAAACATGCATTTTGCTTTGTGAGGTTCTCATCTATAAATGGACAAATTAGCATCCAAGAGGATATGAAGTGTGCCAATCCTTCCCCCATCTGAGTTTTTACACCAAAGTCCCCCTCCTCTCTTACTGAACTGCATCAGTGGCACAGAAGCACCTCCCTAAGCAATTTAATGTAATGGCAACAGCTTGCTGGCACCATTGGAGGGAAGTGAATCATCTTGTTAGCTCATCTTTCTCCCCCACCAAGGGGGTGGGGGAGCACTCAGCTGCCCCGCCAACCGAGCATCTGACACTGCAGCCTGCTGCCACACTAATATCAGGATCTGACAGTCACACACACACATACACACTTTCTCTCCCCCATATGCATACAGGGACAGACAGACACGCTTACACACACACACAACATACACGCAGGCTTTCAAATGCACCCTGCATGCAATCATACACTGATGGACGAATCTGCTCAGCGACACAAACAACCACCTCGTACATATTTCATGAACAGCATGTATGAATCATACGTACACATAAACACCTGCAAAATCATTATTAAACTATGATCTGTAATTGGCAGAATACCCCAACAGCATGTTGTAAACAAGATGACATGAAGGAAACTTGTTTTGTTCATCCCAGACGGACAGACCAACATGTTACGGTTCAACTGTGGAAAGACGGGGAGGATTCTGGTCGCCCCTGCGTTTGGGCTCAGGACAAACACCTGTTAATCTGGAAGCACTCATTGTAATTACAGAGTACACTCTGTACACAGAGCGCACTGTGGTCACGATACACTCTGTGAGGATAGCGGACTATTCATTACAATGATGTGTCCCGGCCCAGCTCTGCCTCATTTCACCTCTCCAAATCTCACACCTTCAATTTATTTGTTTCTTGAATTTTTCAGATGTGTTTGACTCAATAGAGAACATTTGGTATTGAGACTTGTTGAGGATCCACAGTTTCTAGGACTTCACAAATCAATCTATTCTTGACAAAAGTGGCTTTATCTTGTCTTTTTCGAGCAATGAAAATATAACAATGTAGGAAATACTAGGTGTTGATTCAAACCTAATGCAAATGGAAAACAGACGTGTCACTGAGCCTTACAAGTGAGCTCCATAGTGGTGCTTTCTAGCATTTCTTAAGAGCTGTATGATGACATTGTGAGTAGGGAGTCTTTTATTCTGAAAAGTTCAGGTATATGCCTCGTGTTGACAGACATGTGCAGGGGTGGAATTTTGATTTCAAAGGTGGGGGTGGGGGGTTGTTTTTCAGATGCCCCTATCCCTTTCAGAATTTTGATATGTTCCCTTCATGAAATGGATGGCCATAAAAAAAACCCAGACAGAACAGAAAAGAGTAGGCTCTGCCAATTTCTCACTGAAATTACAGCTGGCAGCAGCAGAGAGGAGAACAATTTTAAAGTTTGACAGCAACGAGATGATTGGCTCAGGTATAGCTTGTGGCAAAATTTCCCCATTGTCTGACTGCCCCACCCACATATACACCTGTTCTCACTTCACTCATCTGCTCTGCAGTTACCTGGACCTCCTCGCCCACCTCCTCACCTGCACCTCACTCCCTCATCAGCCACACTCTACTTATACCGGCCCAGCTCCTTTCTTCCTTGTCAGATTGTCGTCTTTGTCGTGTGCCCAGCGTTTGGTTTGCATCATTGTAAGCCTTCACTTACAATAAATAATTGAACTGCTTCAGCTCTTGCCGCCTCACTTGGATTTGGCTCCAATCCTGTTTATCCTGGAAACCTGACACTACATTAAGAGAAACATGTTTCAATCTCACCAGGTATGAACATGTATACAAAAGTGCAAAATCAAAAGCACTGGAAGTGTTCAGTGAGATATCATGCAGAATCCTGAGAAGAATGCACCACACATCAGTCACAATGTCAGAAATTTGTGCAACAATGCCTCAGATCACTTTTTTTTGGTTTTTCCTTGTTTCCCTCCAGCCTGACACACTAGCGAGGCAAGGCTGGATGACCACTTCGTCAAAATGGACAACTTCCCAATGGCTCCACCGACGCCCCAAACCACAGGTCAGTGCATTTCACTTGATTAACTGTAAATTTGTTAAAAAAAAACATGCTAAGGTGTAGTATGTTCTGCATCATTCATTCCAGTTTTAAGATGCAAATAACTTTGATTTATATTGTGCTCATATCATGCATGTGAACAGCAAAGACGAGTCCAAAGATCAGTTAGATAATGAATGCCTGGAATTCATCCTGGGGTTGTGTAATCTGTGGGAGGAGCCCTGACCTGAAATAACTCTTACTGTTAGGCGTTATTGTTATTGCCAGTCATGAAAGTAACAACTTCTTTTCAACGTCATGTTTCTAATTCCTATCGGCGCTGGCTACATTTGAAGTTAGATTTATGTCTAAATATTGCATAAAACATGCTGTCATGTTTCAAGTAACTGGGTGGATTTTACTCTTAAAACATTTTATATGAATGACATTCTTTTATATTGCCAGATTGAACACCTGTACTTTGCCTTAGTACATTTTCTGCTAAGTAATTTATAGTTGCATTTGACTAGTACCTGTTCCATTACCTTGAGAGGGAATTACCCAGACACAAAGTTGATAGAAAAGTTTATGAAAGTTTATTAAAAATAAATTTTCCATCCATGACAATAGTTCCAGCAAGTCAAAGGGAAAGCAAAGAATAAATGCAAAGAACGTTTAATAAGCAAGCTCATGCATCGCGCAGCAAGAGTGAAGTAAAAAACAGATTCAGGTTTCATGTAGGCATGTGAGCCGTATCGTCTCTAAAGGACGAGAACTGTGCTGAGCACCCTGTAAGCCATGGAGAAGGTGACCACCATGCCCAGCATCCAGGACAGACCCCTGCTGGGCTGAGGCAGAGCGCCGACGTAGGCGATGGTGTGAAAAATACGAGAGCCGGCAAAGACGCGGAAGTGGAGCAGAGCAGCTGAAAGCTCGGGTCCAGTCAGAGCGTAGAGCAGGCCGATCACCACGAAGGGAATAATGTTCTCCAGGTCGTTCTGATGACACCTGGAGAACAAAAACACACAAATGAAGCGTTAGTTTGAAAACACAGAACATGACTGACTAATGTATCTATTAACATATTACACATTGTTGTATCGGGTTAGGAGTCCATACATTAGTTTACTGTTACTGTTCTTTGAGTTTTTGTCTAATTATCCATTTTGTGTATTCTGCTTGAGGCAATTTTGAATTTAAAATATAGAATGCCCAACCACATCTGCATGACAAGCAGCAGTTTGAGGCAGGGATAGAATTCAGGGGATAACACTGCTTTTTTTTTTT